>JAJIBD010022950.1:0-133365 GCA_021461705.1 Cryptotis parvus
TGTATGTGTTTACATGTGTATGTGTCCGTGTGTATGTACATGTATCTGTTTGTGTATAGGTGTATATATGTGTGTGTATGTGGAGTGTATGTGCATCTATGTGTGTAAATAATGTGTGAATGTGTGTATCCGTGTTTTGCATGTGTGTAAATGCTCTGTACTTGTGTGTGTCATTTTGCGTGTACTGTGTGCATATGTGTATGTATGTGGGTATGTATATGTGTCTATGTCCATGTGTAACTGTGGAGCATGTGTACTGTGTGTGCTTGTGTCTGTGTATGTATGTGCGCATGAGTATGTGTGCATATGTGTATCTCTGTGTACATATGTATGTGTTTACATGTGTGAGTCCGTGTGTCTATACATGTGGTATATGTATCTGTTTGTGTATAGGTGCATATATGTATGTGCATTTGTATGTGCAAAATGTGTGAGTGTGTGTATGTGTGTGTGTATGTGGTAGCACACTGGGAACTCTCTACAAACAGCTCCCATCTCAGTATTTTTTTGAGGCAAGAGCAATGTATGACAGTTGCTTGCAGAGGACCATGCTGGAATGAAGATTACCAGCTTAGGTCACTTCAGACCGACTGTGACATCTTGCCTGCAGGAATCTTCCTCTTCTCATCGTGGGATAACAGATTAGAAACCAGAGGAAACATGCTCCCTGATCCAGACCCCAGCTCTCTCCTGGGAGTCATCAGGAGCTTATTAGGGATGTGGGATGAGTATTGACCTCCCCTGTCCCAAGGTTTCCCTGTTCTGGGGATCTGACTCTCTCTAAAGAGTTACTTTGCAGTGGTGTCAGGATTCGAGGGGGTGGACTTACTGATAGGAGGAGGTCCCTGGCTTAATCTGTGTACCATTTCTGGGTAGGACCGAGAGACTTTGCCTTCCCCATTCACTGCCCAATAGCCCAGGTGTCTAGTGATAGATGGGGGAAAGTACAATCACCGGCCTGCTCTCAGAGGGCCGCTCTTTCCTCTAGGTGACATGCCCCCTCGTCTACCCATCCCTGCTATAGATCCTCCACTCCTCTGTCGAGGAGAATAGGGGCTTCTTGGGTTGGACTTCACATATCTATCACTGTAGGCTAGTCCACCCCTAACTTCTAGTCTGTGATGTGTGTGGCAGAGCCTAAAGGGATTTTCAACCTCTGCAATTCCTGGAGTTACTCAGTTGCTGAGGAGGACAGCTGATTCAGCTTCAGTGGTTTGGGGTTTTAGGTTTTGTTTGTCTACACAAGTACTGCTATCTTCCATTGTTTGTGTAAACAAAGTGTTTAGGTGCACTTAGAGGTTCAGAGGGTAAGAGTATCTTTGTGTGTGTGACCCCATCTCTTTAAAGTAACTGCTCAGGCCACTCAGGAACAGTGGCCCTAACCCGTACCCCCTCCCCCTGGGAAGGCAGAGACAGAGGCACTGTCTCTCATGGCAACACGAGCTTTATTGTGTCACCGATGAGTGCAGTACACAAGACAGCTGCTAGTGGTCAACAGAGGACCTGAAGTGAGAATAAGAGCGTCTCTCTCTCTCTCCTTAGAATGGACTGTGCCATGCACGGCCGCAGTCTGATGATAGGCTGGGGGAGGAGCGGCATGATTTTTTATGGCGAGAGTGTCTGCCCCCTGGGGGTGGTGCCTCCGAGGCTCCTGTGTGCCTTGACTTAAACTGACTGGGTTTGGCTGCTCTCCTCAGCTCATTGGGAGACATGTGACTTTTTCGGGCAGACTCCTTCTTTGCATAGAGAATGTAGTCCTTGAGTATGTCTTTGTGGATAGTGTCTAGCAACATTTCTCTTGACTCTTGGCCAGGGGATCTCTGGTTGTGGACGTGACCACCTCTATGTTTCTCTTTGCCCCAGCTTGACCTGGAGGCAGGCTGTGGCTGCTGAAGTGTGATTTTCTCTTCCAGAATGTGGCCAACAGCAACCTTCAGAGCCTCTGCTTCAGCAGTGAGGGATCTGCTTTTCCCTGGTGCCCCATGACTCCGGGAAATAGATGACGTGGGTTTGCTTTGACTCAGCCTGTCCTCAGTTCTTCGGTCCCTTGTGGGGAGAAACCACTCCAGAAGCCCGCTGAATTTATCTTTCAAGCTCTGTTCTGTAGGCTCCTGTTCCTCGTCCCACAGATCACGGGCCTCACTCAGGTGTGTCTCGTTGTTCTCATGAGATAAATGTGATCTCATCTTGGTGGTTTCACAAATCCTCTTCCCAGAGAACTGTTTTATCACTTCTATTTGTGGATGCTTGACATCCTTTTTCTCATGAGGAGGGGTTGAAATATTGTCCAGGCTGTGTTTAGGGCACGCCTGATGGCCCAGCCTGCTCCTTTTGCATGATGTGAGATCGTGCAACACCTGGGAATCCGATGTGTCCTCTGTGGAGACACGGTGGAGGCCAACCTTAGAGACATGAGATGCCAGAATATCTGCAGCACGACACACATACTGGATAAGTGTGTCCATAGCACAGTCTTGCAGGATGACACCAGTCTCACAGTCTAAAAGGTGGATGTTATTGACAGACTCTGGGGGCTTCTTCTTATACTTTGCCAAGACTTGGAAATCCAGAGGGCTACGACAGGTCTTTTCTGCTGGTGTGGTCATGTCATCTCTATGTTCTATGAGGTTTTGACACGATTTATAAGATGAGGCTGAAAAATTAAGTTGAATGTCTTTAACAGAATCAAATTCCGGAGGCACTTCCCAAGATGAGGACTCCTGAATTTCTATTATTGTTGTGTCCTCTAACACCCCATCCACTTGGGATCCTAAACTGACCTCCTGCAGTGCTTGCCTCTGGTGAGAGTCTTGTGAGGGCTGAGGCCTGCTCGTCTTCTTTTGTTCAGGAATCAGCAGTACTGAGTTAAGTTCTTCACTGTGGTGCCCATCCCTCAGGGCAACTTCACGGTTCCACATTTGGCTCACCAAGTTGCACGTGATGGTCTGAAGAGGTGACTTATATTGGTCCATTGTGGGGGTTTCAGGAATTCTCTTCTTGATATCATACGTTTAGATTCCATCATCTCTATGGGGAACTTGGCTGAGCCTGTAATGACATCCCATAGGATCTGACCCACACTGTGTCCTATATCCTGCTCCAACTTATTTTCAGATAGATTTTCTTCTGGGCACTTGAACCTACAATTTTTTACCCATTGGTTTCTTTGGTTCATCAAAGTAGAGGGCCTTGAGAGTCTGCGAATCTCCTGTGCCTTCTGCTCCACTGGGAATCTCCTCTTAGTTGGCCTCGGTGTTAGGGCTAGTTGGCCATTACTCTTCAGGAACCATCCTTCCAATTGTTCCTGTGGTTCAGGGCTCTCTAAAACCTTGGGAAGATCAGACACTGGCCACTGGGCCTGCGAGTCCCCAGAGTGCTGCTGGAGGTCAAAGGAGTCTGGATTAAGGATCTGTTGGGATATTGGTACCATAGGTGGTAAGATCCTTCCACTTCCTAGATTGGTCTTCAGCAGGTGACATTCGCTGTTCTGTGGGGTACTTGCAAGAGAAGATGCTCCCATAACAGTTACTTCGGGAAAAGACTTCTCTACCTCTCCAGGTGGCGAGGAAGGTGGTGTGACTATGCGACGGACCTCAGCGTCTATCTGAGTCTCAGTCCGAATCGCGGACCTCTCTGCTGTCAGAGCCCAAGTGGGGGCTGCAGCATCAGGCAAGGTCTCACGTGGTGCCAAGTGAGAAGGTACTGCTTCCTGACTCTCTTTTTCTCTGCCATAAATGTGTGGGTTAAAGATGGTAGAGGGCTGTCTTATTAAAGGGTCAGCAAACCTGACACGAGCCACTAGGGATTCACTGTGCAGAAAGGGGAGACCCCAGTAGAGTTGCCTTAATGTCTGCCTTAATTGTACTCTCCAATTGTCAGGGTGTGGGGACCACTCAGGACCGAGGAGTTGCTCTGATCTGCATTTCATGCTCCAGGAGGACTGGAAACCAGTAGAATCCTGCTCATCACCCTGAGATATAATCACGTTCCCCAAAGAATTCAAGGGGCCTTCAAAAGACTCCAACTTTATTCCCCTCTTCCAGACCCTCAGCTCCACTTTCTTGTTGATAAACATCTCCAGCAACCTCTGGCAGTCAGCGCTGATGAAAGACAGGTAGCTGGCCTCAACCCATTTGTTTACAGGCTCTCTGCACATTACGGATCCTGGTGAGACATGGGAAATCTGCTTTTCCTGGGACTCAGAGGGTCATGATGTCGGTAGGCTCAGGGTCTCAGTACTCATCTCCCACCAGGACAGGGACTACCCAGGACTGTCTGATTGGCCCAGGCCCAAGAGGGTTTTGATGGAAGAATCTGGCCAGAGGGCATGTGAACCCGGGCAGGTGTCCTTTGGAATGCTGTCCGGTGGGAGGGACTGCATTTCCTTTTGGGGAACGCTGGCAATGGAGGTGCGGTGGACAGAGGAGGCTGTGGGAAAGGGAGGGGAGATATTTTGTTCCCCAGATTCAGAGGAGGGTGGGGAGAGAGGTGGTGGTGATGGTGACGGCGAGAAGCGTTTCCAGGAGTTTGAAGGTCTAGAGTTGCTCTTTAGCAAAGGGATGGAAGTAGAGAAGGATGAAAAGCTGGGGCAGAGGCTGGAGGTCAGAGATGGTGGTAATTGGGCTGGATGAGGAGGGAGAGACAGTGGAGAGTCTGTAGTTGTATCTTCCTCATAGTCTGGACCTCGCCAGGGTGGGTGATGATCTAAGAAGTCTTTCATTTTGGTGTGTTTCCTCGAGTGCCGGTGGGTGTTTGGAGAGTCCATAGTTGTATGGTCTTCCTCATAACCTGGACCTCGCCAGGGTGGGTGATGATCTAAGAAGTCTTTCATTTTGGTGTGTTTCCTTGAGTGTCGGTGGGAGTTTGGAGAATCCATAGTTGTATGATCTTCCTCATAATCTGGACCTCGCCAGGGCGGGTGATGATCTAAGAAGTCTTTCATTTTGGTGTGTTTCCTTAAGTGTCTGTGGGAATTCAGAGGCCCCAGTGTCAGACAGGGCCTCAGGGGACCTGGGTGCAGGCAGGCTGCACAGGGACCTGCAGCCCACAGCCTCTCCAGTACCCATACATGGGTGACATGACTTCACAGTGTGCCTGATGCCCTCACCACAGTGCTGAGCTGCACTGTCCCCAGCGCTCTTGCTCCAGGTCAGCTGCCAACTACCTTTGTCCCTGGGATCTTGGGATCCCCACCGCCCACTCCATAAACTTGAGAGCCCACAGGGGTAGACAGTAAGATCCTGTACCTGTCCACAACTAAAACCATCTTCTGAATCTCTTCTAATTCCTCCAGACATATCTTGAAAGCTGTAATGAAGGAAACTGGGTCACAGGGTAAAGGGAGGCCCTAGCACTTTTCAAGAGAACCCCTAAGATTTCTCTCAACAGCAGAACTCACTAAGGTCACATGGACGTCCCACTGGCCGCCGATTGCCTGTTGGGTTGTCCCTTCTTATCATGAGGGTGCATTGTCACTTAAGTGCTGCATCCACGTTCATTTTCCTTGAGGACATTCCCCTGGGTAGGTGGGGACATAGGGCAGGGACCACACAGCTAACAACTTGTTCCCACGGGCCTGAGTCCTACCTCCTTGGCCAGGCACTGTGGGTCCAATCCAGTCCCATTCTTTAGCTTCTCTGGGCCTGGCTCTTAGCTGGGCATTTAGGGATGTGTCATGGTTCATTTTTCTGCCCAGAAACCTTTCCCAGGCTGTGCTTCCTGAGGGAGGCCTCTGCCGCTGACCACCTTTGGGGTTCAGAAGCCAAACTCCAGGGGAAGGAGGAGAGGCGTGACCTCAAGTGCTTACCTTGTGCCATTTCTCTGCTCCTTCTCCACTTCTTACAGGGCTTTGATGGACCCTGCGAAGGCAGAAAAGACAGGCTCTGGATCTCATTTCTCAACTCTCACTCTCTAGACTAGCTACAACCTTCCATGTTCATGAACACCATGGATGTTCACTACCTCAGGAGCTCTGTGTTATTCATCCCTTTCACCTATTTCTCGAGAAGAAACATCAGGGAGGCTCTGTATGAAGCCCCATGGATTCCTTCCCTCCCTGCTCTGCTGCTCAAGAATCACAAACTCAAAAGGAAAAAAAAAATCACAAACTCAAAGAGACATCTGCGTACCCAGCTCTGTCAGATAGGACGTGCTTTTTGGAGTCAGTGCCCAGGAACTCTCATCAGTGACCTCTGTTGGCCACCACTGGGGAAATGCTGGGGTCAGAGACCATCCATGGGTTTGGACCCTGGCCTCCCACAGACACACCAGCTATTAAGTTCTCTTGTCTTCAGTTGCTGCTTACTAAATTTGGAGCTGATCCCAGGCGTCTCTCAGGACACCCACTGTGGTATCTTTCAGTACAAATTCCAGAGCTCAATCCTACTCTGCCTAGGCTTGCTGCTCTCCAGAATCACCTCTTAATCCCTTCCTCAGAAAGGCTATTCTCATCTTCCACATGACAGGAATATATCCTGGGAAAAGTAGAGAAACACAGGAGGAAAAAATGCAGAAGAAATGCAGAAATAATGAGGGGGTAATAAGGAGATAGATAGAGAGAAAGAATGAAAGATAGAAAGTATTAAAAAGATAGAGAAAGAAATAATTAGAGAAAGAAAGAGAGAAAGAAAGAAAAGAAAGAAAGAAAAAGAAAGAAAAAGAAAGAAAAAAGAAAGAAAAAGAAAGAAAGAAAGAAAGAAAGAAAAAGAAAGAAAGAAAGAAAGAAAGAAAGAAAAGAAAGAAAGAAAGAAAGAAAGAAACGAAGGAAGGAACTAAGGAAGGAACGAAGGAAGGAACGAAGGAAGAAGGAAACAAGAAGCAAGCCTGTTTTCTTGAGTTTCCTGTGGTTTCTTACCTTATGGATGTTTCCAGATGTTTCAGATGGTGGTACAGATGGATTCCTCTGGATAGTCGACCATATTACATAAAAGATATTCACTGCACAAAAGATGACAAAGATTGCATTAGTCAGACATAGAGTTGGTTTAGAATTCAACCAAGTAAAAATATCACTTTTCAGAGTAGAGAAAAAACTCTCCATCTGAATAGCACAACTGCCAGTAGGCAAATGAGCCCTGGACTTGAGTTTGGTGACTAAAACCTCAGACTCTTTGATTTTGTCACAAAGGACACCTGCCAGCAACAGTGGCTGTAGCAAGAGGAGGTGGATAATTGCTGCCCTTTCCTCAGCTCCTGCACCCTTCCCTGATTTTTGTACCCCTTAAAAAAGACCTAGGTTAATTTCCCATTAATTCCACCTGGAACTTATTGTTCCCTGGTTTCTTTGTGATCTCAGATTGAGATATACCAACTTCATACTCTGAACAGTTCAGAGCTGTCTGTCATTTTTTGTCTTAAATTTTCAGAATCTTTTCCTTAGAATGCCCTCTGTCTTTTACCTCCAACTTTTACACACGATGTGTTTTCTTTACAGTAATCTATCTATCTATCTATCTATCTATCTATCTATCTATCTATCTATCTATCTATCTATCTATCTATCTATCTATCTATCTATCTATCTATCTATCTATCTATCTATCTATGGTTTATTTTTATTATATTCCATATTAAAGTTTATCATCATAAACTTTAATTTAACTTAATTTTCATTTATCTTAATGTATATATGTCCATTTTGAAGTTGTTTAGACTCTATCCTCTATTTTCAACCAGAAGTATTTATATATTAGAAGTAATATAATTTACACATCTCAAATATAAAACAAATTGATATTGCTAAGCCTCTGATGTTCATTTTTCCCAATTTACTAATAGTTTTGTTTCTAGTGATAGATTTAATAGAAGATTTAGGCTTAGTATACACATTTCCCACCACACAGTTTAACAATTCAGTATTTTCAAGCCTAGTCAAGTATTTGACTTCAGAAGACTTCCTTTATTCTCGCAAGGATAACTGCTAGCAGTTCATTTAGTTTTGCCTGCACATATATTTTGTCTTCATTTTGGAATGAATTGCTTAGATGATGGATGTTCTTTTCCAATGTCTTTGATATATTACGACACTGCCTTCATTTCAGAGTTGCTAACATGGTGTCAGTGTTTGGTCCTACTGCAGTTCCCTTCTTCATGATTCAACCCCCACCCCATTTTTTTTCAGTTTAACTATGATATGTCTTATAATGTATTTGTTTTTATTTTACTGGTCATAAAAACACTGAAGATGTAGATTCAAATTTTCAACCATGTTAAATGTTCAACCTTTATTTCTACAAATACATTTCTTCCCCATTCTCCTTTCTTTAAGAAAATCTCAGTCTACATTATAAGTGTACTTAATGATGTTTCCAAAGAAATAGCTAAAAGGACAAAGAATCTTCCTTCCACCAGTATCCCCAGAGTACCTCTCATCCCCAAGTTAGTCTCCTTGGTTGACACACTTTCAAGCTTGGTTATTGTAGTTTAGATCTCATGCTTGTTGGATTTCTCTCTCCCTCTCTGTCTCTTTCTATTTTTCTCTCTCTCTATGCATGTATATATACATATACATATCTATATATCTACATATCTATATATGTATATCATACTTCTACTCCACCAATGATCTTGGGCAGTTGAGTCCTAGGACTGACTGCTCGATTTGCCCTGGAGGCTGCTCCTAGGGGGCTGTTTGGTAACTACTGCTGACACTCACTATCCAGTGCTGGGTACAACCTTCGTGGGGGCTGTGTACCTATGGTCTCCCTATAATTCAGTAGAACAGGAAAGCAGAGGAAAAGAGGCAATAAATATTTGACACATATGAGGACCAAAATTAAATATTAGGAATGAATCTCAATAACCCTATAATGTAATTGATTTCAATGAAAGATTTATTTTTGAACAGATACACCCGGCAGAGCAGAAACCAGCTTTCTCCGATCTCCACCCAACAGATTAATCCAGTCTCCAACCTGGCTTGTCAGAAACCCAGCCTACAAGGACCCACCCTGCAGAGACCCGCCCTTCAGAGGAGAGTATTTCAAACCCAGGAATCCTTGAGCCACAGACACAGATACACCTGGCAGAGCAGAAACCAGCTTTCCCCATTGAACCCCCTGCATTCCATGGACCACGAGAGCAACTTCCAACCTGAGTCCACTATCCCGATGGAGCCTCGGAGGAGCCAGAGAAACCCCCACACCTTGCTGACAGCGATCTTCACCATCCACACTCCGCAGCTCCTAAGATCTCCACCCAACAGATTAATCCAGTCTCCAGCCCAGCTTGTCAGAAACCCAGCCTACAAGGACCCACCCTGCAGAGACCCGCCCTTTAGAGGAGAGTATTTCAAGCCCAGGAATGCTTGAGCCACAGACACACCCGCAGAGCAGAAACCAGCTTTCCCTGTTGTGCACAGCTGCTGCGCTGCCACACAATTTACCTCCAAATTACCGTGAATATTCTACCCACCCTTCTGAGAGAGTCCCACAAAGTAATGAGAGTATAGTGCCCGCACAGCAGAGCCTGGCAAGCTGTCCGATGCATGTTTGATATGCCAAAGACAGTAACAAAAATGTTTATTTTCCTGACCCCGAAAGAGCCCTTAATATGGCAGCAGTAAGAAAGGTGAACAAGCAGTGCCTGATAAAATTTCACAGCCAATCTAGGCTGCCAAAATGAAGAAGGACTAAAATGACTGTCTGTACTGTCAATGCACATACGCTGGCATCAGAAACATATATTGAGGATCTGATGGTGCAAGATCAAAAGATCAAGTACGATATCATTGGTCTGACTGAGACGAGGAGGCATCATTTGCATCATGCTGTATTTGACACCAGAGAAGAATTTTTCCTTGGAACATGCGACGAAAGAGGCATCGGTGGCGTTGGTGTCTTTGTCAACACGAACATGGTCATCAACATTGATTCATTTGAATACCTAACAAACCAGATAGGATAATTACACTTGAAGAGATGTGGCCCACTGCCAGCAATATCTATCTTCATTGTCTATGCACCAACATCCACATACAAAGAAGATGAAATTGAGAAATTCTACATGGAACTGGAGGAGCTCTATAAAAAAGATCACACCTTCTACAAGATCATAGTCGGTGATTTTAATGCCAAGATAGGACCAAGAAGATCGGCTGAAGAACTCCACATCGGGACCCATGGCCTAGAATGGAATGAACAGGGTGAGAGACTATCTGAGTTCATCATGTCCACCAAGACCATTCATGGGAACTCACAGTTCCAGAAGGCTGAAGCGAAACATTGGACATGGGAATCTCCTGGCGGACAGTTCCACAATGAAATTGACCACATCATCTTCAATCAACGGTTTTGTCTGACTGATGTTGCTATCGTCCCCAAATTCCAAACAGGATAGGACCACCGTCTCCTTCATGCAAAATTCTCCTTCCTGCAACGGGGGAGAAAAGGCTGCAAAGTTTAAGAAGAGAACTCCGAGAACGACCACCAACTGGGAACTCTTTGACACCATTGCAGCAACATTGGAAGATACCATCATTGACAACATCGATGATGAATCAGCAGCACACCCATGATTGTGCGAAGAATACCAAGAGAGAGAAAGACACAAAAGGACGCCTGTCTTCAGTAACTCTCGAGCTCATTCACCAATGTGGCAAGGCGCGAGTCTCAGGAGACCAAATGCTAACGTCCAAGCTTGCTAAACAGTGCAGAGAAGCAATAAAAGAAAACCTCAAAGACAGAAGAGAAGAAATACTGGAAGATGCAGCAAAAGCCAGGAAAAGCATTTGCACCGCCCGCCTGTCCTTCGCCAACTATAAGACCAAGATGACTGCCCTCCGATGCCCTGATGGATCTATCACATCTTCCAGAAAAGCAATAGAGAAAATTATCCATGACTTCTACTCAAATCTCTTTGATAGCCACATCCACCTGCCCACATACCAAATTCCACAGGACGGATATGTCATTCCCAATGTTCTCCCCTCTGAAATCCGACGTGCCATCTCATCAGTAAAGCAGGGAACAGCACCACGCCCAGACAAAGTCAGACCCGAACACCTGAAGAATCTGCCATTGGTACTCATCAATACACTAGCTCGGCTCTTCACACACTACCTGTCTGAATGCAAGGTGCCCTCCCAATAGAAAAGCAGAAGAATTTTTAGTTCTACAGTTCAAGAAGGGAGACATTAACGACATCAGCCCCATCTTCCTGTTGTATGTCATCTACAAGCTGTTTACACGAGTCATCCTGAACAGGATTGGCAGAACACTAGATGAAGGACAACCATGTGTGCAAGCTGGCTTCCAGAAAGGATTCAGCACAATCGACCATATCCACACAGTAACCAAGCTCATTGAGGTTTGTAGGGAGTACAAGATGCTGCTCTGTCTCACGTTCATTGATTTACTGAAAGCCTTTGACTCTGTGGAGACTGAAGCGGTCATCGAAGCCCTAGCCAAACAGGGTGTTCAAACTCAATACATCAAGATCCTTCGTGAGCTGTATTCGGATTCACCACCAGGATCTCACCATTCTACAAAGAAGTGATCATTGATGTCAAAAGAGGGGTTCAACAGGGTGATACCATTTCACCAAAACTCTTCAGCGCCACCCTCGAGATCATCATGCGACAATTAGAATGGGAAGGAATGGGAGTGAAGATAGATGGTCAGCAACTACACCACCTCCGCTTCGCTGATGACATTGTTCTAATAACACCAAACATTAGCCAAGCGGCAGAAATGCTGGCTGATTTCGACAGAGAATGTGGAAAGATAGGTCTACAGCTGAATCTCAACTAAAATATGTTCATGAAAAATGAACTATTTCCAGAGGCCCCATTCCCTCTACATGGAACAAACATCTCTGAATGCAGCAGTTATGTGTACCTAGGTCGAGAAGTCAACATGATGAATGACCTAAAACCTGAGCTGCGCAGGAGGAAGAGAGTGGCATGCAATGTCTTCAAAGGCATTGAAGAAATAGCTAAAAGGACAAAGAACCTCTGGCTCCAGGCACATCTCTTTGACTCCACTGTTCTCCCTGCATTAACATACGCCTCAGAGACCTGGGCCCTACGAAAGCAGGATGAGAATGCTATTCGGGTCTCCCAGAGAGGAATTGAAAGAGCTATGCTTGGAATATCACACCTCACTCAAGTGAGAGAAGGAATCCAGAGTTCTGACCTCCATCGCTATTGCAGAATCAGGGACGCTGTCTCGTTTGCCAAGGCATCGAAAATCAGATGGGCTGGACATGTAATGCGATTTAGAGACAACTGCTGGACTAGAGCCGTTACCGACTGGATCCCACGGGATGTCAAAAGATTACGTTGCCGCCCACCTACAAGATGGTCAGACTTCCTTTTAAAGACCCTGAAGGAACGGTTTGAGGCTCTTCATATTCCTGAATCAACCAGATGCAATTGGGCTACATTGGCACGTGATAGGGTCCAATGGAAATGTTACTGGCGCCTGCTCAAGCAAATCGATGAATAACGGGATTCAAGTGATGAAGTGATGAAGTGATTAAGTGATTTATTTTTGACAAAAACTGTCAGATAGAAATTAAACCTAGGGCCAGAGCGATAGTCCAGCGGGTAGGGTGTTTTCCTTGCATGCAGCCGAACCGGGTTCGATCCCTGGCATCCTATATGTCCCCAGAGCACCGCCAGAACTAAGTCCTGAGTGCAGAGCCAGGAGTAACCCCTGAGCATCACCGGGTGTGACACAAAAAGCAAATTGTGAATGAATGAATGAATGAATGAATGAATGAGCAAACGAATAAATAAATAAGTTATTAAATAAGTAAAACCTAAATGTATCTGTATAGGAAATTGACAGATATTGGAAAAGATTTTTTCAATAATTAAAAGAATTGAATAAAATGACTAACAAATTTGAGTTAATGGACAAATAGAATGCTTTGCATCAGTCGATAACTAAGACTGAATATCTTTGTTTTTTGTTTTAGGTTTTTGCACCCCACCATCTTGTGCTCAGAGCTTACTTCCGGTTTGGCACTCAGATGGATCACTCCTGATGCTGCTCAGGTAACATACGGGTGATAGAATTGAACCTGGTTTTACCTCATGCAAAGTCAGTACCTTTTCCTTGGTTACAGTTCCTAAATGTCTTTTAAATTATGCAAACAACCACTCAAAAAGAAAATTGAAAAATGAGCAGAAAAACCACAAACTCTGAACAAATGTTGATGATCTTGATCCCTAGAGAACATGCTCTCTGCTATGAGACAGCCAAGTTCGAAATAAATATTTTAAAATGGGTCAAAATATTACATGTTAGTTAAGAAAAATGCTTTAGAGTAAACTCTGAGTCAAAGGAGACTTTCTAATGGATACTAAGAAAACTTACCATCAAAAATTGTGCAGTGCAGTTAAAGCAATATGTAGATTAAGTGATCTTTATAAGTAGATACAACAAAAAAAATCTCATGAACTCAGCATTTATTATAAGAAGTTTGAGCAAGTACAGCAATAGTAAGTTCAAATGGCAGAAAGTGAAACATTATAAAGTTAGAAACACAGTTTGCTTTTCTGTCTTTTTTTTTTTTTTTTTTTTGCTTTTTGGGCCTCACAAGATGGTGCTCAGGGATTGCTCCTTCTCTGCTCTCAGGAATTATTCCTGGCAGTTCTCGGACCTTGTGGGTGCTAGAGATCAATTGCGGTTGGCTGTATAATCCCTGTCTTTCCGGTTTCACGAAATTTAATTTCATAAAACAACTTGAAACTGGAACATTAAATTCCCTGGCTTTGATTTTGGTAAAATAAATTTAGAAACAAACAGAAATAAAATGTAAGGAAGGATGAAAGAGCCATGCAGATAGTCAGAGGCCTGGGCTGGAGCACACACCTGGCATGCACAGGGACCTGGGTTCATTATTACCCCGGACAGCCATGAAAAGGCTCAGCACTCTGAGATGTCAATGCATAAATGAGAAAGCCGCAATCTACAAAAAATAAGAATATAGCGATTGATATAAGAAAAATAAAGGTCGGGTTATGTTTGGATTTAATTACGGATAGGAAAAATGTAGAAAAAGTACTAGGTGATATCATTGATAAAAATGAACTTAAAGCTTTAATGTTCTTATTATTATTCAGTTAATTAGGTCTTCTATGAAATTGCTCCCGCTGGGGCTCAGCAGCAAGTGGCTGGGCAGCAGCAGCGGCAGCTAATTGAGGACGGGATGTGGGCGCTGTGCACTGCTCAACATGGTTCAGATGATATCTCACCCACATGAGATGTCCTGTCCCAGCTGTTAGAATGGCTGTCACTGAAACACAGGTGATGAGTTCTGGTGAATAGGTGGGGGAAGGGACCACGTGTGCACTGTTTTGGGACTATCAATGGGTTATTCCTAATAAGCAGCATCTGGAAACAACCCGAGTGCCCTATAACCCATGAGCCAACTGGCAATTATACACACAATAGAACAGACTATCAGAAAACATGAACTCCTATGACTCACTGCAATGACATAGATGGAAGTGGAGGGTATTCTGCAGACTCAAAGGGAGAAGGACAGATACCAAATGATCTTTCTCATGTAGAATATAAGGAAACAGTACAGGAATAGCAAAACACCAAGGATGCCGGACTATGACAGTCAACCCAGAAAACTGAATTTGCTGAAGGGAATAGAGGGTGGTGAAAGGGAGCCTAGAGAGAATGGAGACAAGCTTGAACTCTGGTGCTGGGTGTGGTGTCGGAATATCATATAATGAAACACTACTCCTAACAGTATTATAAATGACAGTGCCAAAGTAATTATCTCGGATCTGGGTTCCTAGAAGAGCTGCCTAACCCTTGTACATTGCTAAGTGATATGAGCACAAGCAGCACCTTATCCTAATGAGGGGAGTATGATAAGCCATGGATGAGGCATGGTGAACAGGGAGTCCAGGCAACAGGCAGAAGTTGGGATTTTACCTTCTTCTCTAGAAGTACCGAGTGATCCACTGGCTCCACCTCTGAGCTCCTGGGCCAAGTGCACAGCACCCATATGCGAGTCCTCCATTAGCAGTTGCTGCTGCTGGGCTCCTTCCTGATGATCCCCAGTGGGAGGGTGCAAGTCCCACCCCTTTACTTCCTGATCACATCCTAGCTGGGGGCATTTTGGGTAGTTCCTCTTTGCTTTGCAGGTCACAAACCACCCTTCTTGTTGTCCCCAAGGTATACGCTTGCCTGTCTACACAGCATCACCTGAGTCAACCTCCTCAGTGAGCCATTTGTGCCTAAGGGTGCCGCTGAGCACCAATCACAGGCCTCTCCTTCCTGAGGGAAGGTCAGTAAACTGGAATGCTCTTGAGTTTTGAAGATAAAATGGTTTAATAAATATGAAGTGTCTGATATTGTCATTGACATTGTTTTCTTGAAGCAGCTCCAGTTTCAGTGGGAAAGAGGACTAGAGTAAGGAAGGTCCGGGTGACCTGACAGAATGCCCAACTGAGAAGATACCAGTCATGCATGGTGGCTTCATCTGAGTCTTTTTAGGGTGAAACAAGCATTCCTATGAACCCTAAACAAAGCATGTTGAAATATAAGACCAAGGACACCAGGTTATGCTTTTGATTTTATGTCCTCTTTTATTACCACATTAGTATCTTTATCTATCCTTTCTTAGATATATTCAAGGAGAGACATTTGTCTCTCCTCGACCCATAATTTGAGTTAGTAAAATAGGGCTACTCTGGGGACATGTGATGCTGTGGTTCAAACCTGGGACTCGCACATACTAAGAATGCATCAGTCTTCTGAGTTTGCTCCCTCCCTCACACTTAATTAGATTTTTCTTGATTGTATCGCCAAGAGGTACAATGTCACAAAGCTCTTCATGATTGACTTGTGGTCGTACATATTTGAGTGTTTTAGCACCCATCTCTTCACCACTGTCTACTTTCCTCCATCAATGTCCATGTGTTTCCTCCTGCCCCCCATGCCTGCATCTATTTCAATTTTTTTATTTTTTTTAACTTTTTGCACTTTAGTTTGTGATACTGTTACTGAAATAGCATCATGCATATCACTTACGCCTTTCAGCACCCAGTACTTGTCCAGAGTGACCTCTTACTACCTATCATTGACATAGTCTTTTTCTCATTTGCTTCATGGGTCCCATCTCTGACTTAATTGACCTTTCCCTATCTAGTAAGATTTTGACTGAGGAATGATCCTCCTGGCTTTATTCCTATTTTCTTTAGGTAATATTCCTCCTGCAGTGACTGCAATCATTCTGTATCTGTTCTCTCCCTTTGAATTGTTTTACTTGGAATGATACTCTTCATTTCTATCCATGTATCAGAAAATTTCATGACTTCAATTTTTCTAATGATTGTGTAGTATTCCATTTGGTAGACACACCATAGCTTCTTTATCCATTCATTTGTTCTTGGGCACTTCCTAATGCCATGCAGAAAGGCAAGTCAAATGGATTAAGGCCTCATTATCGTACCTGAATCCATAAGATACATAGATATATTCGGTTGTATTCCATAGGTGTACAGGTCTGTCTCTATAACAATACTGTGTCATTTTAATTACTAAACTTTGTAGTACAGTTTGAAGTTGGGGAAGGTGATACCTCCCATCTTTTTACCAAGGATTGCTATAGCTATTCATGGGTGTTTATTATTCAATACAAATTTCAGGAGTGTTTGGTCAATTTTTTTGAAGAATATCATTGGTATCATGTTGGATGACAGATTTAGCTAATATGGGAGCTTTGGTGTTTTGCCCACTCATATCTTAATATATTTAAGCCAAAGGTTCATTCTAATGAGACCTCTCTTCTATGTAAACACTGCTAGAGGGTGTGGCAGTTACAGAAGTCACATTGACTGAATAACTTCTGACTTATATATCTACTAAGACTTCTGTGTTTCAAATAACGAAAGAGAAGAAAGGGATATTAAGAAGTCAATTCCATTCACAATTGTGCCACAGAAAATCGAATACCTAGGAATCAGCTTAACCAAGTGTTTAAAGGACCTATACAAAGAGAACTACAAGACACTGCTTCAAGAAATAAAAGAGGACACGAGGAAATGGAAACACATTCCCTGCTCCTGGATGGGGAGAATTAACATTGTCAAGATGGTAATACTCCCTAGAGCTTTGTACAGATTCAATGCGGTTCCTATAAGGATTCCCATGACATTCTTTAAAGAAATTGACCAAACACTTCTGAAATTCGTATGGAATAACAAACCCCCACGGATAGCTAAAGCAATCCTTGGGAAGAAGAAGATGGGAGGCATCACCTTTCCCAACCTCAAACTGTACAACAAAGCAGCAGTAATTAAAACAGCGTGGTACTGGAATAAAAACAGACCAGTGGACCTATGGAATAGAGTTGAGTATCCTGACACCCACCCTCAAAGACATGATCAGTTAATCTTTGATAAAGGTGCAAAGAGTCCAAACTGGAGTAAGGAAAGCCTCTTCAACAAGTGGTGCTGGGAAAACTGGACAGCTACATGTAAAAAAATGAATTTGGACCTGTGTCTAACACCTTGCACAAAAATCAGATCAAAATGGATTAAAGATCTCAATGTCAGACCTGAATCCATAAAGTACGTTGAAGAAAATATAGGAAAAACCCTCCACGACATCGATGCTAAAGACATCTTCAAAGGTGAAACACCATTAACAAAGCAACTAGAAGAAAATATAAATATATGGGACTACATGAAACTGAAGAGCTTCTGCACCTCAAAAGAAACAGTGACCAAGATAGAAAGACAGTCGACAGAATGGGAAAGAATATTCACCCAATACCCATCTGATAAGCATTTAATATCCAGGATATATCAGGCACTGGTACAAATACATAAGAAAAAAGCAGCCAACCCCATAATAAAATGGGGAGAGGAGATGAACAGAAACTTTTGACAAGGAAGAAATCCGAATGGCCAAAAGGCATATGAGAAAATGCTCATCATCACTAATCATCAGAGAGATGCAAATCAAAACAACAATGAGATATCACCTCACACCACAGAGAATGGCCCATATCCAAAAGGGTAAAAGCAACAAGTGCTGGCGTGGATGTGGGGAAAAGGGGACTCTCATACACTGTTGGTGGGAATGTCGACTTGTACAACCTTTCTGGAAAACAATATGGACATTCCTCCAAAGACTAGAAATTGAGCTCCCCTTTGACCCAGCCATACCGCTCTTGGGAATATACCCTGGAAAGCCAAAAACACACAGCAGAAACACAATCCGCACTTTTATTTTCATAGCAGCACTATTCACAATAGCCAGAACCTGGAAAGAACCAGTATGCCAGAGAACTGATGACTGGATAAAGAAACTGTGGTATATCTACACAATGGAATACTATGCAGCTGTCAGAAAAAAATGAAGTTATGAAATTTTGCTATAAATGGATGGATATGGAAAGAATCATGTTGAGTGAAATTAGTCAGAAGGAAAGAGAGAGACATAGAATGACTGCATTTATTTGCATGACATAAATATACTAGGTGATCTTACCGAAAGTGGAAATTACCACAAGCGTGTGGGAGTCAGAGGTTGGTTTAGATAGAGAAGGGAACATGTGTGAATAAATGTCTAAAGTTCTGATGCTAACATAGAACTGAGCATTAAATACAGACAAAAAAATGCAAATGATGGCTTCTAAGTGTACGTAGTGCACTTAGAAGTGTACAATGTGTGGGAGAAGGAGGAGAGAGAGAGGGAGAGGAGAGGAGATAAAGAACCTGCCATTTAGGCAGGATGTGGGAGGGGGAGGGAATTGGGGACATGGGTGGTGGCTGGGGGGCACTAGTGGAGGGCGGGGTGCTGGAACACTGTGTGACCGAAACCCCCAAGCGTGAACAACATTGTAATTGTATATCTCACGGTGGTATAATAAAATGTTAAAAAAAAAAACTCAAATAAATTCTATGAACCCTGAAAAAAAAATACTTCTGTGTTTTCTAGATTGGGCACAACTCCTCTTTATACCCACTGCACCCAGCGTGGGACAGTTAGAATTTACCAGGATACTACCACCCTGACTACGTTGAATCTATAGGAAGGCTATCGGAAGGACCATACTAGTTTGCTCTCAAGCAGGCAAGTGTGACCCTTTCAGTATATGGAGAACAAGATACTCAGAGTCACCCTGGTGCAGATAATAAATAAGAAGGACCTTGTGGGTACCATCTAGATTACATGAAGCTCATGAAATTAAGATGTATTACTTTATATCAGCCCTCTCTCTCTCTTTTTGCTTTTTTTGGGTCACACCTGGTAATGCTCAGGGTTTATTCCTGGCTCTGTACTCAGGAATTAATCCTGGCGCTCCTCAGGGACCATATGGGATGCCAGGGATCGAACCCAGGCCGGCACAGGCCAGCCGCGTGCAAGGCAAATGCCCTACCTTCTGGAGGATAGCTCAGACCCCCCTCTCTTTTTTTTTTTTTTTTTGCTTTTTGAGTCACACTCGGCAATACTCAGGGGTTACTCCTGGCTCTGCACTCAGTAATTACTCCTGGCGGTGTTCGGGGACCATATGGGTGCCGGGATCGAACCCTGGCCAGCATGGGCCAGCTGCATGCAAGGCAAACGCCCTACCCGGTGGGCCATCGCTCTGGCCCCTATCTCTCTCTATTTTACATAAGAGATAATCTAAGGATTAGTCCTTGGCATAATCTTTGTTTATACCTGCAATAGGGTGTGGCACTACACTCTGTTTAGAGTTCTTTGTTGACACGACCCTCCTGAATTACTTTGGTGTATATAAGGGGATTTACTTGAGGCCCCTTCGGCTTTTGGATCCTCAGCTTTCAGCTTTTTGGATCCTGTGGCTTTTGGCTCCTCAGCCTTTTGCTTTTGCTATTGGCTTTTTGGCTTTTTTTGCTCTTTGGCCTTTTGCTCCTTCTTCTGGGGAGGACTCATCTCGGGTGAGATCCTCTCTCTTTGGTGGGAGACTTTGGCTCTTTTGTATGGTCTATGTTCGGGCCAGTGCTAGAGTTTGTTCATTATATTGGAGTGCTGTGGAAGAGCTTTTGTACTATTAAAAGCCTTTTTGGAACTGCACCGGACTCGTGAGTTTTCATCTGTTCCCCGGCATCCTCGGAGATAGAAGAGAACTACTGTCCTGACACTGTTAGGGGACCCAGTGGCATCCCTGACACCAAACCATTTCTGTGGAAGAGTTCTGTGGCTCGAGGAAGAGGTGACTCCCTCCAGAAGAATGTGGGTTCTCAGGCAGTGCAAGAATTCTGTTGCTCACAATCACCAACATGTTCCAGGCCATAATTCACTACTCCGAAGAGCAACCGCTCATGAGTGAATCTGTTGAAAATGCCAGATATGCGAATTTCTGCATCTGAATATTCTAGTCTTTCAAAGAGCCAGGAACGGGGACCCTCCCACCTCTCCCTGTGCTCCAGAAGGAGCAGTGGTCATGCCCTCGACTGCATCATGCACCAGAATAATCTCATCAGTGGCCATGATCCAGAGATTCATATATAAATCTCCAAAAAGACCATCATCTAATAACTCAATATAACCTCTGCAATTCCTTGGCCATACGTGCTCATGTGACATCTCAGGCTTTAGATTATGGTTAAACCAATATTCCATTACATTTTATAGATGCAAGTATGAGGCACCCAAAACAAGTTGTGTAATCACAATGCCTACTCATTCCAGCATATCAGTAATTTCTGATACAAAGAGCTCAGTGGCCCAATTGTTCCTTTATAAGATTGAACAATACTCATTAACCTTCTTTTTTTTTTTTTTTTTTGCTTTTTGGGTCACACCCGGCGACACTCAGGGGTTACTCCTGGCTCTGCACTCAGGAATTACTCCTGGCGGTGCTCAGGGGACCATATGGGATGCCAGGGATCGAACCCGAGCCGGCATGGGCCGGCCGCATGCAAGGCAAACGCCCTACCCGCTGGGCTATCGCTCTGGCCCCTCATTAACCTTCTTCTAAGAAAACATTTCTCTACCACGTATAAGCAGACTAGGTGTAACAAACAATCACTGTATCACTGTCTTCCCGTTCATCATCGATTTGCTCGAGCGGGCCCCAGTAACAGCTCCATATGTCCTGTCTCATGCTAGTAGAGCCCAAGGCATCTGCTTGCTCCAGAAACATAAAGAGCCTCAATCATTCCGGAATGAGGTCTATAATTGTTACTGGTATTTGGCATATATATCAAATACAACATGGGTAGCTTGCCAGGCTCTGCCGTGCAGGTAGCATACTCTTGTAGACATCTCTAAGTCCAGCATTTATTGATGAACCCGCGCGCCACTTGCGGCCGCGTGAGCCGAGCGCTGATAGGCTGGTCTGCTGGGTGGAGGTCTGACGAGAGAGAAGTCCGGATGTGGAAAATGGAGGCCCTCATGGAGTGGGGGGTTGTCTGGCTTGTTGCGAGGCTCTGCTGGGCTGGTGGGCCAGGGTTAGAACCCACCATCCCTCCCGGGCACCTCGTGAGCAGCTGGTCACAGGGAGAGCCAGTAGAAGCTCTGCCCCATGTCTGCAAGTCTCTGGACCGGCATACCTGAGCCGGATTTAAGAAAGACTGCTGCAGGGTGGAACTCGAGCCGGGCGCTGATAGGCTGGTCTGCTGGGTGGAGGTCTGATGAGAGAGAAGTCCGGATGTGGAAAATGGAGGCCCTCATGGAGTGGGGGGGTCGTCTGGCTTGTTGCGAGGCTCTGCTGGGCTGGTGGGCCAGGGCTAGAACCCACCATCCCTCCCGGGCACCTCGTGAGCAGCTGGTCACAGGGAGAGCCAGTAGCAGCTCTGCCCCATGTCTGCGAGTCTTAATCTTGTAACAAACAATACAAGATTAATTTTGAGTGTCTGCTTAGGACAGGCTCAAGTAGAGGTAGGGAAAGTTTGAAATAATTATTGTCCATAGTTGCAATTGTGGTGTATTTGGGATTGTTTATTGAATAACATAGAGATTTTATTTGGGGGGGGTTATTTATTTATTTATTTATTTATTTATTTAAATATTTTATTATGCCACGTGAGATATACAATTACAAAGATGTTCATGTTTGGAATTCGGTCATACAGTTCTCTAGCACCCATTCCTCCACCAGTGCCCTTTTTCTACCACCAATTCCCTACCAATTTCCTACCACCAAGTCCCCAATTCCCTCCCCCCTCCCCTATCCTCCCTCTATGTAAGGCTCTTCCTCCTCTTTCTCTTTCTTTCTCTTTCTCTTTCTCTTCCTCTTTTATTTTTTTTCTCTCTCTCTTCCTTCTCTTACACATTGTGGATTACAATGCATATATTTAGAGGTTATCATGTGTATCTTTGTATCATGAACATCTTTGTAATTGTATAGCTCATGGTGGTATAATAAAATATTTTTAAGAAGAAAAATTAAAAATAAGCTGAAAACATCTATAAGCAATATAATATGAATCTGTGCTAAGGGAATCATTCCTGGTGACACAGGGGACAACAGGGTTAGAGGGGCTTGAACCCTGGTTGGCTGCAAAGCATATGCCCTAAGTGCTATGGTCCAACCCACATTTAGTATTTCTTGAGCAGAGGACAGTGAGAAGCTGCTTGTGGTAAGTCTCATGGA
Organism: Cryptotis parvus; assembly: GCA_021461705.1. Lineage (NCBI taxonomy): Eukaryota > Metazoa > Chordata > Mammalia > Eulipotyphla > Soricidae > Cryptotis > Cryptotis parvus. Next base: position 22,540 of record JAJIBD010022950.1, read on the forward strand.
CCCATTATGTACTTTGAAGAGAGATACACCTAAGAAAATTATTTCCCTTTGTAGAAATGAATAATGGGAACAAAGCTACTACCTCCCTTCGTTGCAAAAAGACATGTGGTTCAAAACACTAATAGTCTCTAGCTAGTCAAGACAGACCAGGACCTCATTCTCCTATGGACAATTCAGGTGCCCAATAAAGGATAATAAATACCAGGATTCCTGGTGAAAACTCTCAAACCTTGAGCCTAGTTTACAGAAGTTCCCAGGCAAGGACCAGCAGCAGAGCACTGGGGGATAGAGGGAAGCTGGCCAATGAGCCCTCTCAGGGCTGATCAACAGTTTCCTTCAGGTTTGTGGGGTAAATTTTTCCAGACAGAACCAATAAGGGATAGAGGTTCTGAGGCCCCTCAATTCCCAACCCAAGAGAAGAACAGGGAAGTAAGGACAATTCTCTGCATTGGTTTTTGTTTGGGGGCCACACTCATTAATGCTCATGGTAAAATGAACCTGTGCTAAGGGATCACTCCTGGTGGCTCAAGGGACAAATGGGGTGCTCAGGGGACAAATGGGGTGCCTGGTTGGCTAAAAGCATATGCCCTACATGCTATTTTTCCAACCCACATTTAGTGTTTCTTAAGCGGAGGACAGTGAGAAGCTGCTTATGGTAAGTCTCATAAGACCCTTTATGTACAGAGAAGAGAGATACACCTAAGAAAATTCTTTCCCTTTGTAGAATTAAAAATGGGAACAATGCTACTACCATCCTTACTTGATTATAGAAAACATGTGGTTCAAAACACTAATAGTCTCTAGCTGATCAAGACAGAAAACTAGGAAATGGGTCAGAGCCGGTATTTTCTCTCCCCTCTATGAAAATGAGCAAATGGTGAGGAGCAGACAAAGCATGAAGCTTGAGAGAGTGCAAGGTGAGCTTTGCCATGCAGCCAGTGACAGGAATTACTCCATCTCTCACATTTCTGAGTCTTGGCTTCCTGTACCCCAAGCCAGCAGCAGGCTGTCCTCAGGAAGCAGTCCTGGGAAGATTTCTGGATTGTAACCTAAACCTAGCCTCCCCAAAATTCTATTCTCAGCACTATGAGGAAGATGGATACTGCCTGGGCAACTATTTCTGGAGGGGACCTGCTGAACTTGGTCTAAGAGGTGGGACCTTCAGGTCCAACCAGAGAAACATTTCCCAACTGTGTAGATTCATCTCTGAAGTGGCGCTGCTCTTTCTTCCCCACTAGGTAGATAGAGACTTTGGGGATGCAGTGAATCAGGAAGTGTTGTGAAATGACAGAACAGAGCACAGAGCTATCCTGAACATGCAGAGGGTCTCAGGGATCCTGTGCCCTGACACACTGACACTGAAGCTCCAGAAAACCAAATTTCCCAAGTTGCTTATCGCTTTGTCCTTCCTAACCCTGTCTATTGATTCCCAGCATTTAGAGGCTCCCTGCGAGAATGGAATGAGTAGCTAAACCCCATTGATCATTTGCACAGGTAATCTTCCTGTGTCCTCCCAGAACCTAAGGTGTGACACTGCAGGGGAAGCCATAAACAGAGTTAGGTAAATTCTGGATGGCGGAGGGTAAAGAGGAAAGAACTTTTGGAGAACTATGAAGTCACCATGGAGGCAGGAGGACTCCTGGGATGAGGTGAGTACCAGGAACCCATCCCAGACGGGGCCATCCTCCCTGCAATGTGTGACTTCTGTTCCTACAGAAACCTGCAGAAGGATCCTGATAAAACCAAAGACCAACAGTTTTGCTATCAATGACCGATGTCATGGCCTAGCAGAGCCTGCCTGAAAAAATACAAGAAAATTTTGAGATCTGGGGTCAACACACCAACATAGACCGTGTCCGACCACAACAGAAAAAGCACCATGAAAATAGTGAAAGCTCTTTGCTCTGGGGTCAAGACATCACCACAGACCATGCCCAACTATTCCAGGAAAAAATGCATGAAAATGGTAAACTGTCTCGTCTCTGGAGAAAACACTCCAACAAAAGCCCTGCCAGAGTCAAGGTAGGGGCACAGCTTGACAAGTGTGATTATCATCAACTCTCAGAAAAGGACCTCAGAAAATGGACTGACTGCAGACACTGTCCAAACTATTTCCCTATCCAATTCCCACAATCCATTGTCAGGGAACCGGCCAACTCTGGTCTCTACCCTGACAGCAGAATCTCAAGCTCCTGAGCTGGGCTCTCTCTCAAATCATCCATCTACTAATAAGACCTCTGGAAGATCTCTTGTCCCACCACTACCTGTTCTGGAGCACCTAAACTGGCTTCTCTCAATGATTCTGTGGTTTGGGACAAGTATCATCTGCTGTTTAATCTAAACCACTTGTCCTGTGCTAAACCTTAAGCACAGGACAAGGCCTCTTAGAAGCACTGGCTTAAGTCTCCATCAACACCTAAGTTTCTGTCAGGCGGTAATGAGTGAGACACCCCCAAGCGCTCATCGATGAGTAACATCAAGGACAAAGAACATCTCTTCCCCATGAAACCTCTGAAGAAGTGCCATGTTGTGGGGCACATTGGTCAGTTTGCTTATTATGGAGCAGCTAGAGGCAATGTTGTAATCTAACTTTAAATGGAAGATGACACAAGTTGAACTTGGCTGTTTCCCCGTGTGTGCTGTAGCTCCTGGCCAAGCATCCTCTGCCATTACAACAAGCTTTGAAAATCAGAAACAAACCCCACTCCAAGGGGTGTAAAGTCCATCAGTCCCATCAGAGAGACCAGGGAATTAAAACCACTTCAGTGAGTCCCCTCACTGTGTCTTCAGCTGGGTGTGAGGAAACCAAGAAGGCCCTGGGAAGGACCACAATTGATGTCTGCCAAGGCCTCTCCAAGGCACATGTACCTGGCCAGGAGAGCAGGACGCCTTCTCAGACCGTTCCATTCAGAGGGAGGGAGAGACTACAGCAGAGAGAGCGGGGTTGGAGTGTCACAAGAAGCGACCCAAGGACTCTCCAAGTTCAATGATACAAAAACACAGAAAGAGGAGCCGAGGTCTATTTCCACCAGACTGCTCTCAAAAGGTAGCTCTCTAAAAAGAATGTAAAAATAAAATCATTGAGGGTGAAAAATGCCTAAAAAGTTCAAAGGGAAAAGGTTGAAGTTTGGGATGCATCTTGGGCCAGAGTGTTCAGGCCAGGTCCTCGATGACCAACCAGAGTCTGAATCCATTTAATTCAAGGATAGAAAATGCAGCTTCTCAAGAGAGGAATGAACAATAACTTGCAACAAAGGTTGCCAAAAGCGTTAATCTATCAGCAATTGGATGTTCAAATAAAACTTATGCAAAGGCATGCCATCAAATTCCCTATGAGATCTCTTGCTGAAGTGCTCCTTCAAGACACTGCAACACTTGTGTTAATCCCATATATTCCCTACACCGTGCTCCTTCAAGAGTTGCACACAAAAGTTCTCCTTGCTGCAGACATCTTGGCTGCTCAGAGGGCAGTCTCATCCCGCAAACAAACAAGGTGGTGGACTCTGTGTCCAGCTCTTTTTAGAACACAATTCCATGGAAAACTTAGCCAGAAGCAGCAGGAGCCCAGTAATCAACACAACAAATGTGACAGCCAAATGCTTACTCCAACAGGAACACAGAGTAATGTTACAATTCTAGAAAGAGATGACAGCACTTACAGAAAAGGATAAGAAGAGTGCGGTTCTCCTAAGTAGCCGAACAGCAAACCTTCCTACATGGTTGGTGTGAAGCAAGTCTCGATCAAGAAAAATGAGAGAACAATGCAGACTAAGGAGGAGATAATAGTTTAGGCTGCGGATGAGGATGAGTCAACTGTTTATGAGAGGAATATGCCGACACCTGAGAAAGAGGAGGATGAAAGAAGGGCCAAAGCAGGAAAAAATATGAAAATTTCATGAAGGAGGACTTCCCCAATTTTGGGAAGCGTTCCCAAATCCTGTTGGCAAAGAGAGTGATTCATGTAAGAGCCAGAAAATGAGCCTGATGGGGCAGGAGGTCACATAAGAGGAAAATACAAGGCACTTTCCACATCGTGTGAACTTTAATAAGACAGGTTAAGGATGGGAATATCTGGGTAAAAGCATCAGATTCTCCTCAACCAGTTCCCAGAGTCATAGTCCTGTCCAAAGTAGGCAGACTCACAAATAGAAGGTTATTATAGCACATACCATTGCAACAGTTGCGGGGAAAATGCTGCAGAAATTGGGGCTTCAGGAAGTCGCCCGTGCCTCAGAAGAAAATTAGCACAGGCCAAACTGTGATCCCTTACCAGGAAGCAATGCCTACATTACAATAGGGTATCACACACCCACTAAAAATACAGGAGCAGAAATGTGCTCTCTTTTCAGCAGGTCACCCCTCAAAGCCACAAATTCATTTCAAAGAACAAATATATCGGATTTGGGTCATGCTGCCGCAGGAGTTAGTGTACAAAGCTAGACCTAGACAGCAAATGTCCAGCGTTTTCGGAACCAATGAGCAGATTCACAGTCCCTCAACTCTCCAACTAAGACAAATCTGGCCTGTTTGCCAGGATAATTGTCCTCCAATATTGACCAAGAGGAAGCCACTTGCCCAAGAAACAGTTCAGTAAGGACAGGGAAAGGCAGAATATTCCCGTTGTAACACACCTCTTTTGTTCTAAACACACAGCAGAATACTTTTTCTGGAAACAAACTTGGGTGTTTGGGTTTGATTAGTTTTGATTTTGACTACTGGTAGCCCCTGGCTTTTCCTTCCCACCTATCTTTCTCTAAGGATATGGGTACCCCTAAACAGTGAAAAAGTTCAATGTAGATTTGACGTATTTCTGTGAACAAAGGGAGGAAAGGACATTTTAGGGCCCCAGTGGATCAGCTTGTTCCCTCAGAAGATGCTTCCTGTCCATGTCCAGAGTCAGACAGACAAGCTGCCCTCGCTCCTCACAAAGGCCCACAAGGAAAACCTTCAAGCAGGGATGACTGACACCTCTTTCATGCACCTCTAGTTAGATTTAACAAATACAGAGAGAAGGAGCTCACATTCATGTGATTCTTATTGAACCTTTATACCCAGGGCTCAAGTGGACTCAGAGGCCATCAAACATGTTCCATGTGGTCTCACCTGGCTCCCAGTCCTCAGGCCCAGTGCTATTAGAAGAAAGAAGCCCTCAGAGAGGACTACGGATTAAGAACTGAAGGGGGCATCCAGGAGGGTCTACAGCATGTCAGCTGTCCCTGGTTTCCTCACTCAGCTGTCCACACACAACACCAGGAGGCAGAAGCAATTTTCCAAAGGAAAGATTTTCCAATAGTTCTGTAAGCTTCATCACATGCCAATTGCAGCAGACTTGTGAGCAAACTGATCTCTCCAGATGTGGGTGCAGTCTAAACTATGAAATGACAAAACAGAACTATCCCAATCCATGCAGAGTGCCAGGGTTCCTGCGGCATGATACACTGATGCTGAACCGCTAGAGAATCAATTACCCCAAAGTCGGTCTTGAAGTGTGGCTTATGTCTTTGTCCTTCATAACCTTTCTCCTGATTCCAAGCATTTAGAGGCTGACAGCAATAAAAATATTCCCCGTGTCCTCCCTGAACCTCAGGTTTGATACCGGTGGGGAAGTGATGAAACAAAGTGTTGGTAAAACCTGGGCGGCTGGAGGGTGCAGAAGGAACAGCTTTCAGAACTTTGGGAAGTTACTATGGCGGCACTAGAGGAACTTCCAGCTGCTGGTGGGTTCCAGGGACCTTGCCAGTCTGGGCTATTCCACCCTGCAGCTTGTGCCTCTGCCCTTGAAGCAATCAGCAGAAACGCCCTGGCAAAAGTGAATGCCAACAATTTTGCTATAAGGACCCAGAAACAGGCCTCACAAAGCCCACCTGAAAAATATGAAGAGAATGGTGAATGTTCTCAGCTCTGGGGTCAACACCCCTATAGGCCCTTTCTAACCACACCAGAAAAATACTCCATGAAAATGGTGAAAACTCTCAGCTTTGGGGGTCATCACGCCAACACAAGCCCTGCCAGACCTGCTGTTGGAACACAGCTTGAGAAGAGTGATTACCATCTACTCTTAGATGAGTAACCCAGAGTATAGACTGCAGACACTGCTGCCGCTATTTACTTGTCCAGTGCTTTCACTCCATTGACAGGGCACCTGTTAATGTGAAGGAAGCAGCCAAACAGGTGGACCATGAGAAGGCAACAGTTTGGGATGTTGTGTTGGGCCCTAGTGTTCCGGCTAGGTCCCAGACAACTAACCAGAATCTGAGTCCTTTTAGTTCAAGGATCGAAAACGTGGCTAAATAAGATAGAAATTACCCATATCTTGAAACAAAGGTTACAAATAATTTCATAAATTCGACCTATAACCATATGAGGCTCAAATCAAAATTCTCTATGCTGTGCCATCAAATTCCCTATGAGATTTTATGCTGAAGTGCTCCTTCAAGACACTGCAACACGTGTGTTAATCCCAGATATTCCCTACACTGTGCTCCTTCAAGAGTTGCACACAAAAGTTCTCCTGGCTGCAGACATCTTGGCTGCTCAGAGGGCACAGACTCATTTCTCAAAGAAAGGGCATCTGTTGGGGCGCTCCGCCGGGTCCCGACAGTGCCGGGAAGCGAGTTCCCTTCTACCTCCGAAGCCGGTGAGGAACGGATGAAAACTCAGGAATCCGATGCAGTTTTAAAAGGCTTTACTTATCACAGGTTCAGGCATACAAATCAGCAAAAGGAAAAACCCGATGCTTAGGATTCCAGGCTAGAACCCCAGCCACGTGTAGGCCAAGATGGCGACCACCACGTGTAAAAACTTCCAAGGGGAATAAACGCTCACAAGGCGAGATCCCACAGGGAAGAAGACAGGGAGAGTGGAACCGGCTAGTTTATACCCCCCCCCCCCCCCCCTGCAACTCAGACCTTCCTCCCATTGTTATGGAAAGCAGGGAGGGTCCAATGCCCTTAGGTAATCCCTCCCTGCATCTCACCTAGGGCCTTTACTGTGCTAATGTTTTGAGCCAGGAATGCCTTTGAAATGTAGAGAAGGGGGTTTCTGAGATGGCATGTCACTGTACCAAAGATCAACACCAATGCCAGTTAAATATTTCTCCAAGCCTTCACAAGTCTCCTCTACTTCGTTGTAGTTTTATATTTTATCAGGGAGCCATGCTTGTTTGTTTGGAAGCAAACAGCATTTCTCTCTGGTCTAATTACTTAGGTGTCCTACGTGGCCAGGCTAATATGCTGGTAAGATCTAGCTAGTCCCACGATGATTGTGATAGCATGGGAGAATATTTATACCAGCTAGTACAGCATACATGGTCGGATAAACTGCCACATTTAGACTACCCCCTTATCTACGGAGTGATTTGCGGGGAGGCAATCCAGAGCAGATGCAGCGGCCCTTAGGAGTCCTGCAACAACTCCCCCTGATTAGTTTACTAATAAAAATTGAAAAGGTAAGAAATATTTAGTAATGTACGGAAAATTAAGATAAGAAAAAACAATTCCAATTACAAAATGATAATACATGTTACTTTAGGGTCCTAACTTGTTTTTAGACCCAAAGCAAAGTTCATGACAAAGTGTTTCTAGCTGTCTGATTATAATGGACTATAGTTTGCACTGTCCATAATTTGTGAGAGTCAATTTGCTATATTTTATGTAAAGTTGGGTGTCTGGAACAAAGTCTGTGGGGCTACTTCTGGGACAGCAATAGCGGTGATCATATGAGTATGAGTCTCTGGAGAGCAGCGATTAGGAACTCGTTGAATTGTCAGGAAAATTGGATCGGGTCTCTGGAACACGGGAACAAATATCTCGAACTCTGGAACAGGAGTCTTGAGTGCTGGAACAGGTGTCCGGAACATCGGTGTGATATCTCGAACTCTGGAACAGGAGTCTTGACCGCTGGAGCAGGTGTCTGGAACATCGGTGTGGGCATCTTGCAGGGCTTCTTTAGCAAGTGGACACTGGCACCGGTAACTGTACCTGTAGCTTAGGCGAGACAAAAACACTTTTCGAGGTTAATCACAAGTAGAGATTTTAAGGCTTTGTAGGGATCCAAGTCTGGGATGGAGAGAAGAACATAAAGAAGCTCCAACATGGGTGGAGCAGGGAAATAAGTATGAGAATTGATGATTTTAAAATTGATAAATTTAGTGTATCAGCAGTGGAGCTGATGAATGTAATAGAGGTTTGTAGTGGTCAGAAATTGAGAAGGTAGTAGTTGAGATATAACATAGACACAACATTAATCACAAACATAATGGTGGCCACCACATGCACACACACGCACACATATATTTGATCGATCAATATCTTACAGCTGTATATGTGACCCATTTAGGGTGATAAATGGTAACGAGTCAAGCGCTTCATGAATATAAAGCCGGCAAATGATGGTGAGAAAGTGTCTTTTCCTGTGAATAGAGCATTGGGAAAAATTAGTTTTGCAAATTATTAAATTTTTAGCGAGCACTGTTTTAGGAATCTCGGAGTATTGAGCAGTGTAGCGCAAGTTTACTGGATTCCAATATCTCATCCTGTGAACAGAATCATTAGAAAAACAATTTTTCATTAATTTAGCAAACATTTTTGTAATGAGCACTATATTCAGAGTCCACCCATTTTTCCACACCCTTTGTTTTTGTAAGAAAGAAAATATTTAGGCTGTAAGGCAAGATATTAGACATGAACCATGATCACAGATTGCAAAACAAGATCATTATTAAAATGAACCAATCCAGGAAGTTTGAACAGCAACTTGCAATTTAAAATTTAAGACTTTATATTGAAAGAATTAGTTGTTTTCTGATTCTTGGAGAATTCTAGTCTTAACAAGTCGCAGAGGGACCCAGAGTTTCTTGGCAGGGTTATCGTCTGTAGAAATGAAAGCATAGCCTCTTCCCCGAATGAGGAGGTGACCTGCAATCCATTTATCATCAATTTTCACCCAGATAGGTGAATTGACTGTTTTTTGAGTTTGCATATCTTCTTGAAAGTGACGTTCAGCCGCGGTATAGGGATCTCCTTGAGGTATATTTAAGAAGTTTAAGGTGAATAATGTTAAAGATAAAGAATCCATTGGAGGCATACTTGTTTTTCGTTGCTTTAATAGCTGAGTTTTAAGCGTTCTGTGGGCGCGTTCAACTATTCCTTGTCCTTGTGGATTATATGGAATTCCTGTAATATGTTTGATCTGCCATTCCTCGCAAAAAGGATTTGAAGGTTTTGCTGGTGTAAGCAGGACCATTATCTGTTTTTATGGTATGGGGAATACCCATGACGGAGAAGCACTGGAGTAAAAATGAACAAACAGATTTAGCTCTTTCAGACGTCATAGGAAAAGCCCATATGAACCGGGAATATGTATCGATGACCACATGAAGGAAAGGTTTGTTGGGAAATAAGTTAGTATGAGTTATATCTATCTGCCACAATTGGTTTGTCTGTAAACCTCGAGGATTTGCTCCTGCTACATGAGATGTACAATGTAAAGGAGCACAGACAGGACAGTTGCGGACAATTTGTCTAGCTTGTCTCCATGGGATGCCATGGTGTACATGAAGGCGGCGGGCATTTGTATGTAGAGTCTGGTGCTCTTCCTCAGCTGATTTAAATACTGGTGCTGCCAAGAGATCTGCTGCTTCGTTTCCTTGAACCATTGGCCCGGGGAGTCGGCTGTGAGAACGGATGTGGGAGATGTATATAGGGAATGTTCTATTTCGGAGGAGATCTTGTAGTTTATGGAGTAGCTCCTGAATTATAGGATTATGGGCATTTAAAGAAGCAGTGACAATTCCAGGAAATAAACCAACTACATATGCAGAATCACTCACCACATTACATGGGCCAGATACATGGGATAGTAAATGTATCAGGGTGGCGAGTTCCACTTGTTGGGCAGATTTATAATTTGTATGCACAGTAGTGGTCAACGAAGGACCTGTAATTCCACCCCTTCCTGATGAGGAGCCATCAATATAATACACTGGAGCATCAGGAATGGGAGAGGAGCGGACAATGGTGGAAATTACAAAAGGTGTCCTTTTCAGAAATTCCCAGGTTTTTCCAGCTGGGTAATGATAAGATATTTCTCCTGAAAAATCTGCTAAAGCTCTCTGAAGGATTTCACTGAGTGGTAAAACAGCTTCAATTTCTTTTTTAGGGTCAGGTAGTACAATTACATGGGGATCATGTCCAAGTAATACTTGGGTTCTTGATCTTCCCTTAATTATGAGGTTAGCTATCATCTCAAGGTAAGGTGTAGCAGTACGATTCTGCTTGTTATGTAAGTAAACCCATTCTAACGGTCCAGATAATTGGGCTATAGCAGCAGTTGGAGACTCGGGAGTGTTGAAGACCAAGAACCATACCTTTTCTCCGGGATTAAATCTGGAGAGGTAAGATTTTTGAAGCCGATCCATGAAAAAATCAAATTCCTTCTGAGCTTTAGGAGTTAGCTGCCTTGGGCTATTTAAAGCAGGATCACCTTCAAGGGTGTGGAACAGGTTACTGAGCTCACAGTTAGGAATACCAAGGGAGGGGCGCACCCAGTTGATATCCCCCAGCAGTTTTTGAAAATCATTCAAGGTTTTGAGCCCTTTCTGACTAATGGAAATTTTTTGAGGACGCACTGTAGTGCGGTCAAGAGCATAGCCCAAATATTCATATGGAGGCTGCATCTGGATTTTTTCCGGAGCTACTTGTAAACCCGCCTCTTTTTAAAACTGTCATTACATCATTATATAAATTCTGGAGATCTCTGGAATTATCACAAGCTAGCAGGATATCATCCATGTAGTGGATGATGTATGCACCAGGAAATTTAGCATGAATGGGTCGCAAAACCTCATCAACAAAGTGTTGACACATCGTAGGTGAATTAGTCATTCCTTGGGGCAATACTGTCCACTGAAACCTACGTAAAGGACCTTTATGATTAATGGAAGGGACTGAAAATGCAAACCTTTTTCTATCATCTGGGTGGATAGGTATGCTGTAAAAGCAGTCTTTTAAATCTATGATAATTAGCTGCCAATCCTTAAGAATAGCTGCTGGAGAGGGAGCCCAGGTTGTAGGGCTCCCATGGGGACCATAGTAGAATTTACATTCCTTAAGTCAATCAGCAAACGCCATTTGCCTGATTTTTTCTGTATTACAAAAACAGGAGAATTCCATTCTGAAAACGTTTCCTCAATATGTCCTAATTTCAGCTGTTCTTCCACTAGATTTGTTAGCGCCTCTAACTTTTTTGGTATTGAGGGGCCACTGTGGTGTCCATATAGGTTTGTCAGACTTCCACTGAATACGGATAGGTGGTGGGCGCTTAACCACAGCGGCCCCCAATTAAAAAGGGTTACTCCCGGTGTTAGGCTTATTATGGAGAGCTGGAATTGGTGCTCGACCGGGAATTGGACGAGGTATGTGAATTACTGCCCCCCCACTGCTCCAGCATGTCTCGACCCCATAAAGTTAAAGGCATAGGGGCTATATAAGGCTGGACCATGGCTACATTCCCTTCAGGGCCAATACACGGCAGCCACCTGGCACTCTGTCGGAGAAGAGAGGAGGAGATATTGCCTACCCCGCTCAGGCTATGGGACACTTTCTTTAGGGCCCAGTTAGAGGGCCAATACTTGGTGGAGATTATGGATATGTCTGCCCCTGTATCCAACATGCCTTTGAATTTCCTTTTATAAATTTCAATGGGTATAACCGGCCGCTTGGCCTGAGAAATTCTGGCAGTGTACCCAACTAGATAGTTAGCAGGTGGCTGGTGGGCTTGGTTCTGTGTGGCTGCATAACCAACAATGAAGTTGGCAGAATGGTTGGTACTGTTTAAGCCACCAGCTGTAGGGTGTTCGGACTGACTATACGGATCCTCAAAAAATAATAATAGTTTAGCAAGTGGTTCCCCTTTTTAAAAGTCCATTTAGTTGGCACAGATATTGACAGTATTATCTCTCCATGAGATTCAGGATCCAGAAGTCCGAAATGCACCATAATTCCCTTAAATTTCAGCCAATCGCTCCCTGAATTAAGCCCATACTACCTGGGGAGCAGGTCCTTTTTATCCCTGTTTTTAGCATGTAGGGGTCTTGACTTGGGTATATTGTGACAGTCTTAGGGCAAAAGAATGTCGAGACTGCCACTGCCTGATGGGGTAGGCCAGAGAGCATTTATTGACTGTAATTCTGTGGATTCTGACTCGGAGGATACTGGGCAGGTGGAATGAAGGAGAGTGCCCCTGGATTCAACTGGGCTTTGGGCTGGCCCCCACCCAGTTTCCCGCATTAGGGGAGGCATAGATGTTATTTGAGCCTGCGGAGCTTGTGGAACCTGGGAGGGGGTCCATGTAACATTTCCTATAAAGGGATTATTAGAATGTTGCCCTGTATTGATAGTTTAAAAGATGGGCAATCTCTACGGGTGTGTCCCTTCTTTCCGCAGCTAAAGCAGGTTATCTGTCCAGATGAAGCCTGAGGCTGACTTCGCCTCCAAGACCGACAGTCTCTGGCCCAATGTTTTCCTTTTCTGCACCTTGGGCATGGTCCAGGTGGGGCCCTCCGAGGGGTGGAGCTGCGATTATTAGAATAGTTTCTCCGATTATTGTTTATCCTTTGAAGTTTATTGTTTCTCCCCCTAGAGCTGTCTGACATTTCATCCCTCTCCTGATCCTCCTGCTGTATGGGATAAGCCTCTATTTCATCCTGTGTTTTATGGGAGGTTAAACCGACATTTCTACAGGCCTTCAGATACCCCATGAGGTCATCCTTTTCCTTAATACTATATAGTATTGCTCGACATTTTTGATTAGCATTCTCATATGCTAAGTTTCCTTTTAGGATTTCTTGAGTGGTTGGGTCTTGAACCTGTCTTTGGATTGTTTCACATAATCTCCCAACAAAATCAAAGTATGGTTCATCACGACCCTGGTAAATTTTCGTATAGCTACCTAGAAATTCTGGGTCGGAACCTACTCTTTCCCACGCTTTTAATGCTGTCTCCCGAACATATTTTAAAATAGGTTCAGGTAATGTCGCTTGTTTTGCTTTCTTTTTCCATTCACCTTCACCTTTTAGCATGGCAAAAGTTATAGTATGGCCTGATTCCTTTTCTCTTAAAGTGTCAATATTCCGGTTAACCCCATCTGCATACCACATATGCCGTTGCATGTACTGTGATTTGTTTAGACAAGTATGGGCTACCATTTCAAAGTCTCCCAATACCCACTGTTCATTTTCGCTCCAATCAGCTAAATATTTTAAAGTATAAGGACTTGATATTCCAAACCTGTCGCAAGCCTTCCTAAACGGGGTTATTGCCTCAATTTTTAAGTCTTCATGAATCGGTTTTACTTTATCTTTAGATTGGTCATGAGAAAGATTGCTGCGCTTTGCTCTTTGACTCGAACTAATCTGTTCCTCCCGTTCTTCCTCATCAGAGCTTGTAGTATCTGGCAGAGGAACATCTACCCCATTGAGGGTATTAACTCTGGGGAGATTTTCAGCTTGGGAATTTGCCTCCTCTGGGTTTTCCTGTTCCTCCTCTAAGTTATCAGCCACATTAGAATTCTTTTTTAGATTTTTTTTGCTGGGAATGTATACACCTTTTTCAAGTCTACAGCTTTGGGGCGTGTTTGTGAACGGCTTTTAGTTGGTTCACGCCTCAGTATTGGGTATGCGCTAGGTCCTGATTGATAAGTTATGTAATCAGAAATCTCCCTGCGTAACACATCCATTTCTTGGTTTAAGTTTTCAAGTTTCCTATATGTTTCTTCCTTTTGTTCTTTCAATCTTATGTGTAACTTCCAAACCTCCTCTTTCTGTCCATCTATTCTATTTCTCTGTCAATTTCTTCCTCTAAGATAATGCTGATTTTATCGATATCCTTCTTCTGCTCTTCAAACTTTACTTCAAATTTTAAATCCTGTTTAATAATTTTACTTTCCTGTTCTTCTAATTTTTCTTTTCAAATTTTAAACTCTGTTTAATAATTCTGTCCTCAAGCTTTAAGACCAGTCTACCTGTAGTTTTATGATCCTCACTTATTTCTTCAATCGCTGAGTAAACCTCGTCCCTTAAGATTGCATTCAATTTATTACTTTCTTCCCTCTCTCTATTAAACATTGTCCTTACACAAAGGTACAGTTTAAAAATCGCAAGGACCCAGATGATTTGTGAAAAGATAGAGTAGTTCTCAGAAAGGAACTTTATAGACTGTGCTATGTATGGTTCTGAGCCAATAAAAGATACAATGTATCTATACCATGAGATATCCATCATTTTACTCACGGTTCAGAGGCAGATGGTCTCTGTCCGATGATAATTAGACCAGACGATGTTCGTGGTGCCCACGCCAGGGACGCCAAATGTCGGGGCGCTCCGCCGGGTCCCCGACAGTGCCGGGAAGCGAAGTTCCCTTCTACCTCCGAAGCCGGTGAGGAACGGATGAAAACTCAGGAATCCGATGCAGTTTTAAAAGGCTTTACTTATCACAGGTTCAGGCATACAAATCAGCAAAAGGAAAAACCCGATGCTTAGGATTCCAGGCTAGAACCCCAGCCACGTGTAGGCCAAGATGGCGACCACCACGTGTAAAAACTTCCAAGGGGAATAAACGCTCAAAAGGCGAGATCCCACAGGGAAGAAGACAGGGAGAGTGGAACCGGCTAGTTTATACCCCCCCCAACTCAGACCTTCCTCCCATTGTTATGGAAAGCAGGGAGGGTCCAATGCCCTTAGGTAATCCCTCCCTGCATCTCACCTAGGGCCTTTACTGTGCTAATGTTTTGAGCCGGGAATGCCTTTGAAATGTAGAGAAGGGGGTTTCTGAGATGGCATGTCACTGTACCAAAGATCAACACCAATGCCAGTTAAATATTTCTCCAAGCCTTCACAAGTCTCCTCTACTTCGTTGTAGTTTTATATTTTATCAGGGAGCCATGCTTGTTTGTTTGGAAGCAAACAGCATTTCTCTCTGGTCTAATTACTTAGGTGTCCTACGTGGCCAGGCTAATATGCTGGTAAGATCTAGCTAGTCCCACGAGCTAGTACAGCATACATGGTCGGATAAACTGCCACATTTAGCCTACCCCCTTATCTACGGAGTGATTTGCGGGAGGCAATCCAGAGCAGATGCAGCGGCCCTTAGGAGTCCTGCAACAGGTATCGAACTCTTTACCATGGAAATGAGCACATATTCCATGGAAAATGGAACCAGAAGCAGCAGGAGTCCAGTATATTAAAAGATAAACGTGAGAGTCAAATGTTCCCTCCAACAGAAACACAGAGTGACGTTACCACTTTTGTAAGAGTGGACAGCACTTAACAGAAAATCTTTCCACCGCAGCTGGTATATACAGTGGAGAAGAATGATAAATTGAGAGAACGACATGGGGGAGTGAGAAGGAAGTCATCGTTGAGGCTCTGGAGGTGGAGGAGGCAACAGTTTTTGAGAGGAAATGCTAACCTTTGAGAAAAAGAGCATGAAGGCAGATCCAGAGCTGGTAAACACACAAACTTTCACATCAGAGGGATTCCTCAGTCTGGGGGAAGTGCTCCCCTGTGCTGATGGGAGAGAGATAGATTCAGGAAATCCTTCCTTCTTGGGACAGAAAATAACCTAATGTGGCAGGAGGTTAAATGACAGAAAGTACAAGACACCTTCCACATCATCTGAACTTTAGTAAGACAGTCACAGATGAGAAGGTCTGGGTCAAATCATCTGGTCCACATTAACCATTTCAGAGACAGAGTCCAGGCCAAAGCTGGCAGATTCATGAAAAGGAGATTCTTTTTTTTATAATTAAACATTTTATTACACCACCATGAGATATACAATTACAATGTTGCTCATGTTTAGAGGTTTCAGTCACATAGTGTTCCAGCACCCGCCCTCCACCAGTGCGCATTTCCCACCACCAATGTCCCCTATTCCCTCTCCTCCCATAGCCTGCCTAAATGGCAGGTACTTTATCTCTTTTCTCTCTCCCTCTCTCTCTTTTCTTTCTCTTACACATTGTGGTTTGCACTACATACACTTAGAAGTACACAATGGAATACTATGCAGCTGTTAGGAAAAATGAAGTTATGAAATTTGCCTATAGGCAAATGGATGGACATAGAAAGGATCACGTTGAGTAAATTTAGTCAGAAGGAAAGAGAGAGATATAGAATGGCTGCATTTATTTGCATGACATAAATATATCAGGTGTTCTTACCAAAAGTGGAAATTACCACAAACGTGTGGGACTCAGAGGTTAAGTAAGACAGAGAAGGGAACATGTGTGAAAAGGAGATTCTTGCAGCCCACACCATTGGAACCGCTGCAGGGAAAATGCTGCTATAGAATCTGGAGATTCAGCAAGGTACCAGTGCCTCAGAAGAAAACCAGCACAGCCCAAACTGTCACCCCCACCAGACAGCAACTCACAGTCAGAGGGGTCTCTCACACCCACGGAAAAGAAACTGGAACAGAATGTTGCTCTCTTTGCATCAGGTACCCCTGAAATCCACAAAAACAGACAAAGAGCACAGCACCACTAGTAAGATAAAACAATTACAGAGAGTAGGATTCTTACTGAACTTAGACTCACATTCCTGTGATTCTTACTGAACTTAGACTCAAGGATTCAAGTCAGACACAGAGGCCATCAAACTGGCTCCATGTTGGTCTCACCCGGCACCCAGAATCAGAAGAAAACAAGAGAAGAGTTTGGCCAGGATGGCCCATAGCACGATTGCTGGCCCAGATTTCCTCTGCTCAGCTATCCACACCTAACACAGGGAGGCAGGAGCAATTTTCCAAAGGAAAAATGTTTCCAAATCTTCTGGAAGGATCCTCCATGTGCTAATTGCTGCAGACATTTGAACAGACTCTGAAGCTAAGCAATCATTCCAGGTGTGGGTGCAGTCTCTATCTCCCATCTCTCAAAACTATGTTGGTCCCACATTCAGGTCAGAAGTTAGACTTGTCTGCCTAGAGCTGTGGAATCACTGTGTAGCCAGGATCTGATCCTAGATATTCATGTTCATAGCCTCACATTACACCAAGCACAAATCCTACACGGTCCCCAATTCAGAGCCACGGAGAGAGATGTCTGACACAGTGTAGGGGGATGCCACTAGGGTCCCCAACAGTGCCGGGAAGCGAGCTCCCTTCTACCTCCGAAGCCGACGGGGAATGGATGAAAACTCAGGACTCTGTTGCTGTTTTATAAGGGCTTTACTAACACAAGTTCCGATATACAATCCAAGAGCAGGAAAATCCTCCGGACTCTGGGTTCCCAGGTAGGCCCCAGCCACATGTAGGCCAAGATGGCTGCCACCACCTGTTGAGGCCCAACAGAGGGATTCAACAGGAGTCCACAGGAGAGGATGGAGAAGCAAAACACCAAGGGAAGCCGAAATGGCAAAAGGGGGAAAAGGTGGCTTCTTTCTTCTTGCAGCTTATTTTATAGCTAGAAATCTACCCAAACTTCCCAGCCCCAGCTCATTCGGAAGGTCCCACCCAGAGATCTTGAACACAGAGTCCTTCACAGCAGCCTCACCCAGAGACCTCTCTACAAGAGTACTGAACTCTGCACCCACCCACACATATCTACACCACCCACACACTGGCTTCACCTCACCACACAGACACCACACACATCACAGAAACTCCCTCAATGCAAGGACTTAGGGGCACTTTGAGAGGACTCAGGGAATGTGAGTGACTTAGTAAACGGACAGTGCAGGGGTATCACTAGCTGTGCTCCTTGATAAAATATTGATGTATTGTTCTTTTATGATAATATCATTGTTTCTTACAAAAACTTACCGTTCTAAGTGTAAACCTGCAAATTCATTTCTTCATGGGGTTTTATTATTTGAGCTCTGACCCACTTTTTTTAAAAATTAAACATTTTAATATACCACCGTGAGATATACAATTACAACGTTGTTCATGTTTGGAGGTTTCAGTCACATAGTGTTCCAGCACCCACCCTCCACCCCTGCCCTTTTCCCACCACCAATGTCCCGAATTCCCTCCCTGCTGCCATAGCCTGCCTAAATGGCAGGTTCTTTATCTCTTTACTTTCTCCCTCTCTCTCCCTTCCTTCTCCTACATATTGTGGGTTGCACTACATACACTTGAAAGCCATCATGTGCATTTTTTGCCTGTATTTAATGCTCAGTTCTATGTTGGTATCAGCCTTATACATTTATTCACACATGTTCCTTTCTCTGTCTTACCTAACCTCTGACTCCCTCATGTTTGCGGTAATTTCCACTTTTGGTAAGACCACCTGATATATTTATGTCATGCAAATAAATGCAGTCATTCTATGTCTTTCTCTTTCCTTCTGACTAATTTCACTCAACATGATCCTTTCCATGTCCATCCATTTATAGGCAAATTTCATAACTTCATTTTTCCTAACAGCTGCATAGTATTCCATGTGTAGATGTATCACAGTTTCTTTATCCAGTCATCAGTTCTCGGGCATACTGGTTGTTTCCAGGTTCTGGCTATTGTGAATAGTGCTGCTATGAAAATAAAAGTGCGGATTGTGTTTCTGCTGTGTGTTTTTGGCTTCCCAGGATATATTCCCAGGAGTGGTATGACTGGGTCAAAAGGGAGGTCAATTTCTAGTTTTTGGAGGAATGTCCACATTGTTTTCCAGAAAGGTTGTACAAGTCGACATTCCCACCAACAATGTATGAGAGTCCCCTTTTCCACACATCCATGCCAGCACTTGTTGCTTTTACCCCTTTGAATATGGGCCAGTCTCTGTGGTGTGAGGTGATATCTCATTGTTATTTTGATTTACATCTCTCTGATGATTAGTGATGATAAGCATTTTTTCATAATCTTTTTGGCCATTCGAATTTCTTCCATGTCAAAGTTTCTGTTCATCTCTTCTCCCCATTTTTTTTATGGGGTTGGCTGTTTTCTTCTTATATAGCTGTACCAGTGCCTGATATATCCTGGATATTCACCTCTTATCAGATGGGTATTGGGTGAATATTCTTTCCCATTCTGTGGACTGCCTTTGTATCTTAGTCACTGTTTCTTTTGAGGTGCAGAAGATCTTTAGTTTCATGTAGTCCCATATGTTTATCTTTTCTTCTAGTTGCTTTGTTAATGGTGTTTCACCTTTGAAGATGTCTTTAGCTTCAATGTCATGGAGGACTTTTCCTATATTTTCTTCAATGTACTTTATGGATTCAGGCCCGATATTGAGATCTCTAATCCATTTTGATCTGATTTTTGTGCAAGGTATTAGACACAAGTCCAAATTCATTTTCTTTACATGTTGCTGTCCAGTTTTCCCAGCACCACTTGTTGAAAAGGCTTTCCTTACTCCAGTTTGGACTCTTTGCACCTTTATCAAAGATTAACTGATCATGTCTTTGAGGGTGGGTGTCAGGATACTCAACTCTATTCCATAGATCCACAGGTCTGTTTTTATTCCAGTACCACACTGTTTTTATTACTGCTGCTTTGTAGTACAATTTGAGGTTGGGAAAGGTGATGCCTCCCATCTTCTTTTTCCCAAGGATTGCTTTAACTATCTATGGGGGTTTATTATTCCATACGAATTTCAGGAGTGACAGTAGCTGTCCAGTTTTCCCAGCACCACTTGTTGAAAAGGCTTTCAACAAGTGGTGCTGGGAAAACTGGACAGTAATGTCCTTTGATGTACTGCATTCTACGATGTGCAGGAAAGGGAGAAAGAGATAGAGAGGGAGGGAGAGATAGAGGGGAGAGGAAAGACACACAGAACCCACCAAGTAGTTGAGGTGTGGGAGGGGGAGGGAGGTGGGACATTGGTGATGGGAGATGGGTTCGGGTGGAGGGATGGGTGTTGGAACACTGTAGAACCAAAACTCTACATGAGCATCTTGTATGTCTAAAAGTGGTGTAATAAAATTCGGGAAAAGAAAAAAAATAATTAATTAAAAAAAATCCACGCTGCAGCAGTCTTTTAAATCCGGCACAGGTATGCTGATCCAGAGACTCACAGACATGGGGCAGAACTGCTACTGGCTCTCCCTGTGTCCAGCCACTCATGAGGCGCCCAGGAGGGATGGCGGGTTCTAGCCCTGGCCCGCCACCCCAGCAGAGCCTTGCAACAAGCCAGATGACCCCCACTCCATGAGCGCCTCCATTTTCCACATCCGGACTTCCCTCTCGTCGGAACTCCACCCAGCAGACCAGCCTATCACAGCCCGGCTCGTGCGGCCTGAATTTAGAGATGACTAGAAGTGTATGCTACCTGCACGGCAGAGCCTGGCAAGCTACTCGTGTCCTATTTGATTTGCCAAATACCAGTAACAATTTTAGACCTCATTCCCATGACCTGATGGTCTGAGGCTCTTTATGTTCCTGGAGCAAGCAGGTGCCCTTGGGCTCTACTAGCATGAGACAGGACATATGGAGATGTTACTGGGGCCAGCTCTATCCAATCGATGATGAAGGGGAAGACAGTGATACAGTGACAGTAGCTGTCCAGTTTTCCCACCACCACTTGTTGAAAAGGCTTTCCTTACTCCAGTTTGGACTCTTTGCACCTTTATCAAAGATTAACTGATCATGTCTTTGAGGGTGGGTGTCAGGATACTCAACTCTATTCCATAGGTCCACAGGTCTGTTTTTATTCCAGTACCATGCTGTTTTTATTACTGCTGCTTTGTAGTACAATTTGAGGTTGGGAAAGGTGATGCCTCCCATCTTCTTTTTCCCAAGGATTGCTTTAGCTATCTATGGGGGTTTATTATTCCATACAAATTTCAGGAGTGTTTGGTCAATTTCTTTAAAGAATGTCATGGGTATCCTTATAGGAACCACATTGAATGTGTGCAAAGCCCTAGGGAGTATTACGATCTTGACAATGTTAATTCTACCCATCCATGAGCAGGGAATGTGTTTCCATTTCCTTGTGTCCTCTTTTATTTCTTGAATCAGTGTCTGTAGTTCTCTTTGTATAGGTCCTTTACACATTTGGTTAAGCTGATTCATAGGTATTTGATTTTCTGTGGTACAATTGTGAATGGAATCGATTTCTTAATATCCCTTTCTTTTCTTTTGTTATTTGTGTATAGGAAAGCCACCAAATTTTGGGTATTGATTTTGTACCCTGCCACTCTACTATACATATCTATTGCTTCTAAGAGTTTTTGGGTCTGACCCACTTTTTAAAATTTTTTTTTTATTTTTACAATTGCAAAGATATACAATTAAAAAGTTCATATTTGGGTTTTGGTCATACAGTGTTCCGGCACCCATCCCAACTCCAGTGCCCATCTCCCACCACCAACGTCCCCGGTTCCCTCTCCCCTCCTCCAGCCCTCCTCCATGGCAGGTTCTTTATTTCTTTCCCTTTCTCTCTCTTTCTCTTTTCCTTCCCCTCCAGACTATGGATTACAGAACATACATTAAAGGGTTGTCATGTGTATCTTTTTGCCTCTAATTAATGTTCAGTTCTAGGTTGGCATTAGTACCCTCGACAATTGTTAGCACACTGTTCCATTTTCTGTCTTACCTAGCCTCTGACTCCCACATGTTCTTGATAATTTCCACCTTTGACAAGATCTCCTGATATGTGTTTCACTTGACCTTGGATATTGGTATCATAATATGTACATATATATTTATGTTATGCAAATAAATGCAGTAATTCTGTATCTGTCTCTCTCCTTCTGGCTATTTTCGCTCAACATAATCTTCTCCATGTCCATCCATTTATAGGCAAATTTTATAACTTCATTTTTCCTAACAGCTGCATAGTATTCCATTGTGTAGATGTACCAAAGCTTCTTTATCCAGTCATCGATTTTCGGGCACTCTGGTTGCTTCCAGATTCTGGCTATTGTGAATAATGCTGCTATGAACATAAAAGTAGGGATGGTGTTTCCGCTGCGTATTTTTGGTTTCCCAGAGTAGATTCCCAGGAGTGGTATGGCTGGGTCAAATGGGAGTTCAATTTCTAGTCTTTGGAGGAATGTCCATATTGTTTTCCAGAAAGGCTGTACCAGCCGGCATTCCCCCCCAACAATGGATGAGTGTCCCCTTTTCCCCACATCCACGCCAGCACTTGTTGTTCTTGCTCTTTTGAATATGTGCCAGTCTCTGTGGTGTAAAGTGGTATCTCATTGTTGTTTTGATTTGCATCTCTCTGATGATGAGCATTTTTTCATATGTTTTTTGGCCATTCGAATTTCTTCCTTGCTGAAGTTTCTGTTCATTTCTTCTCCCCATTTTTTGATGGGGTTGTTTGTTTTCTTCTTGTAAAGTCCTACCAGTGCCTGATATTTCCTGGATATTAACCCCTTATCAGATGGGTATTGGGTGAATATTCTCTCCCATTCTGTGGACTGCTTTTGTATCTTAGTCACTGTTTCTTTTGAGGTGCAGAAGCTTTTTAGTTTCATGTAGTCCCATATGTTTATCTTTTCTTCTAGTTGCTTTGTTAGTGATGTTTCACCTTTGAAGATGCCTTTAGCTTCAATGTCTTGGAGGGTTTTTCCTATATTTTCTTCAATGTACTTTATGGATTCAAGTGTGATATTGAGATCTTTAATCCATTTTGATCTGATTTTTGTGCATGGTGTTAGACACAGGTCCAAATTCATTTTTTTACATGTTGCTGCCCAATTTTCCCAACACCACTTGTTGAAGAGGCTTTCCTTACTCCATTTTAGACTCATTGCACCTTCATCAAAGATTAAATGATCATGTGTTTGAGGTTGGGTGTCAGGATACTCAATTCTATTCCAAATTTACCCACTTTTTAAAGAATCACAAACTTTGTCAAATTTTTGCTATATCTAATGATAAGTATATTTTATGCAAATTTATTGTCTAGTCAAATGCCATCAGGGATAGCATTTTTGCATATTTGTAAGGGACAATTTATTACAATCACAATAAGTCCTTTTAAAAAGGACTTGTCTATCTTTTGCACAAGTAAATATCTTTTGCACAGAAACCATGTAAGGGTTGACACCAGTGGGGAAGCCATGGAAACAAAGTGTAAATAAAACCTGGGTGGATCGAGAGTGCAGAAGGAAGAACATTGGAGCTTTTGAGTCACAGTGTGGGTAATTGTGGAACTCCTGGGCTACAAGGGTACCAGGACCTTATCCCTGTCCTGGTTACTCCACCTTGCAGATTGTAGCTTGTCCATTCTAACCCCTGCAACAATCTGTGGAAGAGTCTTGACAGAAATAAATACCAACAGCTTTGCATCAGCCCCAGAACATTGGTTGTCATGAAAGTGGTGAAATATCATGAAATATACAAAATGGTGGAAGTTCTCAGCATGGGATCAACACAGCAGCAACACAGGCCCTGCCAGAGCTCACCTGAAAAGAAAAAATCCTGAAAATGGCAAAAGCTCTTGGCTCTGGCTCAACACATCAACACAGGCTCCGCCAGAGCTAAAGTGGGGAATCATCAACTGTTAGATCAGCACCCCAGTGCAGGGATAGAGATGCTGCCCTGCTATTTTCCTGTCAGATGCCCCCACTCCACCGACAGCGCACCTGTAACTACTGGCATCTACACAGGCAGCAGAAACTCAAGCTCAGTCTGAACTGGGTTCTCTAATGATCCCACTGCTGTTAGTCCTCTGAAATATCCCCTGCCCCTCCTATACGTTCTGGAGTTCCTAAGTTGGCTTCCCTCATACGTTTTGTGGCTCCGGGCAAGTATCACGTGTTGTTTCATTGCAGCCACGACACAGGATAAGGCCCCAGAGGAGCAGCTGCTAAAACACAATCTGAGTGTCAATCCGTGGGCCACCACCATTCTTTACCGCTGTGGAACATGAAAGAAGGAGAACAGCTCCCCTGCAGGGAACATTCTTCTCTCAAGCAGAGCCATGTTTCCAGACTCACTGGTCAGATTGATTATTAAGGAAATGCCTTAAAAAATGTTTCAAGGTCACTTGACCACGTGACATCCCGTTATTCATCCATTTGCTTAAGCAAGCGCCAGTAACATTTCCATTTGACCCTATCACGTGCCAGTGTAGCCCAATGGCATCTGTTTGCTTCAGAAATAGGAAGAGCCTCAAACCGTTCGTTCAAGGTCTTGATGAAGAAGTATGACCATCTTGTAGGTGGGCAGCCACGTGATCTTTTGACATCCCGTTGGATCCAATCAGTATTGGCTCTAGCCCATCGATCATCTCCAAATCACATTACATGCCCAGCCCATCTGATTTTCAATGCCTTGGCAAATGAGATAGCATTGCTGACTCTGGAACAGCGACGGAGGTCGGAGCTCCGAATTCCTTCTTTCACTTGAGAGAGGCGTGATATTCCAAACACAGCTCTTTCAATTCCTCTTTGGGAGACCCGAATAGCATTCTCATCCTGCTTCCGTAGGGTCCAGGTCTCTGAGCGTATGTTCATGCAGGGAGAATGGTGGAGTTGAAGAGATGTACCCGGAGCCAGAGGTTCTTTGTCTTTTTTAGCTATTTCTTCAATGCTTTTGAAGGCATTCCATGCTGCTCTCTTCCTCCTGCGCAGCTCAGGTTTTAGGTTGTTCATCATGTTGACTTCTTTACCTAGGTACACATAACTGCTGCAATCAGACATGTTTGTTCCATTGATAGTGAACGGGGCCTCTGGAGCTAGTTTGTTTTTCACAAGCATAGTCTTGTTGAGATTTAGCTGTAAAACTATATTTCTACATTCTCAGTCAAAGTCAGCCAGCATTTGTGCCGTTAAACTAATGTTTGGTGTTATTAGAATGATGTCATCAGCGAAGCAGAGGTGGTGTAGTTGCCGACCGACTATCTTCACTGCCATTCCTTCCCAACTAATTGTCGCATGATGTTCTCAAGAGTGGTGCTGAAGAGTTTTGGTGAAATGGTATCACCCTGCCGAACCCTTCTTTTGACATTGATGATCACTTTTTGTAAAATGGTGAGATCCTGGTGGTGAATCCGTAATACAGCTCATGAAGTATCTTGATATATTGGGTTTGAACTCCCTGTTTGGCTAGGGCTTCGATGACCACTTCAATCTCCACAGAATCAATGGCTTTCTTTAAATCAATGAACGTGAGACAGAATGGCATCTTGAACTTCCTGCAAACTTAAATGAGCTTAGTTACTGTGTGGATATGGTCGATTGTGCTTAATCCTTTTCGGAAGCCAGCTTGCTCATATGGTTGTCCTTCATCTAATGTTCTGCCAATCCTGTTCAGGATGACTCAAGTGAACAGCTTGTAGATAACAGACAACAGCCAGATGGGGTGATAGTTGCCAATGTCGTTAACGTCTCCCTTCTTGAACAGTAGAACTGTCCTGCTGGTTTTCCATTGTGATGGCACCTTGCATTCAGACAGGTAGTGTGTGAAGAGCCGAGCCAGTGTATTGATGAGTACTGAAGGCAGATTCTTCAGGTGTTCGGGTCTGACTTTGTCTGGGCCTGGTGCTGTTCCCTTCTTTACCGACGAAATGGCATGTCGGATTTCAGAAGGGAGAACGTTGGGAACAACATATCCATCCTGTGGAATTTGGTATGTGGAAAGTTGGACATGGCTATCAAAGAGATCTGAGTAGAAGTCATGGATAATCTTCTCCACTGCCTTTCTGGAAGATGTGATAGGACGTAGTCATCTTGGTCTTATAGTTGGCGAAGGACAAGTGGGCATTGCGAATGCTTTTCCTGGCTTCAGCTGCATCTTTCAGTATTTCAGCTCTTCTCTCTTTGAGGTCTTCCTTTATCGCTTCTCTGCACTGCTTTGCAAGCTTGGATGTTAGCATCATGTCATCTGAGGCTCGCACTCTGCCACATTGGCAAATGAGCTTGAGAGTTTTTGAAGACAGGCACACTCTTGTGGCTTTTACTCTCTTGGCATTCTTCGCACAATCCTGGAGGTGCTGAACCAGTCATTTGTATTCTTCATCAATGTCATCAATGATGGTATCTTCCCATGTTGCCGCAATGGTGCCAAAGAGTTACAAGTTGGTGGTCATTCTGGGAGTTCTCTTCTTAAACTTTGCAGCCTTTTCTCCCCATTGCGTGAAGTAGAATTTTGCATGAAAAAGGAGCCGGTGGTCCGATCCTGTTTGGAATTTTGGGACGACAGCAACATTCAGTCAGGCAAAACAGTCAATTGAAGATGATGTGATCAATTTCATGGTGGAACTGTTCACCAGGGGATCCCATATCCAACGTTTCGATTCAGCCTTCTGGAACTGTGAGTTCCCATGAATGGTCTTGGTGGACATGATGAACTCAGATGTCTCTCAACCTGTTCGTTCCATTCTAGGCCATGGGTCCCTATGAGTTCCTCAGCCGATCTTCTCGGTCCTATCTTGGCATTAAAAATACCGACTCTGCAGAGTTTAGGTAAGACAGAAAATGGAACAGGGTGCTAATAATAGTCGAGGGGTACTAATGCCAACCTAGAACTGAGCATTAAATAGAGGCAAAAGGATTCATGACAACCTTTTAATGTATGTTCTGTAATCCATAGTCTGGAAGGGAAGGAAAAGAGAAAGAGAGAGAAAGGGAAAGAAATAAAGAACCTGCCATGGAGCAGGGCTGGGGAAGGGGGAGGGAACCGGGGATGTTGTTGGTGGGAGATGGGCACTGGTGGAGGGACGGGTGCTGAAACACTGTATGACCAAAACCCAAACATGAACTTTTTAATTGTATATCTTTTTATTTGTATGGAGATGGGCACTGGTGGAGGGACGGGTGCTGAAACACTGTATGACCAAAACCCAAACATGAACTTTTTAATTGTTAAAAAAAAATACTGACTCTGATCTTGTAGAAGGTGTTATCTTTTTTTATAGAACTACTCAAGTTCCAAGTCGAATTTCTCAATTACTTCTTCCTTGTATGTGGATGTTGGTGCGTAGACAACAAAGATAGAAACTGCTGGCAGTTTCAAGGTCACTTAAGAAAAACGATGCATAAAATCCAGCATGATATCTTCTCTGTGCTTGTGCACTGGCCCTGCTTACAGTCTTTTGCAAGTTCCTCTCTACTGTGGAAACAATCCATCCTCCAACGGATGGCAAGCCGAGAAAATAAAACACTCTGAACACCTCCAAGGGTTGAAAGTTCAGGAATATGCCAGTGCTAAAGTTTTGTCCCTCAGGCCAAGCTGTAGACAGGAACAAAAAGCATCTTTGAGGATCTGTATTTGATAGAAATGGGAATCACAATTCCTTATTTTTGAGTCCCTACCTAACAAAGGCCATGAGTTCTCATTTCAACTCCCCAAACATATCTTACCCAACTTGGCCACCATGAGACTGACAGTGTCCTCAATGGCAAAGTTTTCTGCATCCTTGGGAAAGTCTCCTCAGGCCCATCGGTAAGAAAGATTGATCAAGGGCTCTTGGAATTTTAACTCTGCTGTTGACACCAGCAAACCATCCTCCAAGGACTGGAAAATTAATCAGGCTCATCTTGAAGAGCTAGTCATGGAAACTACTTCCATTACTTGAGTGTGTGCCCTCCCTTTCCGTCACCTGAGTGTGAGGAAACCAATAAGGCCCTGGGAAGGACACAAGTGATGTTGCCACAGCCCCTCCATGCACTCGGGCCTGGGCAGGAGAGCAGGATGCCTTCCCAACCATTTGATTCAGAGTTAAGGAGAGATCAAGGAAGGAGAGAGAGAGAGAGAGAGAGAGAGAGAGAGAGAGACGAGTGTCCTGAGAAGCACCCACAGGCCTCTCCACATTTTTGACAAATGAACAAAGGAGGGAGTGGAGGCTCAGCTCCACCAGACTCCTTCCTGAACGTAGCTATACTGCTAAGAATTTAGAAATAAAATCTTTCAGGGTCAAAAAGACCAAGAATGAGGTGAAGATCAAGGAGAGCACAGAGGCTATAAAACAGTTTGACAGTGAGAAGGATTTGGCTTGGCATGTTATCTTAGGTCTGTGTTCAAGACATGTCCCAGACCAATAATCATAATCTGAGCATTGTTTGCTCAAAGTTCAAATCTGAGCACTGTTTGCTCAAAGTTCAAAAATGATGCCTTGACTTAACGGACCAGATAAGCTACCCTACCTCCTCACAAAAGCTCAAGGAAAATATCAAGCTGGAGAATTATATTAATATTATGTCTCTGCATATCACTATTAACTCACACAAGAGTGCAGAGTTACAGAGGAGCCTCCATTCATAGGAATTTCACTGAACTCTAAATGTGACTCTCAGGGGATATGTAGGTCTCCAAATCAGTCAAATTAGACTGTGGTTTCATTTTGGTCTTGCCTGATACCCAGGCGGTTCACCACAAAGAGAGAAGAAAGAAACCCTAAGAGAAAATTTGTTGTAAACACGATAGAAGTGACCTGCCCAAAGAAAGGTCAGCATCCGATAGCCCACAGAGCACTATTCTAGTCCAGGTCTGTTCAGTTGTCCACAGAGAACACAAGAAAGGAGGAACAATTTTCGGAAAGTTCCTGCATGTGCTGCTGTGATCGCTGCACGAGAACTGCCTGAGCATTGCTGGGTACATCCCAGATGCCCCCAGTCCCGTGCCCAAGAGCAGCACCACATCTCTGGGCCCCAGCACGGAGACATCATCAAGTCATCATGAAACCAGGAAAGCAGGGAGCAGCTCCCCGTCCAATTGCCCTGCTAGGAGACTCTTCAAACTACACTCATTCATTTCTCTCAGAGCTAAGTGTCGGTATCTCTATTGTCAATCTGTCTAGTTTTTGTCAGGCCTATGCGTACTTCTATCACCATTTTATCAGTAAATAAAAATAAAAAAGAAAACCCATGTGTGTCATTGTTTCCCAGTGCACAGGCCTGTAGAGTTCCCTGCAGGGGACTCCCTCTAGGAAGCAGCTGGCTCCACTCTGCCACTGCCTTCTCCTCTCTGTGAACCTGCAGAGCAGGGTCAGCATGTTGGAGGTCTGAGATGCACATTTTCCAAGGTTCTAAGTTCTGAAATCTCAATTCCTTCATTTTGTTTCTCAAGTAACAGAAATCCAGTGCACAAATCATTCTTGTACTTGCATTTTAATCCTTTCTTTTTTAGGTTATTTATTATTTATTTATTTATTTATTTTGCTTTTTTTGGGTCATACCTGGCGATGCTCAGGGGTTTCTCCTGGCTCTGCTCTCAGGAATTATTCCTGGTGGTGCTTGGGGATCATATGGGATGCCAGGGATCGAACCCAGGCCAGCATGGGCTGGCTGCATGCAAGGCAAACGCCCTATCCGCTGGACTATCGCTCCAGCCCCACATTTTAATCCTTTCAATATCTTTATGAATAATTCTATGTTTCAAATGTCTTTCCTGACTGGATAAATCTAGAAAAGCTGAAAATCCAAGAGGGTGCATGAGCTGGCGAAGGGGCTGTAACTATCCACTTCCTCTTGCCTGCCACCACCTCTTGCTGCTTGCTCACTTTTGTTCTTTGTCACAAGGCCCCAGGGCAGTTGATGAGTGTCTGAGGTTTAATACCCCAAACTGAAGCCTAGGCCTCAGTGGCCTACAGATAGCCTTGGATTCAGATGGAGAATTATTTACTCTAAAAATCTTCTTGTTTCAATATACCAGGTGATCTTACCAAAAGTGGAAATTACCACAAGCACGTGGGAGTCAGAGGTTAGGTAAGATAGAGAAGGGAACATGTGTGAATAAATGTCAAAAGGTCTGATACCAACATAGAACTGAGCATTAAATACAGACAAAAATATGCAAATGATGGCTTCTAAGTGTATGCGTAGTGTAACCCACAATGTGTGGGAGAAGGAGGAGAGAGAGAGGGAGAAGAGAGAGGAGATAAAAAACCTGCCATTTAGGCAGGACGTGGGAGGGGGAGGGAATTGGGGACATGGGTGGTGGTTGAGGGGCACTGTTGGAGGGCGGGGTGCTGGAACACTGTGTGACCGAAATGCCCAAGTGTGAACAACGTTGTAATTGTATATCTCATGGTGGTATAATAAAATGTTTAAAAAAATTACTGGAAGATTGTAATCTGATTTCCTATAGATATACATAATGAGTTAATACTTAATTGCTTGTGCTCCTGGGTTTTGCACAGAGTGCTAAATTCGATTACAATAACTAACCACTTTATTGTTATTATCTTTGAGAAATAGATGTACTCTTCATGTGAACAAAAACCTTCTTGGCTGAAACCTAGAGTATACTGAGAGGAATAAAAAGTACACACATATATTAAAAAAAAATCTTGCTTGGTTCAATTCAGTTTCCCCTAAATGAGGACTTAGGCCATCTTTCCCATCTTTTGTGCAGCAATATATTCTTTGCAATTCTGCCCTTTATCCATCCGTATCATCACCAGAAACACGTAGAAACATCCATAGGTCAAAAACCATGGGCACCACAAGAAAACATGCTTCTCTCTTCTCTTTTGATGTGTGGGTGCTCTCCAGTCATACATGCCCCTGGGTGGGGTTATTTCGGGTCTGCTCTGTGTCTGGCTCTGAGACAGGAATAAAAGGATGTTTGAAGGATCCTTCCCTCCCTGCTGTGCTGCTGAAGAAACAGTATGTAATTGGCCTCTGGGTACCCAGCTCTGTCAGGTAGGAATTGCAATGTCAGCAGACAAAACAATTTGATCAAGGTTGTACTATAGTGCAGTCGGAAGAGCACCTGCCTTACATGCAGTCAATTCTGATTCGATTCTCCACAGTCCATAAGGTTTCCCAATCTTCCAGGAGTGATTCCTGAGCACAGTGCATTAAGATCTGAGCACCTTCAGGGGGTCAAAAATGCAAAATTTAATGAATAAATCAAAAGTAAAATAGAAAAGAAAAAGCAACTTGTTCAGTCAGTATAATTATTCAATCATATATGTGCATATGTATATGTACAGATATATGTTTATATCTGTACATATACATATGTATAAAGATATGGATGAATGACTTCATTCATGAGCACATTTCCATTAAGAGCGTCAGCATCACTGTGACTAGATTGACAGCACCTAGGTGCTCTAAATGCATCTGTGAAACGAGGTTTATAGCACATGGTAAGGAGCAAAAGCATCAGTGTGACAAGGTTGAGAATAACCTGAGTGGCAAAAGTGCCAGTGATGAGTTTTGAAACACTCTGCATTGACTGCATCAGTGTGACAAGGTTCAGAGTACCCGGCCATATGGAATGTGTCAGTGTGATGTGGTTCACAGTACTGCACAGTACTGAAGGTGTCAGTGTGACGAGGTACACAGCACCCTGCGGGTACTGAAGAGGTTCAGAGCACCCCGTACTGAAGGCATCAGCATAATGAGGCTCAGAGCACCCCGTGGTAGTGCAGGCGTGTGATAAGATACAGAGCACCCCACAGTTACTGAGGTGTCAGTGTGACAGGTTGAGAGCAACCCACGTGTACCTAAGGCATCCGCGTGATTATGTTTAGAGCACCCCACGGTCCTGAAAATGTCAGAATTCAGAGCATTCTGACACGGTACTGAAAGTGTCAGAATTCAGAGCATTCCCAGGTTAATGAACGAGTCAGTGTGATGAGGTTCAGAGCACCCGCAGGGTACTGCAGACATCAGTGTGACAAGGTTCAGAGCATTCCTCCGGTACTGAAGGTGTCAGCGTACTGAGGTTCACAGCACTCTCAGGGTATCAAAAGTGTGAGCATGACAAGGTTAGGAGCATCCTGCAGGTACTGAAGGAGTCAGACGAGGTTGAGTGCAATCTGCATGCACTGAAGGCGCCAGCATGAAGAGGTTCAGAGAACACTGCCAGTGCTGCAGGCATAAGTGTGAAGAGGTTCTGAGCACTCTCAGGGTACTGAAGCATCAACATGTGGAGGGTCAGAGCTCCCGCTGGTACTGAAGGTCTCCACCACTGGGCACTTCCTGGAACTTCACAAACTTCACTCTTGAATGGGTCACAGATGCTGGTGGCTGATTGGGGCAATGCAAATTTCAGCTAGATGCTGGACTTTCTCAAACTTAAAAAGTTTGATGCCCTTGCTAGATTTAAGTGGTAGTCCCCTACTTGTGTTTGGTCGAAACTTAACTATCCAAGGAAGGAGCCAATTTCCCCTTCTCTTCCTGGGCAGCTCTCCTCAGGCTGGAGCTGCAGCATCTGTGCATCTGGTCATTCTCCCTTGTTACTGATCAGTCCTGATATCTGGTTGGTTGTAGATGATGTCTGTGAGGCTCGTAGTCACGCCCAATGGGTCATTGGAGGTGTGGGGGATGACGGGAGGGGCCTCAATCCCCACTCCAAGCCCACCAGCACACCCACAGCAACCCACATGTTTGCTGGCCCTAGAAGTGATAGTGACGCTGGCCAGGGACGGAGCCAGCTTCTCCCTCTCTTTGTGCCCTGGACAGCTCTCGCAGGCAGGAGCTGCAACAGCTGTGCATCTGGTCATTTTCCTGGGTCACTGATCAGTCCTGGTACCTGGTTGCTTGTAGATGATGTCTACAAGGCGCGTGGTCATGTCCACTGGGTTGTTGGAGGTGGGGGATTACGGGAGGGGCCTCAATACCCTGCTCCAAGGCAGGCTGGTGTGCCCACAGCAATGCTCCTGTTTGCTGGCCCTAGAAGCAATAATGAAGCTGGCCAGGGACAGGGCTAGCTTCCCCCTCGCTGCTTCACAGGTTGCTCTCCAAGGCAGGAGCTGTAGCAGCTGTGCATCTGCTCATTGCTGGTCTGAGAAGCGATGATGAAACTGGCCAGGGAAGGAACCAGTTTCCCCCTCTCTTTGCTTCCTGGCAGCTCTCTGCAGGCAGGACCTATGGCAGAGGTGTGTCGGT
This sequence comes from Cryptotis parvus, assembly GCA_021461705.1. Classification (NCBI taxonomy): domain Eukaryota; kingdom Metazoa; phylum Chordata; class Mammalia; order Eulipotyphla; family Soricidae; genus Cryptotis; species Cryptotis parvus. The sequence goes on from JAJIBD010022950.1 coordinate 55,265, forward strand.
CATACTCTCGGTGGTACTGATCCGTTCTTGAACTTCATCTGCTGGAGATACTGTCCCACGTACCTGAGATTTGCTGATCTATGAAGCTCTAATAGATTGGACTGGGACCAGAGATCATTTAACTGCTGGATGCTTTATGGAACCGGAAGGAGCTGTGCAGTTTGTTTCTTGGTTTCTTTGGAAATTTACTCATGAGTTCTGGTTCATGGCTAGTGCTGATCAGTTGGTGCTGAGCAATTCATTACAATTGAATTGTAGACCACAAGTCTCCAAACGTATCGAGATGACATCACTGGATGATAGAGATCTTTGTAATGTACTCGCAGATTGTTCTGCAAGAGGCTGATGTAGCTGAACTTGGCCCTAGGCCTTTAGGACCAGAGCAGGACATCTGCTGTTTCACCAGCACTGTTTGGGGCACCTCACCCACCACTGCTGCTCCCTGTGGATCTGTTGGATTTAAACAGCCCCTCTACTGTAGCTGCCACCTGCTGCCAGGGACAGGACATCTCGCTAGGTGTGGCAGGGTCCCACTACCAGGCTTGGGGGCTCGGGGGTGGCAGTGAAGCTAAGGAGACTGGGCTCGGTGGGGTTGGTAGGTGGAGCGGCTGCTACCATCCCTGCCCATTGGGCCAGTGGGCAAGGTATCTGAGCTGACTATTTCCGGCGGGGCAGGGCAACTCCAGACACAGGGACCACAGCCGTCTTTGCCGGGGGGTGGTGGCGGCCTGACATTCAGCTCTGCACAGACAGGGCATGGGGGCATCATCCCTTGCAGTGTGCTCCGGGTGCACTGACCAGTGCGGGGAGAAGAAAGAGAAGAGGAAAACAACAACAAAAATTTATAAAAGATATTTCAGTCAGTCCTGGAGTTCAAGGTGACAGAAAGTTTCTCTGTGTACACAGAGCATGGAAGGGAAAGAAAAGTCTCTCACCATGTGCAATGCCTGGACGGTGGAAGATCTGACAGCTGGAAGCGTCTCCACCATTATTGAAGATCTCTCTCTCTCTCTCTCTCTCTCTCTCTCTCTCTCTCTCTCTCTCTCGGGCTGTTTGGCTACGGGGGTGACAGGCTGTGTGCATTTACTTTTTTTTTGGGGGTCACACCCGGCAATGCTCAGGGGTTTCTCCTGGCTCTGCACTCAGGAATTACTCCTGACCGTGCTCAGGGAACCATAAGGGATGCCTGAGATCGAACCCGGGCTGGCATGGGCCGGCCGCTTGTAAGGCAAACGCCCTACCCACTGGACTGTCGCTCCAGCTCCGACTTTGTGCATTTAAAGGTGGTCTCACTGCCCCAGAGTATCCACAGGGTATTTGCATTTATTCACTCAGAAAGTTTTTGTCTTTGTCTGCTTTTCAGGGGTCTTGGGCCCATTTTATTTCTGCCTACCCCTGTTCTTGCGGCTGCAAGGTCGCCATCTTGCATCCCTCCTCACTCTAGATTTTTATCCACTATTATATGACCTGAGTCACAATCTGACTCTTCAAATCTCACCAAAACCTTCTCTTGGGAACATTCTGAGACTTTAGACTTTAATTTTCAATCTCTGTTGCCTGTGCCAGGTCCTTGCTGTTCTGCACATTGTGGCTAACATCAACAGAAAGTGCAGAGGGTTTTGGGTTTCTAGGCCAACCCTATAACTAGCCTGTCCTAGATCTGTCTTCCTATTGCAGGTTTCCTTCGAGTCATCTTGAATCCTGTAGGGCAGCTCCCACTGAGGTGGATAGCCACTCTTGGAGGTATTTCTCCTGTTACTGCTAAAGTTCAGAACTGACTGGAATACCTTTGGAAAGAATGGAGGAACCAAGTTGTCATCAGAAGGGTTGGAATTAGAGACACAAAAACTTTCATGGGGAGAGGTGGAATACTAGTACAGTGGGTAGGCATCCCTCCCTCCTCTTCTTCCCTCCCTTCCTCCCTCCTTTCCTCCCTCCCTTCCTCCTTCCCTCCCTCCTCCCTTCTTTCCTCCCTTCATTCCTCCCTCCCTCCCTTCCTTCCTTCCTCCCTTCCTTACTCCTGCCCTTCCTTCTTTCCTTCCTTCCTTCCTTCATTCCTCCCTTCATTCCTCCATCCCTCCCTTCCTCCCACCCTTCCTTCCTTCATTCCTCCCTCCCTTCCTACCTCCCTCCCTTCTTCCCTCCTTTCCTTCCGCCTCCCTCCGTTCCTTCCTCCTCCTTCCCTTCTTCCCTCCTTTCCTTCCTCCCTCCCTTCCTCCCTCCCTCCCTTCTTCCCTCTCTCCCTTCCTTCCTCCCTCTCTCCCTTCTTCCCTCCTTTCCTTCCGCCTCCCTCTGTTCCTTCCTCCTCCCTCCCTTCCTCCCTCCTTTCCTTCCTCCCTTCCTTCCTCCCTCCCTCCCTTCTTCCCTCCTTTCCTTCTGCCTCCCTCTGTTCCTTCTGCCTCCCTCCCTCCCTCCATTCCTTTCTCCCTCCCTTTCTTCCTTCCTCCCTCCCTTCCTCCCTCCCTCCCTTTCCTCCCTCCTTCTCTCCCTCCCTTACTTCCTCTCTTCTCCATTCCTCCCTCCCTCCTTCCTCCCTCCCTCCTCCTACCTCCTTCCTCCCTCCCTCTTCCCTCCTTCTTCTCTCCCTCCTAACCCCTCCACAATCCACCTCCCCACCTCCCCACCTCCCCCACCGCCACTTCCCACCTTCATCCCCCTCACCCCTTCACCCCCTTCACCCCCTTTACCCCTCTTCCCCCCTTCTTCACCCCCTTCACCCCATTACCCCTTCATCTCCTTCCCTCCCTCCCTCCCCTCCTCTTCCCTCCCTCCCCTCCTCTTCCCTCCCTTCCTCCCTCCCTACCTACCTCCCACCCTTCCTTCCTTCCTTCATTCCTCCTTCCTTCCTTCCTTCCTTCCTTCCTTCCTTCCTTCCTTCCTTCCTTCCTTCCTTCCTTCCTTCATTCCTCCCTTCCTTCCTTCCTTCCTTCCTTCCTTCCTTCCTTCCTTCCTTCCTTCCTTCCTTCCTTCCTTCCTTCCTTCCTTCCTTCCTTCCTTCCTTCCTTCCTTCCTTCTCTTTCTTTCATGTGTCTGACATGGTTTAATCTCCAGCAGATCCTTCAAGCACAGACTGGGGAAATTCCCGAGGGCAGAGCAAGCAGTAACCTCTGAACATTGTCAGGTGTGAACCAAAAAGCAAAAATTAATAAATATTTTTTAAAAAATAATACTTCTATGGGGCTTTTCTGGTGCAGGTGGTAAAATCCACCCAACATTCTAATTGATTCTAATCAAACACCATTCTGGCTACAAACTCTCAAACTGACTGAGGGGTTGTGGTTTATTGGTTTTTTCTTTTTTGAAGATTAAGCATCTTTTGGTGATGAAGATAAAACATCTCCAATCTGGGGTGCAGAAGATGATATATCGTACCTTTTGGAGAGAAGATGGGACTGAATCTGAACTATAGGATGACACTGGCATTGACTTAGGATGGACTAAAGTCCCATCGATTGTGCGATTGAATTAATAGAAGGCATTGGAGTACTTACTGGGGCATTGGAGCACTGGGGATAGTTTGTCTGTATTTGCTTGGAAAGGTCCCCACAAAAGACTCCCATTTGACCCAGCCATACCACTCCTGGGAATCTACTCTGGGAAACCAAAAATACGCCAGCGGAAACACCATCCCTACTTTTATGTTCATAGCAGCATTATTCACAATAGCCAGAATCTGGAAGCAACCCGAGTGCCCGAAAATAGATGACTGGATAAAAAAGCTTTGGTACATCTACACAATGGAATACTATGCAGCTGTTAGGAAAAATGAAGTTATACAATTTGCCTACAAATGGATGGACATGGAGAAGATTATGTTGAGCGAAATTAGCCAGAAGGAGAGAGACAGTTACAGAATGACTGCATTTATCTGCATAACATAAATATATAGGTACATATTATGATACCAATATCCAAGGTCAAGTGAAACATACATCAGGAGGTCCTGTCAAAGGTGGAAATTATCACAAACGTGTGGGAGTCAGAGGCTAGGTAAGACAAAATGGAACAGTGTGCTAACAATTGTGAGGGTACTAATGCCAACCTAGAACTGAGCATTAAATAGAGGCAAAAGGATACACATGACAACCCTTTAATGTATGTTCTGTAATCCATAGTCTGGAGAGGAAGGAAAAGAGAAAGATAGAGAAATGGAAAGAAATAAAGAACCTGCCATGGAGGAGGGCTGGGGGGAGGGGGGAGGGAACCGGGATGTTGGTGGTGGGAGATGGGCACTGGTGGCGGGATGGGTGCTGCTACACTGTATGACCAAAACCCAAATATGAACTTTTTAATTGTATATCTTTGTAATTGTAAAAATAAAAAAATTTAAAAAAAAAAAAACAAAAATGCAAATAAATAAATGTAATAAGCCTAAAATTAAAAAAAAAAAGAAAATCAGATGGGCTGGACATGTAATGCGATTTGGAGACAACCGTTGGACTAGAGCCATTACTGACTGGATCCCACGGGATGTCAAATGATCACGTGGCCGCCCACCTACAAGTTGGTCAGACTTCCTTGTCAAGACCCTGAAGGACCGGTCTGAGGGTCTTCATAGTCCTGAATCAACTAGATGCCTTTGGGCTATATTGGCACGTGTTAGGGTCCAATGGAAATGTTATTGGCGCCCGATCGAGCAAATCAATGAATAACAGGATTCAAGTGATCAAGTGATCAAGTGATAAGCATTAGATTAGATTAAAGTATGATAAATTCTCCATTGACTGATACTATATGTTAGAAAAGAAATGTATAGGTAAGGAGGGATATCAGAGTAATTCAGTCACCTGACTTGCATGTAATTAGCAGGGTTTGATCTACAGAATCCAATGCACCACTATAAATGATGCCTGATAGCAGAGAAAGGAGCTAGCCCTGAGCACTGCAGGGTGAGTCTGCCCCAAATACCCTAAAAAAAAATAAGACTTTTTTGAAAGGCAACATTCATTTTTCCCCGAAAAGCCAAACTTATTTGTGGCGGCGGGGGAATCTTAGTTTTGTGATAATGTGGCAAAATTGGGTGACCAGAATAAATAAAATAAACCACAGGGACTAAAAACCTGTGAATGAAAATTGTCATGTTTTCATCGCTAACCAAGACACGTACCAGAGATGTGGGCTGCTGGTCGATGCTGCCTTGTACAAGCTGCCCTGCACTCACTCTAGAAAAATGGTAAAAGAAAAAATTGCAGAATGATATAAATGATATAAATGAAATTGAAATTTTTATAATAAATTTTCATAACAAAAATCATTTTGAAAGAGACATAAAAATCATGTTGAATGAAATATGTTGAAAGAATGGCTAAATGTAGAATACTTTCTCTCTCATATACGGGAAATAAAGAAACCAAGAGTGCAACAAGGGCCAAAAGCCGCAAAACAGTTGAGCTGATCCACACCACTGACATGATGGGCTGGGACAGGGGATGAAGAGGGGGCAGTATAACGAAGGGAGGGTCACTCAGGTTCTCGCAGGAGCAAGGTGCACACACTGGGGATGGTGTGGAGTTACAATTATGTGCATGAGAGACCACAACTCTACTATACATCACAGACTCTCAGCAACTTTCTTGAAAATTTAAAATAAACTGAAAACATCAGTAAAAAGTCAGACTTCACATAACTCTCCATGCTCTGAATCTCATGGCTGTCCTCAAGCAACAGAGCACTGGGGTGCGACCTGGGGACTGAGCCCTGGGCAGGATCACAGAGGGTGGCAGTCACAAAGGGAGGCGTGGACCAGGGCATGAGTTGCAAGTCCTGCTGCCTTCAGCTCTCAGTTGATGTTCTAGACATGGACCTGGAAGCCACATGTTTGCCTGGTTCCTTAATCTTCATAGTTCCAGGACTGTTAAGGCCAGAATTTTAATGGCATCTTGTGGGTAATACCCAGGTCTAGTGGTTACTAGACATTAGCATTGACTTAGTGCGAATCAAATGGAGAATTTTGCCTTTTCACTGAAAAGCATCATTGTGTCTTGGCTGAGCTCCTCTTCTGCTTTCTGGGTGACTGATATCATCCTTCCCATTCTCTGTGGAGTGGGGATTTTCCTGCTAATACTCCCTATCTGCCAATCAGTCCAGTGGAACCACAGCCTGGAGAAGGCAGACACCCCAGGAAGGTAAGAATCCCTGGCCCAGGCCCAACAGGATGTCGCTTTCTCTTCTTTTCCAGTATACTTTCACCTTTTCCAATGGACAAGATGCTATGCTGAGAAAGGGACAGACAGAACATCTATTTCAGGGAAAAAAAATGGGACTTCATGCTCCTGAGGACAATCCAAGTGCCTGCTGGGGCTGAATGAACACCTGGATTCCTGGTGAAAGCTCTCAGGCCTCGAGCCTAGTTTACAGAGGTTTACAGAGGTTCCCAGGAAGGACCAGCAGCTGAGCATGAAGGGTGTAGGGAGGGTGGCCAGTTAATCCTCTCAGCACTGGTTCAACATTTTCCTTCAGGTATGTGGAGTTAATTTTTCCAGACAGAACCAATAAGGGATAGAGAGTTTCTGAGGCCCCTCAATTCCCAATGCAAGAGCAGAACAGGGTCCTACTGACAGTTTAGTGCCTGAAGTAAGGACAATTTTGTGTTGGTTTTTGTTTGGGGCCCACACCCAGCAATGCTCAGTGTTTACCCCTGACTCTGTGCTGAAGGATCACTACAGGTGATCTGAGGGGACAAGATGGGGCAGCAGGGATAGAACCCTGGTTGGCTACAGTCTAGGCAAATGCTTTACCTGCTACTGCTCTGCCCATATTTTGTATTTTTTGATCAGAGGACAGTGAGAAGAAGCTTATAGTAAGTCTCATAAGACACTTTATGTACTTTGAAGAGAGATAACATCCAAATAATGTCATTTCCATTTATAGAAATGAATTGATGGGAACAAAGCTCCTACTTCCCTTACTTAATTGAAGAAAGACACGTGGTTCCTGAGCAATAATAGTCTCTAGTTGGTAAAGAAATTAACTGGGGAAATGGGACACAACCTGTATTTATTCTCCCCTCAGTATGAAAAGGAGCAAAGGACAAGGAGCAGGAGTATAATGAAGACTGAGACAGTGCAAGGTGAGCTTTTCCAGGTAGCCAGTGTCAGGAGTTAACCCCATCTCTCCTATCACTTAGTCTTGGCTTCCTGTATCCAAGGCCAGCAGTAGGCTGTCTTCAGTAAACGTTCCTGCAAATACTTTGGAATGTAAACTAATCCCTAGAATTCTAATCTCAGCACTATGAGGAAGAGGGGGTGCTGCCGCTGTGTCCAGAGGGGACCTGCCCCATCAGGTCTAGTGGTGGCACCTCCAGCTCCAAACAGGGACACTTTCCTAAATGTAGATTCATCTCTGGGGTGTGCCTCCTCTTTCTTTTCCACTTTGTAGTTTGAGGTCTTGGGGATGCAATGGATAGGAAGCACTGTCAAACAACAGAACAGAGCTATCCTGAACCATGCAGTGTCTCAAGGATCCTGTGGCCTGATACACTGACACTGAGGCTCTTGAGAACCCAATTTCCCAAGGAGCTTATCTCTTTGTCCTCCCTTATCTTGTCTCCTGATTTCCAGCATTTAGAGGCTCCCTGCAAGAACAGAATGACATGCGAAACACCATCGATGAGTTGCACAGGTAAATTATCTTCCCCTGTGTCTTCCCAGAACCTCAGGTTTGACACTGCCACGTGGGAAGCCATGAAACAAAAGTGTAGGTAAAGCCTGGGTAAGTGGAGGGTGGAGAGAGGCAAGAATATTCGGAGCTTTGTGAAGTCACCATGGGGACAGCAGAGGGAGTCCTGGGCTGTAGGTGGGTACCCAGAACCTATCCAGGCTGGGCCACTCCACCCCTGCAGCTTGTGCCTTCTGTCCCCTCCAGCAACCCGAGCAAGAGTCCTGATAAAACTGTACACCAAGAGTCTTGCTATCAAGGACCAAGAACAAGGCCTAACAGAGCCCGCCTGAAAAAATACAAAGAAAATGCTGAATGCTCTCAGATCTGGGGTAAGCATACCAACATAGGTCATGCCCAACCACGCCAGAAAAAACACCATGAAAATAGTGAAATCTTTCAGCCCTGGGGTAAGAACACTACCATAGGTAATGCCCAATCACGCCGGAAGAAACAGCATGAAAATGGTGATAGCTCTCGCCTCTGGGGTCAACAAGCCATCAGAGACCCTGCCAGGGCTGAGGTGGGGACACAGCTTGACAAAAGTGATTACCATCGATTCACAGATCAGTTCCCCAAAGTACGGACTGTAGACACTGTCCACACAATTACCATATCCAATGTCCATAATCCATTGTCAGGGAACCTGGCAAATCTGACCTCTACCCAGTCAGCAGAATCTCAAGCTCCTTCTGAACTGGGCTCTCTCTCAGATCATCCACCTACTATAAAGTCCTCTGGAAGATGGACTTGTCCCACCATTATCTTCTTCCACCATTATCTTGTCCCGCCATTATCTGTTCTGGAACATCCAGGCTGGCTTCTCTCTATTCTGTGGCTCTGGGCAAGTATCATCTGCCGTTTAGTCTCAACCACAGCGCAGGACAAGTCCCCTCAAAAGCACTGGCCTAAGGCTCCATCTCCACCAATGTTTCCGTCAGGCAGTACTGAGAGAGAAAAAAACCAAGGGCTCATCCATGAGGAGTATCAAGAACAAAGAACATCTCTTCTTCATGAAACATTCTTCTGTGAAGAATGGCCATGTTGTCCAGACACATTGGTCAGTTTGTGTATTATGGGAGCAGTTAGAGCAAATGTTGGAATCTCACATTAAAAGCAAGATAACTCAAACTGAACTTGGCTTTTCTCCCCATGCGTGTCCGGGCGCTCCTGGCTAAGCCTCCTGTGCCATTACAACACAGATGTGAAAATCCGAAGCAATCCCCTCCAAGGGGTGTAAAGTCCATCAGTCCCATTGGGTAGACCACCAGTTCAAAACCACTTTAGTGAGTCCCCGCACTTTCCCTTCATCTAGGCATGAGGAAGCCAAGAAGGCCCTGGGAAGGAACACAAGTGATGTCTGCCAAGGCCTTTCCAAGGTACTTGTGCCTGTGCAGGAGAGCAGGATGCCTTCTCAGACTGTTCCATCCAGAGGAGGGGAGACACCACAGCAGAGAGAGAGGGGTGGGAGTATGACAAGAAGCAATTTACAGGACTCTCCAAGTTCAACAATACACAAACACGGAAAGACCATAGGCCCATTTCCACCAGACTGTTTCCAGAAGGTAGCTCTACTAGAAAAGAACATAGAAATAAAATCATTGAGAGTGAGAGAAGCTTCAAAAAGTTGGAAAAGGACAAGGTCCCAGTTTGGGATGTCATCTTGGGCCCAGTGTTCGGTCCAGGCCCCAGGCCACCAACCAGATTCTGAGTCCTTTTAATTCAAGGATAGAGAATGTGACTGCTCAAGAGAGGAATGAACTATACCTTGCAACAAAGGCTGCTAATAAATTTAATCTACCAGCAAATGGAGGTTGTAAGCAAAATTTTCAAAGCCATGTCACAAAATACCCAAAGAAATCTCACACTGAAGTGCTCCTCCAAGACATTGCAACAGGTGTGTTGATCCCTGATACTCCCAAAACCGTGGTGCTTCAAGACTCGCACACAGATGTGCACCTTGCTGCGGACATCTTGGCTGCTCAGAGGGCACAGATTCATTCTCCAAAAAACAAAGTGGTGCAGACAGGATCCAGCTCTTTTTAGAGCATATATTCCATGGAAAACGGAGCCAGAATCAACAGGAGCCCAGTAATCAAAACAAAAAATGTGACAGCCAAATGCTCACTCCAACAGGAACACAGAGTGATGTTGTAATTGTAGAAAGAGATGGCAGTACTACAGACATGGATAAGAGGAGTGAGTTTCTCCCAAGTAGACTAACAGAAAATCTTCCTACCTCAGCTGAGGTAAAGAAAGTCTCTGGTACTATACAAAGGAACAGGAGCAGTGAGAGAACATCAAGGGAGACTGAGGAGGAGATAAAGGTTGAGGCTGTGGAGGAGGATGAGTCAAATGTTTATAAGAGGAATGTGCTGACACTCGAGAAAGGGGAGGATGAAAGAAGGGCCAAAGAAGGGGAGAAATATTGAAATTTCAGAAAGGCAGAATTCCCCAATCTTTGGAAAGCGGTCCCAATTCCTGAAAGAAGAGACAGAGAGATTCAGGAGATCCTTCGTGCAAGAGTCAGAAAATGAGCCTGCTGGGGCAAGAGGTCTCGTGAGAGAAAGTACAGGGCACTTTCCACATCGTCTGAAGCTAAGTAAGACAGTTCAAGGACAGGAAGGTCTGGGTGAAAGCATCAGGTGCCCATCACCCAGTTCCCAGGGCCAGAGTCCAGGCCAAAGCAGGCAGATACACAAAAAGGAGATTCTTGCAGCACACATCATTGCAACCATCACAGGAAAAATTCTACTAGACAAATTGGGCCTTCAGCAAGGCACCAGTGCCTCTGAAGAAAAACGGCACAGCCCAAACTCTCAACCCCTACCAAGAGATAACGCCTACACTCAGAGGGCTGCAACACACCCAGAGAAAAGGAACTGGAGCAGAAATGTGCTCTTTTCAGCAAGTCAGTCCTCAAAGGCACAACAATATTTCAAAGAACAAACATAACAGAGATTGGGTCCTGCAGCCTCAGGAGTTAGGGCACAAAGCTAGACCTAGCTACCAAATGTCCAGCGTTTCTGAAACCACTGAACAGTCTCACAATCCCTCAACTATCCAAATTAGACAAATCTGGCCAGTTCAGCAGGATCATTATCCTCCCATACTGACCAAGAGGAAGCCGCTTCTCCAAGAAGCAATTCGATATGGGCAGGGAAAGGCAGAATATTTCCCCTAATAACATGCCTGCCCTGTTCTAAACACACAGAAGAATCCTGCTTCCAGAAATAAACTTGGCTTGTTTGGGTTTAATTTGTTTTGACCTCGATTATTGGTAGGCCCTGGCATTTCCTTGCCAGCTATCTTTCTTCCACTTCAAAGGTCTGGGATTCTGGAAGAGGCTAATATCAGTACCTTAAATCAGCATTCCATAAAGGAATACTACAGATAATGGAACACAAAGGTGAATAAAAATGTTTGGTAATTCACCCAAATGTGGAAAGCTACAGATCAACATTTTATACCAGGTCAGAATACTCTGACCCTGATTAATAGATTTGCCCTAAAATTTTTTAAAAATATTAGTCCACCATGAAAAACATAATTATAAAGCTGTTCATAATTGTGTTTCAGTCATATAGTATTACAACACCCATCTGCACATTTCCGACCACCAATATTCCCGATTCTCTCCCACCTCTCCCAGATGCCTCGATGGCAGAAACCTTTCCCCTTCCTCCCTCCCACCTTCCCTCCCTCCTTCCCTCCATCCATCTCTTTTCTTTCTTTCTTTCTTTCTTTCTTTCTTTCTTTCTTTCTTTCTTTCTTTCTTTCTTTCTTTTCTTTCTTTCTTTCTTTCTTTCTTTCTTTCTTTCTTTCTTTCTTTCTTTCTTCCTTCCTTCCTTCCTTCCTTCCTTCCTTCCTTCCTTCTTTCCTTCCTTCCTTCCTTTTTTTTTCTTTCTTTTCTTTCTTTCTCTCTCTTTCTTTCTTTCAATCTCTCTATCTTTCTTTCCGTCTGTCTTTCTCTTTCTTTCTTTCTTTCTTTCTTTCTTTCTTTCTTTCTTTCTTTCTTTCTTTCTTTCTTTCTTTTCTTTCCTTCCTTCCTTTGTTTCTTTCTTTGTTTCTTCTGTCTTTCTTTCTGTATTACTCTCTTCTTTCTTTCTCTTTCCTTCTTTCTTTCCTTTCTTTCTTTCTTTCTTTCTTTCTTTCTTTCTTTCTTTCTTTCTTTCTTTCTTTCTTTCTTTTCTTTCTTTCTTTTTCTTTCTTTCTTTCTTTCTTTCTTTCTTTCTTTCTTTCTCTCTTTTCTTTCTTTCTTTCTTTCTTTCTTTCTTTCTTTCTTTCTTTCTTTCTTTCTTTCTTTCTTTTTCTTTCTTTCTTTCTTTCTTTCTTTCTTTCTTTCTTTCTTTCTTTCTTTCTTTCTTTCTTTCTTTCTTTCTTTCTGTCTTTCTTTCTGTCTTTCTTTCTCTCTTTCTTTCTCTCTTTCTTTCTCTCTTTCTTTCTCTCTCTCTTTCTCTCTCTCTTTCTTTCTTTCTTTCTTTCTCTCTCTCTTTCTTTCTCTCCTTTTCTTTCTCTAATTTCTTTCTTTCTCTCTCTCTCTCTGTCTGTTTATCTTTCTCTTTCTCTCTCTCCCTCCCTTCCTCCCCTCCTCCTTTCCCTCCTTCCCTCATTCCCTCCTTCCTTCCTTTCCTTTTTCCTTTCTTTTTCATCTTTTTTCTCTCTCTTTCTCCCTTCTAGTACACAATGCGACTTGTGATACATACTTGAAGGGATGGTCCCTTTGTCCACATTCAATGCTCAGTTCCATTTTGGCATTAACCTTTCCAACAATTATTGCCACAGTGGTCACGTCTCTATCTTACCTATCCCCTTACTCACCTCACACACTTGTATATTCTAACCACTGATAAGTCCTCCTGGTCCATGTTTTGCCTGACCTTGGATATTTTATCATACTTCGTTTGATCCTGCAGATTAATGCAATTATTCTCTATCTGCTCTTTTCCTTTTAACTAATCTCACTCAGCATCAGATCTCTATGTCCATCCATTTATAAGAAAATTTCATAAGGTTTTTTTTCCCAAGGGCTGCTTCATATTCCACTGTGTTGATGAATCATAGTTTGCATATCCAGATTTCTGTTCTAGGACACTCAGATTGTTTCCATATTCTGGCTATTGTGAATAGTGCTGTTATGAACGTTGAAGTGCACATGGAGTTTCTGCTCTGTGATTTTGGGCCCAGAGGGTATATACCAGGAGTGGTATTGCTGAATCCAATGGGCACTCAATTTCTATTTTATGGAGGAATGTCCATATTGTTTTTCCAAAAGCCTGGTCCAGTCAGCATTTCTACCAACAATGGATAAGTGTTGACCTACCTGTCGGGTCGGAGGCGCAGAGATGAGACTCCAGGCACAAAACATATTTCCATTAATATTTTTTATAATCACCAGCCAGAGGGGCAGCAGCTCTCAACTTGATGGCTGACTGACCACAGCTAACTGACCAGAGCTACCTGATCCTCAAAGACCCCAATTTCCTTATATGCCAACACAACAAAGGGCAGAAAAACGTAGAGTTAAGTTTACATAATTGACACTACCAGGACATTTTACAATTTTACCATAGGATTTATGGTGGTAGGGAGGAGACACTCAGGAGCCCAACAATTACAGGAGGTGCTATCTCAGTGAGGTGAGATAAGCAAAAAATGCAACAGTTTGTTAACTTAGCCTTCTTAAATTGCCCCAGAAGATGAGGTCTTGTTCATAAGACTCATCTAGGGCTAATTAGAGCCAACAAGGGAATGTGCAGAGAAATGACCTAGGATAGCCTTTTCTGTATAACTGCAGCTTGATTAACAGTCTCACTAGGGAATTATACATACTAACTCTATTGGGAGATAGTCTGCCAGAAGACCCTGTGTATTTGTTAACAGGGAGTATGCATCAGACGTTCCTTCACATATCCTTAGATTTACTTTCTGCTACATCTCCCACTTTCTTTTCTTTAGGCTAGAATTTGGCCAACATCACAAACTGAGACACCTGTAGAACCTTAGCCATTTACTTATGCTGTTTGAACTTACAATGTAAGATAAGACCAAGGACAGCTATAACCAAATAAGCACTCCCAAACCACCTGCTCCTTCCATAAGTCCCTTTTTGCTGGTAGTGGAGCTAAGAGAGCTAATGCCTAAGTTCATTTTTTTACATGTAGCTGCCCAGTTTTCCCAGCACCATTTGTTGAAGAGGCTTTCTTTTGTTCCACTTAATATTTTTTTGCTCCTTTATCGAAGATTAAGTGGTTGTATATTTGTGAGTGCGTTTCAGGATACTCAATGGATTCTAGATCTCGATATCAGACATGAATCTATAAGGTACATCGAAGAAAACATAGGAGAAACGCTCTATGACATCGAAACGAAAAGTATCTTTAAAGAAGACACACCGCTGACCAAGCAAATGGAAGCAATGATAAACAAATGGGATTATATAAAATTGAAAAGCTTCTGCACCTCAAAAGAAACGGTGACCAAGATACAAAGACAATCCACAGAGTGGGAAAGGATATTCACCCAATACCCATCTGACAAGGGGTTAATATCCAGGATATATCAGGCACTGGTAGCACTCCACAAGAAGAAAACAGCCAACCCCATCAAAAAATGGGGAGAAGAAATGAACAGAAGCTTCCAAAAAGAAGAAATTCGAATGGCCAAAAGGCATATGAAAAAGTGCTCTTCATCTTTGATCATCAGGGAGATGCAAATCAAAACAACAATGAGGTACCATCTCACCCCCACAGAGACTGGCACACATCCAAAACAGCAAGAACAACCGGTGCTGGCGTGGATGTGGGGAAAAAAGGGACTCTCATCCACTGCTGGTGGGAGTGCCGACTGGTCCAGCCCTTTTGGAAAACAATATGGACATTCCTCCGAAAGCTAGATATTGAGCTCCCATTTGATCCAGCAATAGCACTCCTGGGAATATACCCTAGAGACCGAAAAACACATAGCAGAAACACTATCTGTACTTCTTTATTCATCTCTGCGCTATTCACTATAGCTAGAATCTGGAAACAACCTAAATGCCCGAGAACAGAGGACTGGCTAAAGAAACTGTGGTTCATCTACACTATGGAATACTATGCGGCTGTCAGAAAGGATGAAATTATGAAATTTACCTGCAAATGGATGGACATGGAGTCTATCATGCTGAGTGAAATTAGTCAGAAGGAAAAGGACAGATATAGAATGACTGCATTCATTAATCCGACATAAATAGATACCAGTGTTTTACTAAATGTGGGAAATGGTAATGGCAGATTAAGACTCACCATTGAATATACACAAAGAGACTTAAGTGATAAACTCTAAATACCTGCAGGGCTAGCCACAATGTGTAAAATAAGAGGCAGAGAGATGCAGAGACAGAGAGAGAGACAGAGAGAGAAAGAGAGGAAACTGGGGTACCTGCTATTAAGGCGGGTGGGGGGATGGGAGGGGAGGGGTACATTGGTGGTGGAAATGGGGCACTGGTGGAGGGATGGGTGCTGGAATACTGTATTACCAAGAACCAATTATGAACACCTTTGTAATTGTATGTTTCACGGTGGTATAATAAAAAAATTAAAAAAAAAAACAAATACTAATGAATAAGGCCCTCTAATAAGCCCATTTCAAAGAATCTAATAAAATTTTGAAATTATGAATATTCAAAAAAAAAAAAAAAAAGAGCTAATGCCATAAGCCAGATTTTGCCAAAAGGAAGCATCAGTAACATCAGAAATATAATTAGAAAAAAGTATCATGAATCTTGCTTTGTAAATCTGCAATTTTAGCTGTAATCTTCTTGTGAGTTAACAAATGTTTTTAACCTTATCTGTTGGGCGCCATTTTGTGGCAGACGCCATTTTGCCTAGCATATACTTGTTTGTCAGCCATTGCGGGCTACACCCAATGCCACGTTGCCCTTCCACCATCTGGCCCGCCCATGCGCAGGGCCCTGGCGTGTATGATTTTAGGCTTTATCCAATCAGGGCATGTTTCATCAGCTCGTACAATTTGTGTCGGCCAATGGGAAATGGACATGCCGACCAGCGCTATATAAAGGCAGCTTGCACAGAGGGTTGGGGTCCTTCTCACCTTCTTAACTCTCAAGAATTAGGGGCTCCAATAAAGCATGTTCTAGGAAGAATCCTGTTGTGGTCGTTCTTTTCCGCTGGCAGGCAAGGGCGTCCCACAAGTGGTTCCGAAACCGGGATCCTCTTACAACATCCAGGCACCAGGCAAGGACCCCGGTCTCCCTGGGAGGATTCAGAACTTAGGCGCGGGGAGCTGCGGGCGCCAGTAAGTTTTCCTTCTGAGGTAAGAATACATGGATAGGTTCATCTTCGGTGTTGATGGCGTGAATGCTGCGGTCCTTGTGTTTGCTATTTTTGTAGTTCTGACCCTATGCTGCTTCCTTTGCCGCTGGCATCAGATGGGAAGAGTGCACTTGCTGGATTTGTGAAGAGCGTCGCTAAAAGTGAGAGTAAGACCAGCGTACATAAGTCGGCTATCCTCCACATATATAAATTGTGCGTAGATAATTACATAGTATGGGGAACACAAGTTCCAGCATTGAAGGTTTCCTCCAGCCTATTCAATGGCTGTTAAAGGAGAGGGAGCTAAAAATTTCTGATAAAAGCATAAAGGGATTCCTGGAGGACTTAGAAGCTGCGGCCCCATGGTTCCTAGTTTCGGGGAATGTCAACGCCCCCTGCTGGGGAAGCTTGGCAAGGATTTAAGCAAAAAAGGGAGAACAGGAAAATTACGCCCCAGAACCCTGCCTTTATGGAGACTAATTCGCACCTGTCTAAAAGAGGGCAGATGTGGCGACATTCTCTGCAAGGGAAGCAGGGATCTCGCAGAGCACCAAGAAAGCATGTCCAATTCAGATAGCAAAAGCGGAGGGATTAAAAAGGAAGTAAAACAAAAATTAGAACAGAGTGGAAGTAAAGAAAAAGAATGGCCTAATCAGAAGAAAAGTGAACTAAGCCTCCAAGGCTGTATCCAGTCCTGGATGAATTTGCAAACTTGTCACTTTCAGAATCTGAGGAGGAAGGGGAAGACATGTTTAATTCAGAGGAAGAGGCAAGTTTAGAGGAAGCTGCAGTGGCATATGAAAGGGAAGGGTATGATCCAGAGCTTACCAGACCCCCGCCATATAACCCGCAAAACAACAACTATACAAAAAAGGTCTCAGCACCTCCAGCTGAGTGTGCGAGCCTCATTCCCCATAAAACTTGGAGAAAATTGGCCTCGGCCTTTCCTGTATTTGAGGACCCTATCACACGTAATTGGTTCCATCAGCCAGTAGAATACAAGCAACTTAAAGATTTGGCTGAGGCAACCAGGAGTTATGGCGTTTCTGTGAGCTTCACCATAGCTCTTGTAGAATGCTTAGCCCAGAATGCCATGACACCTTCGGATTGGTTCCATGTGGCCAAGGCATGTTTAACCATGGGCCAATACCTAGACTTCAAATCACTCTATACTGACTATGCCCAGGGCCAAGCTCGCACTAATGCGGCAAATGGCCAACCACATTGGACGATGGATATGCTAACAGGGCAAGGACAATGGACCAATGACCAGACTGCCTTCCCAATAGAAGTATATAATCAGATTAATGGTATAGCTTCCAGGGCCTGGAAAGCCATCCCAAATAAAGGGGAAGTGGCGGGAAACTTGACCAAGATTATTCAGGGAGCTACAGAGCCATTTTTTGGATTTTGTAGCCAGAATGATGCAGGCCGCGGGACGCATCTTTGGTGATGCAAGTAGTGCTATGCCTCTAGTAAAGCAGCTTGTTTCTGAGCAATGTACTAAGGATTGCAAACGGGCCATTACCCCCTGGAAAGGCAAGAGTATACAAGCATGGATGAAGGCGTGCAGAGAGATTGGAAGACCATTATCTAACCAGGGTCTACCGGCTGCCGTTTTCGCAGCTGCTAAAATGAGCAACAGTGGCCTGAAAGGCTGTTTTAAATGTGGAAAGGAAGGGCACTTTAAAAAACAATGTCCTAATGGCCCCGAAAACAGGAAATTAGCTGGCGGCATGCCTGGGATTTGCCCTAGATGCAAGAAGGGAAAACATTGGGCAAATGAGTGTAGGTCTATTAAAGACTTCAATGGTCTACCCATAACAACTTCTTTAACTGGGCCAAAAAAAGGGAGAGGGGCCCACGTCCCACAGGGCCCTCAAATATTTGGGGCTTTCCAGAGACCTTCCCTACATCCTGCACAACAACAGCTCGAAGAGCAACAACAGGCTCTGTGGGGTTGGACATCTGTGCTGCCATCAGAGTGCCCCTGAGATGGGCACTCAGCCTATCGAGCCAGACTTTAAGGGCCCATTACCAAAAGATACAGTAGGGCTATTGCTAGGCCGGTCTTCATCAGCCTTAAAAGGCCTATTTATTACTCCTGGAGTAATAGACCCTGATTACACTGGCACCGTAAAAATATTATGTGCATCCCCCGAGGAGTTACCTCCATATCCCCTGGAGACAGAATTGCGCAAATATTGGTACTGCCTAGCTTGCGTAATATGTTTTCCTCTCAAGAGAAGGTTAGGGGAGAAAAGGGTTTGGGATCCACTGGGGTAAGCTTTGCTTATCTCTCCAGTAAGAAAGGCAACCAAGCAGTGCCTAATAAAATTTCACGACCATCCTAGGCTGCCAAAACGAAGGACTAAAATGACTGTCTGTACTTTCAATGCATGTGCGCTGGCATCGGAAGCATATATTGAGGATCTGATGGTGCAAGCACAAAAGATCAAGTATGACATCATGGGTCTGATTGAGACGAGGAGGCGTCAGATGCATCATGCTGTATTTGACACTGGAGAAGAATTGTTGCTTGGAACATGCGACGAAAGAGGCGTCGGTGGCGTTGGTGTCCTTGTCAACACGAATATGGTAGACAACATTGATTCATTTCAATGCCTAACAAACCGAATAGAAGATTACACTTGAAGAGATGTGGCCCACTGCCAGCAATTTCTATCTTCATTGTCTATGCACCAACATCCACATACAAAGAAGATGAAATTGAGAAATTCTACATGGAATTGGAGGAATTCTATAAAAAAGAATCACACCTTCTACAAGATCATAGTGGGTGATTTTAATGCCAAGATAGGACCAAGAAGATCGGCTGAAGAACTCCACAATGAGACCCATGGCCTAGAATAGAACGAACAGGGTGAGAGACTATCTGAGTTCATCATGTCCACCAAGACCATTCATGGGAACTCACAGTTCCAGAAGGCTGAAGCCAAACTTTGGACATGGAAATCTCCTGGCGGACAGTTCCACAATGAAATTGACCACATCATCTTCAATCAACGGTTTTGTCTGACCGATGTAGCTGTCACCCCAAATTCCAAACAGGATCTCCTTTGTGCAAAATTCTACTTCCTGCAATGGGGAGAAAAGGCTGCAAAGATTAAGAAGAGAACTCCCAGAACGACCACCAACTGGGAACTCTTTGGCCCCATTGCAGCAACATGGGAAGATACCATCATTGACGACATCAATGAAGAATACAACCCATTGGTTCAGCACCTCCATGATTGTGAGAAGAATGCAGAGAGAGAAAGACACAAAAGGAAGCTTGTCTTCAGAAACTCTTGAGCTCATTCACCAACGTGGCAAGGCGCGAGCCTCAGGAGACCAAATGATAAAGTCCAAGCTTGCTAAACACTGCAGAGAAGTGATAAAAGAAGACCTCAAAGACAGAAGAGAAGAAATACTGGAAGATGCAGCAGAAGCCGGGAAAAGCATTCACACTGCCCGCCTGTCCTTCGCCAACTATAAGACCAAGATGACTGCCCTCCGATCCCTGATGGATCTATCACATCTTCCAGAAAGGCAATGGAGAAGATTATCCAGGACTTCTACTCAAATCTCTTTGATAGCCACATCCACCTGCCCACATACCAAATTCCACAGGATGGATATGTCATTCCCAACGTTCTCCCTTCTGAAATCTGTCATGCCATCTCATCTGTAAAGAAGGGAACAGCACCAGGCCCAGACAAAGTCAAACCCGAACACCTGAAGAATCTGCCGTCGGTACTCATCAATACACTAGCTCGGCTCTTCACAAGCTACCTGTCCGAATGCAAGGTGCCCTCCCAATGGAAAACCAGCAGGACAGTAATACTGTTCAAGAAGGGGAGACATTCACGACATCGGCAACTATCGCCCCATCTGCCTGTTGTCCGTCATCTACCAGCTGTTTACAGGAGTCATCCTGAACAGGATTAGCAGAACACTAGATGAAGGAAAACCATGCGAGCAAGCAGGCTTCCGGAAAGGATTCAGCACAATCGACCATATCCACACAGTAAGCAAGCTCATGTAATGCCATTTGGAGACAACCGCTGGACTAGGAGCCATTACCGACTGGATCCCACGGGATGTCAAAAGATCACGTGGCCGCCCACCTACAAGATGGTCAGACTTCCTTGTCAAGACCCTGAAAGAACGGTTTGAGGCTCTTCATATTCCTGAATCAACCAGATGCCATTGGGCTACATTGGCACGTGATAGGGTCCAATGGAAATGTTACTGGCGCCCGCTAGAGTAAATCGATGAATAACGGGATTCAAGTGATCAGTGATCAAGTGATCTCTCCATGCAGATGGATAAACGCCCTATTATCACATTAATCATAGAGGGAAGAGAGTCTATTGGACTTATAGATACTTGGGCCGACCGCAGTATCATTCAAAGACAGACCTGACCAAAAAATTGGCCATTGCAGTCATCATCACATACATTACAAGGCCTTGGGTATGCCCAAGCTCCAGATGTAAGTACTAAAACCCTTAGGTGGAAATATATAGAAGGCCAGGAAGGAGTTATTCAGCCTTTTGTGGTTGATCTCCCCATTTCTTTATGGGGAAGGGATGTGCTAAGTCAAATGAAAGTAGAAATAATAGCTAGGTGCTCAAGTGTAAGCAGTGATATTATGAAAAATTCAGGTTATGTTCCCAGAAAAGGCCTTGGTAAAAATCTCCAAGGCATCACAGAGCCCATTAGTGCCTCAGGGATCGCAGGTCGCGCAGGCCTGGGTTTTTCCTCGGGGCCCCTGAGGAAGGAATCCCAATACCGTGGACAACCTCCAACCCAGTCTGGGTCCTTGAGTGGCCCCTCTCTCAAGAAAAAATTAGAAGCAGCTAAGGTGCTGGTGGAGGAGCAGCTTGCCCTTGGATACCTGGAGCCATCACGCTCTCCCTGGAATACTCCCATATTTGTTATTAAGAAAAAATCAGGGAAATGGAGGTTGTTGCATGATCTTAGAGCTGTCAGTAGACAAATGCAACTTATGGGTGCGGTTTTGCGAGGACTGCCTGTTCTTTCAAGTTCACAGCAAGATTGGCCTATTGTGGTAGTGGATATTAAGGATTGTTTTTTCTCCATTCCCCTTGCTAAAGAGGATTGCTGTCACTTTGCTTTTACCTTGCCTTCTATTAATAATGAAAAGCCTGATGAATGTTATCAATGGCCGGTTCTTCCCTAGGGAACGGCCAACAGCCCAACCATGTGTCAGCTATTTGTTCATCAGGCTTTGCTTTTGGTTCGTACAGAACATCCTCGGGTTCACATTTGCCACTATAACGGATGCCATTTTAATAGCCGCCCCATTGCAGCCAGTACTGGATGAGGCTCTATGCTAAAGTGGTGACTGCATTGGAAAGTAAGGGCCTTCTTATTGCACCCCAAAAGGTGCAAAAAGCATCCATAAATACATTTTTAGGCTCCATTGTCACCCCAAAAAATATTAGACCACAAAAAAATACATATTAGAACAGATGAACTGAAAACATTGAATGACTTCCAAACACTGTTGGGTGATATTAATTGGCTCAGGCCCTATTTACCACTTACAACAGCAGACTTAAAACCTTTATTTCGAACATTAGAAGGCAATCCAAATGTTTTGTCTTTGCGCATATTGACTCCAGAAGCAAGGCAGGTAATCCATATGGTAGAAAATGCCATAAGTAATGCACAATTAACCCGATTACAAGAAGAGTTACCACTAGTGTTATGTATTCTGCCTACTAAAGTGCTCCCTACGGCTGTTGTGTGGCAGGACGGACCATTGCTGTGGATACATCCACATGCCTCCCCAGGAAAAACTGTTGAGCATTATTCTACGGCAGTAGCCTCCCTTGGCCCTACAGGGACTTAAATTAGCAACTACTCATTTTGCTAAGGAACCTGAACAACTTATTCAACCATATACCCAAAAGTACAAACATTGGCTGCCACCTGTGATGAATGGGCAGTACTATGTTGCTCCTTTCTCGGAACTGTAGATAATCATTATCCCAAACATAATTTACTGCTTTTGTATCCCACCACCCTGTGGTTTTTCCAAAAGATAACGAGGGATGCACTCCTTCAGGGCGTTTTGGATATTTATACAGATGGATCCAAAATAGGCTTGGGAGCTTATGTTGTACAGGGGCGAGCTCCCTGTTGTTATAAAATTTCAACTGGACACACCTCAAATTGTAGAGTGCCGAATTGTCTGTGAAGTTTTTAAAAATTTTTATGAACCTTTCAATTCACAGCCCGTCTCATCGAGTTCCACCTTGCAGCATTTTTTTTTTCAATCTGGCCCAGGTTTGCTGAACCAGAGACTTACAGACATGGGGCAGAGCTACTACATGCTCTTCCTGTGCCCAGCCACTCACGAGGCGCCCAGGAGGGATGGCAGGTTCTAGCCCTGGCCTGCCACCCCAGCAGACCCACACAACAAGCCAGATGACCCCCCCCCCCCACTCCATCAGGCCACCATTTTCCACATCTCGACTTCCCTCTCGTCAGAACTCCACCCAGCGACAGCCTATCACAGCCTGTCTCATCAAGTTCCACCCTGCAGCAGTTTTTTTCTTTCAATCTGGCCCAGGTATGCTGAACCAGAGACTTACAGACATGGGGCAGAGCTGCTACTTGCTCTCCCTGTGCCCAGCCGCTCATGAGGTACCCGGGAGGGATGGCGGGTTCTAGCCCTGGCCTGCCACCCCAGAAGACCCGCACAACAAGCCAGATGACCCCTTCTACTCCATCGGGCCTCCATTTTCCACATCCAGACTTCGCTGTCGTCAGAACTCCACCCAGTGACAGCCTATCACAGCCTGTCTCAGCCGCGCTGTTCATCTATAAATGCTTTATTTAGAGGTGACTACAAGGGTATGTCACGATGGCAGCCGGCAAGCTGCCCTGTTTTATTTGATATGCGAAATACCAGTAACAATTATATTAGTTCATTCCCATGACCTAATATAATGGTTTGAGGCTCTTTATGTTCCTGGAGCAAGTTGATGCCCTTGGGCTCTACTAGCATGAGACAGGACATATGGAGATATTACTGGTGCCCGCTGTACCAAATAGATGATCAACGGGAGGATAGTGATAGTGATAGTGATTCACATTATGTGGTAAATGCTGTCCGAGGTTTAGAAACCTCGGCTATTATTAAAGAAAAGAGCCCAGTGTTTAAATATTTAACTGAAATGTGTGCTCTTATTAGAAATAGAACTAACCCTTTTTTATAGGACACATTAGAGCTCATTCACTGTTGCCTGGGCCCATGTCGGCCGCCAACGATTTAGCCGATAAGGCCACTCAGGCCTTTGCTGCTCATATTGTAGACCCCGTTTTAGCAGCTCAGAATTTTCATCAACTATACCATGTCCCATCTTGTACCTTATGCTTAAAATTTAAAATTTCAAGCCAAACAGCCCGTCTTGCACATTGTTGAACCTATACGCTATCTTGTGCACAATTTTTTTGTCCGTACCCCATGTGAACCCCAGAGGTATTCGGCCAGGAGATCTTTGGCAGATGGACGTTACTCACATCCCAAGTTTTGGAAAGTTAAGTTACATCCATGTCTCTATTGATACCTGTTCAGGTGTCATTCACGCCTCACCATTAAGTAGTGAGAAAACTGCAAATGTTATTGTTCACTGCTTGGAGTTATGGGCAGCTTGGGGTAAACCTCGAACCCTAAGAACAGACAATGGTCCTGCTTATTGTTCCAAAGGTTTTCAACAATTTTGCTCTAAAATGCAAATACACCACACCACTAGCTTGCCGTATAATCCTCAAGGCCAAGGTGTAGTAGAAAGAGCCCACAGATCCCTCAAAGAATTGTTGCAAAAAAAAAGGGGAATAGCCAAAGGCTACTCACCCAAAGGTAGATTATCTCTCGCCTTATTTACCTTAAATTTTTTAATTTTGGATGACCGATCGACATGCCAATAATGTCTTTCCTACCAACACAAAAGTAAAATGGAAAAATGTTTTGGATAACAAATGGTATGGACTGGATCCTGTAATATCAAGATCCAGGGGAGCTGTTTGTGTTTTCCCACAGGACAAGGAAGATTCAATCTGGGTACCAGAGAGACTGACGCACCTCATCCATCAAGGTGACAAGAGAGCTGATCATTTTGACGTTACTGATGATTCTGCAGCAGAGCTACGGGAAAAGTGAACGACTCTGGGCAATAACCAGAACATGGTCAATGCCAGTGCTGGTTCATGCTAATTCAAGTGTCTTACCATCTTTATTTTCCACCTCCTGCGATATGGAGGCCAAGTGTACTAACCAAAGATTAGAAGATAGTAATAAGTTTAATTTGACCAGTTTTCAACTACAGGGGACATTTTGTTTTTCCTTTAATGTTAGCAGTCCCTGTATACACATATTACGCAAAAAACCTTACTGCTTGGCTCAATCCCTGAAAGAGAGTATAACCCCTTTAAATGTATTGGCAAATGTGTTAACTCAGGTTGCAAGGGGCGTTAGTTTGGGTTCGGGCACAGCTATTAATGCTACCCCACAAATAAATACTACTACCTTAATAATGAAAAGCATTTTAGGAATTCCCTGGCAGCATGGAAATAATGCTACTACTAATAGCACAAAATTTTGGCCTCCCGCATTGTTGTCCCAATTTTGGTTTTCCTTCAGTGTTTATGCAATGCCAAGATAGAAGATGGGGATCCAAAGATATTGCTTTAGGTTTCCCCTATATCCCCTGGTCTTAAACGCTATGTGTACAATGAAAGCAGCAATACCTCCTCTACAGGGGAGGGCTGGTCTTATTACCAATGGCTGGTAAGCAACAAAGTAGGCGCAGTATCTGACATCTCGGCTATAGCTCAGTTATTGGGGGCTCAACACCAACTTTTTAATGCCTCGGGTACAATTACCAAAGATCATCATGGATATCACCTGGGAAATATAACAAGTAATAGTTTGTTACAAAACGCAACCTTGCCCCAGGCTGGAATTTGTTTACATCTCCCGTATTTATTTTTGTTAACCAATGATAGTCAATCAAATTTAAATTTTTCAGTTACTGATTGCTATTTGACTGAGTGCTGGAATGGATCTTTAACAACTGCAGTAGTGGTGAAATTGCCTACCTTTGTTCCCATGCCTGTAGAAATAGATACCAGCACCTTTCCTTTAATGTCACTTATTCGCGAGCCCCGAGACTTTGGTATCACTGCAGCAATTGCCATGGCTATTGCTGTGTCTGCTGCGGCAGCAGTTAAGGTGGCTGTCACAATGGCCAATCAGGTACAAGCTGCTCAAACCATTAATAATGTAATTAGCCAAACGTCTAAAATATTGGAAACACAAAATCGTGTTAATAAACATCTTATGTCCGGCATTTTGGCCACCAATCAAAGAGCAAACTTACTACAAACCCAAATTGAAGAATTATTTAACATAATACAAATTGGATGTATTGCTAAACAAAAACATGTGTGTGTTACTCCCCTTAGATATGAAGAGTTAAATAACAAAAAAGCAAAATTATTGCGAAATGCCTTGCAGGCAGTTGGTCCCAGGAGACTGAAGACCTGTTACATGGGCAATTGATGGACATTGTTACTCTCAGCCCCACCCAAGTTGAACCCATTACCCTTGGGGATTTTACTGAATGGCTGTTTTCTGCTTTTAATTTCTTTAAGGAATGGGTGGGGGTGGGAATTTTTGGTGCAATTTGCTGCGCTGGCGTGTTCCTTTGCCTCTGGTTGTTATGCAAACTTAGAGCATGACATGCTAAAGGCCGTTATCATTCAAGCCATGGCAGCATTGGAGCAAGGCACCTCTCACCAAATATGGCTTGCTACCCTTAAGAGAGATATTTGAACATGGTCTTGGCACCAGGAGGTCTTGTTGCCCTTGCACCCTGTGAGACATGTTCAATAACACATTACAGCCTTTGCACTCCTTAGGCCTAGTGTCATTGCACAAGGGAAGGTGTAACGCTGCTTCTCTCTCCTTCGGGCAACCACCCTTGATCGGCTTGTGCTGAATAAGTGCCGGCCTTGATCGGGTGACTGTCTAGGCGCTTTTTTGCTTACGAAAACAAAAAGGGGGAGATGTTGGGTGCCATTTTGTGACAGACGCCATTTTGCGTAGCATATACTTGTTTGTCAGCCATTGCGGGCTACACCCGATGCCACGTTGCCCTTCCACCATCTGGCCCGCCCATGCGCAGGGCCACTGGCATGTATGATTTCAGGCTTTATCCAATCAGGGCATGTTTCATCAGCTCGCACAATTTGCACCGGCCAATGGGAAATGGACACGCCGACCAGCGCTGTATAAAGGCAGCTTGCACAGAGGGTTGGGGTCCTTCTTGCCTTCTTAACTCTCAAGAATTAGGGCCTCCAATAAAGCCTGTTCTAGGAAGAATCCTGTTGTGGTCGTTCTTCTCTGCTGGCGAGCAAGGGTGTCCCACACTTATCCCAAGGAAATTCAGTGTCATTATAATGTACAGGAGTAATACAGAAAGAAGAGATATTCCAATCACATTTCAAATACATTTGCCTTCGTAGGCTAGCCAATTGATCACCAAGCAAAGTCACAGTCTGAGTCACATCAGCCAGTTCAGCTTGCAGATCAGATCAATCTGCCTTTGAGCAGTCCAATCTTTGAGAATTTTCATGCCATTTGTGCACGAACTCAACAGTTTGTGTTCCTTTTTTCACTGCCTATCCTGCTACGGTGGCAGAGGCCATCACTGCAGTGATGTCCAAAACAGCAGCTATTAATAGACCAATAAATCTTTTGGTGCACCTTGAGATGTGAGTAATCACCTGAGGAAGAAGTCCAATGGTCGGGTTCTCTTCCCATGGCCGGGGAAGTGTTACAGGCATCCAAAGACCTACTCGAGCTCTGAGAAAATACAAACTTTCTTCCAGTGTTTAGTTTTAAGGCAGAATAAACACAAGTATACATGGATCATTTGGTACAGGAGATAGTACCTTCAAAAGAATTCCAAATTATGGGGGCCGGAGCGATAGCCCAGCGGGTGGGGCGTTTGCCTTGCCACGCGGCCGGCTAATGCCGGGGGCCAGGGCCCCGCATCCCCCCTATAGGTCCCCCCAGAGCACCGCCAGGAGTAATTCCTGAGTGCAGAACCCCAGGCGAAAGCCGTGAGCATGACCAAAAGCAAAAAAAAAAAAAAAAAGAATTCCAAATTATTTTGTTCTTAAGTATTACAAAAGGAAGGGGAACACACATATTTATTAGTCAGTATAATTTTTTATAAAAATACCTATTCAGTGGTACTTTTTTATTATGACTTCCTTCCCAACTGAGAGCTCATGAAATGCAGAGTTGATTTTCTATAGATGTATCTGTTTGGAAAATCCTAATTAAAAAGGTGCGGGAGGTTCAAGACTTTCATTTATCCATAAGATTGAATCATGGGAAGATGTTTCCATCTGATCTTTAGCAATATGCCAAGATATTTCTTTTTCTTTCCATTTCTCTTTTTCTGGATGTAATAGCCTTTGGGCTCTAATCCAGTACTTGCACAGGTTTTGATGATCGTATAGTGATTAGTACTCTGCATTGTGAAATATACATATTAGCAACTGTGGCTTTACAATTATCCCTAACAAGTCAATGTTAAGGATTCTCTAACATCTTTTACATACTGGCAATTGGGGAGTAGCCACATTATTTACAACTTTTAGTGTTAGAAAACCTGTGGCTGATAACCTTAACAAATGTTCTTTTATAAGATGGTTGTCAAGGATATAAGAAATTAGCCAATTCTGACTAATTGACTAACTGGGGTGGAGACAATGAGCATCTACTCCAATACAAATTGGTACAACTTCAACACCAGTTTCACATTCAGAAAAAAACAGTGCCTTCTTCTGCAGGCTTAAAAGGACCTCTGTTATCATGAGGACCAGGTATCCAAAGAGCTTCATTATTATAAACAGGAATAACATTCTGCCACGAAACTCCTCGTAGTAGGGGATTGGGTATTTGTACCCAATAAGTATAATTGAAACTGGCATTAGCTGACACACTTAAGATGATTAGTACAGTTAGATTAAATGTGATTGAAGTTAATTTTATGTTTTTAATAGATATCACCTCCTTTGGATGTTGTGCCAATTTTTGGCACTCCTTCCAGTATTGAAACTGGGCTTTATCCTTCTCCTTTCCTATCGGCTGGCCTTGCAGGCATTTCTTTTGGACTGGGCTTCTCTGCATCATCTTCATTTAGAGCATCTTGGGATGTCTCCTCCTGTTGTATTTCCGGTTGTTTTTCACGAAGAAATTTGAGCCTTTTAGTCAGACACCAGAATTGCTCCTTATCTGTGGAGACAAAAGCAAATCCTTGCCCCCATCTTTCTACCCAACCTGGTAACCATTCGCCAGACATGATGTCTTTATATAAGATTTTTTGTTTGACCTGTTTTGTGGTTTTATTTGTCACTGTAATTTCATTTTTTTGGAGTTCTCCAATGTTTATTAGCTGCAGTTTCATTATCAGCAATGTTTAAAAAATTTAAAGTAAACAATGCTCTTGCAATTCGTTGCTTGGGGGAATTCAGATATACTCCCTTTCTCTGTTTTAAAAGCATTTCTTTTAGAGTATGATTTGCTTGTTCGATAATTGCTTGACCAGTACTATTATAGGGAATAACTGTAACATGAGTAATAGAATAAGCTGCATAAAAAGACTTTAATTTTGCAGAATCATACTCTGGAGCGTTATCTGTTTTAACAGTATGAGGAATGCCCATTACAGAAAAAGCTTCTCGCAGGTGTGTTAGCTCTTTCAGATGGGGCAGCTGTAGCCCACTGGAAATGAGACTAAGCATCTATAGAACGATGTGCATATTTGGTTTTACCAAAAGAAGGTACAATAGTAACATCCATTTGCATATGTAATTAACTGTCAACCCTCTGGTGTTTGTTCCAAGAGGCAACTGTGGTATATTAATTGCCTGACAAGTAGGGCACTACTTCTGATTGAGACCAAGGAAGTGCAAATTTATTTCTTAATGCAAGAGCATTTTGATGATACATACTATGGAAGCTTCCGTAGTAACTACTAAAAGCCAGAAGTTTATCCACACGATCATTGACACATGTTAAAGGACCAGGCAAATTAGTGTGAGCCATTATGTGGACAATATATAAAGGATGAATATGAGGACGAAGCAATTGTTTCAATGTGGCAAACAATGTTAAGAGTTCAGACTGTTTTAAAGGTAAAGAGACAATATAATTATTTTGTACAGTCCAAGCTGCATATTGTGAATCAGTGACTATATTAAGAGGATCTGAATAATTCTGCAATAAAGAAATAATAACAAATGCCTCATTCTTTTGCACTGATTGATAAGGAGTTTGTAATACAACATCATTTTTTAAATCAGTATAAGCAGTTTTTCCATCTTTGGAAGCATCACTAAAGAAAGTTACAGCATCATCTATTGGTTCTGAATGAACCACGCTTGGCCATATCCAATTAGTTAATTGTGAAATCTGAAACAACTTTATTTTAGGAAAGATGTTATGTATTAAACCCAAATAACTGGCACAAGCTATTTGCCAATTTTCATCTGTTTCCCAGAGGGCCTGTATCTTTTCCTTATATTTAACAATAATTTCTTTAGGATCAAAGTCAGAAAGCTGTACAGCCCTTGAATTAAACAAACCTTCAATTTTAGTACCATCTTTAAAAGTAAGCACCATACTGGGTTTATCCTCTGAAAGGGATTGTGTCCAAAAAACCTCAACATTTGTGCTGCCAGACCCTTGTTTCTTATCATAAGGAACTGACGGTTTTAGCAATACAAGAAGCTGAGCAATTTTTTTCACCTTTGAAAATACGTTTTTCAGACTTCACAGAAACAATAAGCATAATTTCATTTTCAAAACTACCATAAAAATTTCACTTGAACATTTACACCTTTAGATTCCATATTATTATTGCCAATTACTAATCTGAATGATTGAGGGGCAAAGGACCATAGATATTAGTTAGAATTTCATAAATATTGTTAGGAGCTAAAAACAAATCCTGAATAGCTGGAATATCCAAAGCAGCACTCTCCTTAGCAGTTTGTAAAGTTATATAAGTAGATGTGTTATCCAGCATTTCAGATTTTGAAATGTGAATTAAAACAGGAGTGCCTTCAGATTGAGGGGAGGGAGCAGACATTGCAGGGTGAGAGTTAAAGCTGCCACCTACCTGGCTTTGTTTCAAGACTGCTTGGCTTCTGGCCACTGGATTCTGCTAGGAATGGGATGGGCGCTGTTCTGGGGGAACTGTGGGAATGTTTGAGGCCTTAGAAGAGGCTGAAGTGCCAGGCTTGTCCCCACCCCACCCCCTTCTGAAATAAAGGGGAGCTGAACCATGGGAACTGCGGAAACTGCTGGAGCTGCTTGAGTATTTGTCCGTGGCCGCTAGGCTGGAACCGAGCTGATGGATTCACTCTCCAACAGATCTATGAGAGTGTCAGTGGTAGACCCAAATTTTTTTGTGGGCCGTGGGCCGGGGCCCTTAATTCGTTTCCCAACTGCTCTGTAGAGTGAGTGCAAGCAGTGACCCATTTCTATGCCTTTTGGAGTAGCAGTCCTTGTTCCTATGTCCCATTCTGCCGCACCTTTGCAGAGCGCAGAATCAGTAGGCTGGGAGCGGTTTCTCCTCTCACTTTTCTTAGTACAATTTTTTTTTCCTGAAATGTCCCTTTTGACCACAATCAAAGCATTTCATTTGATTAGTATTTTGGAGTGCTGCAGCCAAAACTCTAGCCTGACATTTTGCAGACCCAACTTAGTGACAAGCGGGAATAAAATCATCTATAGTATCTTTTCCTATCAACTTTAAGGCTCTAATTGCCTCTTGACAATCAGGGGAAGCATTTTCCAACACCAATGTGGACATAAGTGATTCACGCACAGCAGCATCCAGGACAGATTTTTCTAAAGTGTCTTGTAACCTGGATAAGAAATCTACATAAGTATCATTTGCTTGTTGTAATACCCAAGTAAATGGAATTGGTTGCTTCCCTGGAGCTTCCAGATTACGCCATGCTTTCAAGAATGTATTAGTTGTCAAATCTAAAATATCTGCAGGTATTTTAATCTGTTTTTATTTTAATCTGTTTTAAACCTTTTTTGGGAAATCTTTATGACTCCTCTCCCTACCAAGCTTTGAATTGAATATACTGCGATTTTTCCAAAACTGCCTATGCAATTGCTTGGCACATTAGCCTCAGCAAAATTCTCCAGCAAGGCCAGAACATATGTAGATGTTGGGCCATACAGGGAAACAGCCTGTTTTAGGGAGGTGAGAAACTTGAAAAGAATTATTAGTTTGTGTATTTAGAAATTCAAGAGACAGGAAATGCCATAGCCTGAAGCTGTGGATTATCATCAAAAGAATCAGGAGTATTCATTAAGACACACAAATCATGATTTAACTTATATTGACTATTGATGTGGAGCTATAGCTACTTCCTGATTCTGATAATGGGGAGTTAGAATAGCCTAAACTCGAGGTTCACAAAGGGGGTTGTAAGGCTCCTGTAGGGAGCGAAACTCTGATCACCTAGGCCTAGGCGACCTTTTTGCCTTTTACTTCACTGTATCACTGTCTTCCCGTTCATCATCAATTTGTTCGAGTGGGCATCAGTAACATCTCCATATGTCCTGTCTCATGCTAGTAGATCCCAAGGGCATCTGCTAGTTCCAGGAACATAAAGATCCTAAAACCATTACATCAGGTCATGGGAATGAGGTATATACTTGTTACTGGCATTTGGTACATCAAATACAACACGGGTAGCTTGCCAGGCTCTGCCATGTGGGTGGCATACTCTTGTAGTCACCTCTGATCTCAAGCATTTATTGATGAACCACGTGGACACAAATGGCCGCACGAGCCAGGCTATGATAGGCTCTTCTGCAAGGTGGAGTTCTGACGAGAGGGGAAGTCCGTATGTGGAAAATGGCGGCCCTTGTGGAGTGGGGCGGTCGCCTGGCTTCTTGTGAGGCTCTGCTGGGGTGGCGGGCCAGGACTAGAACCCACCATCCCTCCCGGGTGCCTCGTGAGTGGCTGGGCACAGGGAGAGCCGATAGCAGCTCTGCCCCATGTCTGTGAGTCTTTTTACTTAGTAGATCTAATTTCTTACGGACGTCACTAATTTCTCTCCAGAGAGCTGCCTCATGTGAATGTGCCTCTATTTCTGTATCAGAATCAAAACTATCATCCTGTGAGGCTGCCTGCCTTGTTTCAGTGTTAGGATTTACCAAGGCAGGTAATGTTGACAATGGCTTGCTAGGGGGTAATTCAAGTGGAGGTGCAGTTGGTTCTGCAGGCAGAGGCTCCAGGGAGTGGAGGGAGAAAGTAGAAAGTTGGGCGAGAAGAAATTATGTCCTCTTCCTCTGAATCAGATTCAAATGGCAGTAAAGCCGAATTAATACAAGTGTGTGCACCCCATTCTTTTTGCGGGGAGTATTTCCCCTTTCCTATAGGCAGCCTTAAAACCTTCCCAACCTTTTTCCATAGGTGGAATTGTTCCTTGCTCTCTGGTTCAAACCAGTATCAATGCTTCTGTTTCTCTTAAGGAGACCTTTTAAAACACTCTCTTTCAACGGCAGTCCAGCTGCCTTAGTGAGAATCATAAATGTATCAGTATACATTTCTAACTGCAACATGGAGTTTTCCATTGCAATAAAATTACTTCAGCTTCCAGGAGGCTATGCAAACCCTTTGCAACTTATCTCATCCTATTCCAGTCTGTAACCCGTGTCTCAATTTGGGCCTGCCCCACGTTGGATGCCAGATGAAGCAGGAATGTCCCATCTGGTCAGAGGCATAGAGATGAGACTCCAGGCACAAGACGTATTTCCATTAATATTTTTAATAATCACCAGCCGGAGGGGCAGCAGCTCTCATCTTGGTGGCTAACTGGCCGCAGCTGACTGACTGTCGCTAAATGACCAGAGCTGACTGACCGCAGCTAACTGAGGAAAGCTGACTGATGAGAGCTGACTGACTCTCAAACAAAGACCCCAACTTCCTTCTATGCTAACACAACAAAAAGCAGTAAAACATATAGTTAAGTTTACATAATTGACACTGCAAGGACATTTTACATTTTTTACCATAGGATTTATGGTGATAGGGAGGAGACACTCAGGAGCCAGAAACCTGCAGGAGGTGCTATCTCAGTGAGGTGAGATAAGCAAAGAATGCAACAATTTGTTAGCTTAGCCTTCCTAAATTGCCCCAGAAGATGAGGTCTTGTTCATAAGACTCCATCTAGGGCTAATTAGAGCCAACAAGGAAATGTGCAGAGAAATGACCTAGATAGCCTTGTCTGTGTTACTGAAGCTTGATTAACAGTCTCACTAGGGGAATTCTACATACTAACTCTATTGGGAGATAGTCTGCCAAAGACCCTATGTATCTGATAACAGGCAATATGCATCAGACCTTTCTTCGAATATCCTTAGATCTACTTACTGATACAGATGAGTGTCCCTTTCTCCACAAATCCAAGCCAGGAGTGGTTGTTCTTGCTCTTTTGAATGTGTGCCAGTCTCTGTATTATTGTGAGATGATATCTCATTGTTTTGATTTGCACCTCCATGATGATTAGTGCTGAAGAGTATTTTGTCATATACCTTTTTGGATATTTGAATTTTTTCTTTGAGAAAGTTTCTGATCATTTCTTCGCCTCAGTTATTGATTTGGTTGGATTTCTTTATCTTGTAGTGTTCTACCAGTGCTTTACATATCTTAGAGATTAACTCTTATCAAACGGGTATTGGGGTAAATATCTTTTCCCAATCCTAGAGCTCTCTTTTTTATTGTGGTCACTGTTTCTTCTGAGATGCATATGCTTCTTAATTTAATGTAGTTCCATTTTTAAAGCTTGATCACTTGATCACTTGACATCCCTTTATACATCCATTTGCTCAAGTGGGCACCAGTAACTTTTCCATTTAACCCTATCACATGCTAGAGTAGCCCAATGGCATCTGGTTGCTTCAGGAATACAAAAAGCTCAAACCGTTCATTCAGGGTCTTGACGAAGAAGTCTGATCATCTTGTAGGTGGGCGGCCATGTGATCTTTTGATATCCCATGGGATCCAATCGGTAATGGCTCTAGTCCAGCGGTCATCTCCAAATCGCATTACATGTCCAGCCCATCTGATTTTCAATGCCTTGTCAAACAAGACAAGACTCTCTGTCTCTGGAACAGTGATGGAGGTCGGAACTCCGGATTCCTTCTCTCACTTCAGTGAGGCATGATATTCCAAGCATAGATGTTTCGATTCCTCTCTGGGAGACGTGAATAGCATTCTCATCCTGCTTTTCGTAGGAACAGGTCTCTGAGGTGTATGTTAATGCAGGGAGAATGGTGGAGTCAAAGAGATGTGCCCGGAGCCAGAGGTTCTTTGTCCTTTAGCTATTTCTTCGGTGTTTTTGAAGGTATTCCATGCCGCTCTCTTCCTCCTGCGCAGCTCAGGTTTTAGGTCGTTCATCATGTTGACTTCTCGACCTAGGTACACATAACTGCTGCATTCAGAGATGTTTGTTCCACTGAGGGTGAATGGGGCCTCTGGAACTAGTTCATTCTTCATTAACATGCTTTTCTTTAGATTCACCTGTAGACCTATCTTTCCACATTCTCGGTCCAAGTCAGCCAGCATTTGTGCCGCTTGGCTACTGTTTGGTGTTATTAGAACGATGTCATCAGCGAAGCGGAGTGGTGTAGTTGCCGACCATCTATCTTCACTCCCATTCCTTCCCATTCTAATTGTCGCATGATATGTACATATATATTTATGTTATGCAGATAAATGCAGTCATTCTGTGTTTGTCTCTCTCCTTCTGGCTAATTTCGCTCAACATAATTTTCTCCATGTCCATCCATTTATAGGCAAATTTTATAACTTCATTTTTCCTAACAGCTGCATAGTACTCCATTGTGTAGATGTACCAAAGCTTTTTATCCAGTCATCGATTTTCGGGCACTCTGGTTGCTTCCAGATTCTGGCTATTGTGAATAATGCTGCTATGAACATAAAAGTAGGGATGGTGTTTCCGCTGAGTATTTTTGGTTTCCCAGAGTAGATTCCCAGGAGTGGTATGGCTGGGTCAAATGGGAGTTCAATTTCTAGTCTTTGGAGGAAAGTCCATATT
Organism: Cryptotis parvus; assembly: GCA_021461705.1. Lineage (NCBI taxonomy): Eukaryota > Metazoa > Chordata > Mammalia > Eulipotyphla > Soricidae > Cryptotis > Cryptotis parvus. The sequence goes on from JAJIBD010022950.1 coordinate 90,442, forward strand.
GTTTTCCAGAAAGACTGTACCAGCTGGCATTCTCACCAACAATGGATGAGTGTCCCCTTTTCCCCACATCCACGCCAGCACTTGTTGTTTTTGCTCTTTTGAATATGTGCCAGTCTCTGTGGTGTAAAGTGGTATCTCATTGTTGTTTTGATTTGCATCTCTCTGATGATTAGTGATGATGAGCATTTTTTCATATGATTTTTGGCCATTCAAATTTCTTCCTTGCTGAAGTTTCTGTTCATTTCCTCTCCCCATTTTTTGATGGGGTTGTTTGTTTTCTTCCTGTAAAGTTCTACCAGTGCCTGATATATCCTGGATATTAACCCCTTATCAGATGGGTATTGGGTGAATATTCTTTTCCCATTCTGTGGACTGATTTTGTATATTAGTCACTGTTTATTTTGAGGTGCAGAAGCTTTTTAGTTTCATGTAGTCCCATATGTTTATCTTTTCTTCTAGATTCAATGCAGTCCCTATAAGGATACCCATGACATTCTTCAAAGAAATTGACCAAACACTCCTGAAATTTGTGTGGAACAATAAACCCCCAAGGATAGCTAAAGCAATCCTCGGGAAAAAGAAGATGGGAGGCATCACCTTTCCCAACTTCAAACTGTACTACAAGGCAGTGGTAATTAAAACAGCATGGTATTGGAATACAAACAGACCTATGGACCTATGGAATAGAATTGAGTGTTCTGACACCAACCAAACTCAAACACATGATCATTTAATCTTTGATAAATTTGCAATGAGTCTAAAATGGAGTAAGGAAAGCCTCTTCAACAAGTGGTGCTGGGAAAACTGGGCAGCAACATGTAAAAAATGAATTTGGACCTGTGTCTAACACCATGCACAAAAATCAGATCAAAATGGATTAAAGATCTCAATATCAGACTTGAATCCATAAAGTACATTGAAGAAAATATAGGAAAAACCCTCCACGACATTGAAGCTAAAGGCATCTTCAAAGGTGAAACATCTTGCTACTCTTTTTATGTAAAATCTAGGTACATGGGAAGATGCCACCAATATACTGAGCCAAATCACGCATTCTGACATAAGTGTAATCATGATTTGTGCTCTCTAAGGATGTAGTGAGGTGATGACGGACTCTCTAGCCCAATTTTAGTTAAGAACAAAAATTTGAACTAAGAACACTGAGTATTAAAATATTTTAGGGTTTCACTATTAATTTCTTGAAGTGCACACACTTTAATATGTTCTTAGATTAATTAAATATTTATGAAAGTTATCGCAAGTTTTCTGACATTCGATCTATAATACTTAATGACTAGGAAAGCTTACAGCTCATCAACACCATAAAATCCCACAATCATGGAAATTATGCTTTCTTCCAGAACGCAGACTCTGTATTCCTAATTCGTGTCTTTAAGATAAAAATTATTTCTTATTGGGTCAGAGCAATAAGACAGTGGCTAGAACTCGTCAATTACTCAAGCCTTGCACCTGGGTTTGATTGCTGGCTTCCCATATGGCCACCTGAACTTAACGAGGAGGGATTCCTGAATGCAGAGCTAGGAGTAACCCCCTGAATGATGCTAAGTCTGGCCAAAATAATAAAAATCTTACAATTGGTTAAAAGTATTTTTTGAAAGTACCTTTGACAATGTTTTTCTCAGATGGGATACATGTGGCACGTAAGTTCTGTCTATGAACATTCTAGTTTCCCTTTCTTTAGTTCACTAAAGAAAAATGTGAAGTGCTAGCAGAGGTGTCCTCTGGGAACTGTTACATACCCATACATTTTTTTCCAGTAGAAGTACAGGTATTTCAGATCAAAACTGAGCTTTTCTTGTCATGTATAATTTAGAGACTCTTAAAACAGGAAGGGCTGCTGCAAAGTCTTCAATTCGGAAAGATTTGTAGGGAGCAGATCAACAGGAACGGGCAAAGTTAGGGTTTGTTGACCCTACAAGGATCTATCTCAAAATTATGCCATCTGAGAATTTGGCAATTCATAGTGCTGCTCTTTCCTGCCCTTACTCAACTATCGCATTGTTCTTCACTACTACCTTACCTCATTCCTCAATGAAAATGTAGGCTAAAAAGTTGGGAGACAGAGACAGAGAGAGACAAAGAGAGAGAGAAAGATAATTGAAGGAGAGTGAGGTATGAAAAAGAAACAATTGAAAGAAGATGAAAGATGATGAGAAGATGCAGTGGAGGATAATACTTCCGGTCAGTGTTTGCCTTGCATGTGACTGACCCTGGATTCTATCCTGGTCAACTCACATGATTCTACAAGCCTGCCAGGAGTAAACCCTGAGCACAAAGCCAGAAGTAAGTCCTGAGCATCACTGGGTGTGAATCTTCCCAAAAAAATAGATTATTACCAAAAAAGTCCCTACACCGTCTTCTCTAGCCCATCCACCTAATTAACAGATGGGAACTCTGAGGCAGAGAGACCCCAAAGACATAGACTCAATTGAGACACCTGAAATAAGACATAGACTCAAGTGAGACACCTGTAGCTCAGAACTGACACTGATTCTATTATATCAAATGCCAAATAGGGAAAATTCCTTTCATAGGGATGCCATGGGACATGTTGACACTAGATGAAATTATTTCTACCACCACCAGGTGTTGCATCCTATTTTAGAAGGAAAAAAAGTTACTTGCTGGCACTATGGAGCCTGGTACTTTTAAAGGTAGTCTTTGATATAGTTTTATTTCTTAAACATAAAGTTTAAAGTTATTTAAAGAAAAATTTAAATAACTTTCTTTAGTTATTTAAAGAAAAATTGTGACAGTTTAGGAAATTTTTCATTATTAGCATCCATGAAAAATTGCATGTACCATCTGGTATCCTACGGGCCTCTTGGAGGGAAGGAAAAGAGAAAGAGAGAGAGAGGGAAAGAAATAAAGAACCTGCCATGGAGGGGGCTGGGGAAGGGGGAGGGAACCGGGGACGTTGGTGGTGGGAGATGGGCACTGGTAGAGGGACGGGTGCTAGAACACTGTATGACCAAAACCCAAATATGAACTCTTTTAATTGTATATCTTTTTATTTGTATATCTCATGGTGGTATAATAAAATACTTTTAAAAAATTGCATGTACCATATTAGCAATCTGTCTCTGAATAAAACTCCATCATTTAAACAATAACTTTTCCTGATTTGAACCCAGTTGCAAGTCAAGGTTACCATAGCATATTTTAAGAGTTAGGGGGAGACAAATGTACACAACCTATTTCCTACAGATACTATACCTGCTTACACATGTACACACAAACACACACAGACAAATGTTCCTCACCTGACACTGGGAGGTCATGAGTAGTGAGGCCTCCTGGGAAGCTTATAAGTGGAAATGAACAGAAGAAAACATTAGAGCTAGTTTGTATTCATTTTCATCACTATCACTATCACTATCTTCCCGTTAATCATCTATTTGCTAGAGCAGGCACCAGTAATATCTCCATATGTCCTGTCTCATGCTAGTAGAACCCGAAGGCATCTGCTTGCTCCAGGAACATAAAGAGCCTCAAACCATTATATTAGGTTGTGGGAATGACCTAATATAAATGTTACTGGTATTTGGCATATCAAATACTACACAAGCAGCTTGCCAGGCTTGCCGTAGCGGGTGGCATACTGTTGTAGTCACCTGTAAATAAAGCATTTATTGATGAACCGCTAGCGGCCGCGTGAGCCGGGATGTGATAGTCTGGGCTGTGACAGTCTGGTCTGCTGGGTGGAGTTGTGACAAGAGGGAAGTCCGGATGTGGAAAATGGCGGGCCCCATGGAGTAGGGGGTGTTGTCTGGCTTGTTGTGAGGCTCTGCTGGGGTGGCAGGCCAGGGCTAGAACCCGCCATGCCTCCCGGGCGCCTCCTGAATGGCTGGGCACAGGGAGAGCAAGTAGCAGCTCTGCCCCATGTCTGAGAGTCTCTGGTTCAGCATATCTGGGCTAGATTGAAAAAAACAAACTGCTGCAGGGTGGGTGTCGATGATCTGGGCTGTGATAGTCTGGTCTATCCCCAACAGACTATCCCCAACATCAATGTCCCGATTCCCCCCTGCCACCCCCAGTCTGCCTCTATGGCAGGCACTTTTGCCTCTTCTTTCTCTCTCCCTTCTCTTACACGTTGTGACTTGCAATATATACAGTTAGGGGTTACCATGTATATCCTTTTATATATATCCTTTTATGTATATCCTTGTATATTCATTTTCATCCCATCTTTAATTTCTACTATGCATAATCACATTCAAATAAATTATCTAACCACACATGCATATAAGTAGAATGAATAGGTTTGTCCACTAGAGCTGCACCAGGCCTGCCGTCCATAATTCACTAAACTAACTGAAATGCAAAGATGCATCTTCAGTTAAGACAAAAATTCTACCTTTATGCAAAAGGTTAAAGTCAACAAAATGCTAATCACATAGAAAAGGACATTATATACTCAAAAAAGAGTAGACTGTAATCTCCCTCCCCAAGAGTTTCAATCACGTTGTCATATAAGTTATGCAACCACATAAAAATACTTAAGCCATGTGATGTCTCAGGATGCCCACACAAAACATCACAGACTGGCTGATTTAAATAACATAAATTTATTTCTCATACCTTGGGGCTTGATATTTTACAATCGTTGAATTGTGTTGAGTTGTGTTGAATTCTACAAAGATTCTCTCTCTCTGCCTTGCAATGGGCTATCACTTCTGTGTCCCCAATGATGAAGAGAGTAGGGGGATCTCAACCTCCTCTCTTCTCTCTCATCTCCTCCCTCTCTTTTCCCTACTCCCTCTTCTCTCATCTCTTCTGCAATCTTCTCTCTTTTCTCTCTCTATATATATTTCTCTATTTCTCTCTCATCACCCAACCTACTAAGGGTAAACCTATCCTCTTAGCTTTAAGACCTTGTTTAATTTTGCCTTAATTACCTCCATAAACTTGAAGAAAATCTTTCACACTGATAGTCAGGACCTCATGGTATCTGGAGTGCCTGCAAATCACGACATGGTTTTCTACCCTTGACATCCTAATATCCATGTATATCCATGTAATATTCATGTACCTATCTGTCCAAACATGAAATTTTGTTCAGTAGTTTCTTCAGGTATATTTCTTTAATTTTTTTTCTATTTATTTTGTTTTTATATTAGTTTTTCATGAGTGCTGTTGCCGCACCAGTGCTACAGCTGACAGTGCTGAACCCAGGGCCCTGTGCATGCTGAGCAATGTTCAGCAATCCAAGCTCTCTCCACAATGCTACCTTTCCTTTCCATTCTTTTCCTGGTTGTTTCTAAATTCATTTTAAAAAAAGTAAAAAATAGGGGTTTTATGTTCCAATTTTAAGTGATAAAATTTTTTTTCTTATATTAATATCTGACTCTCTACCACTTGAAATTACTAGTGCTATTCTTTCTTTCAGTAATAAAGAGAGACTCACAGACATGGGGCAGAGCTGCTACTGGCTCTCCCTGTGCCCAGCTGCTCATGAGGCGCCCGGGAGGGATGGCTGGTTCTCGCCCTGGCCTGCCACCCCAGCAGAGCCTCGCAACAAGCCAGACGACCCCCCACTCCATGAGGGCCTCCATTTTCCACATCCAGAATTCCCTCTCATCAGAACTCCACCCAGCAGACCAGCCTATCACAGCCCAGCTTGCGAGGCCACTTGTGGCTGCGCAGTTCATCAATAAATGCTGGATTTAGAGATGACTACAAGAGTATGCCACCCGCACAGCAGAGCCTGGCAAGCTACCCGTATCGTATTTGATATGCCAAATACCAGTAACAATTTTAGACCTCATTCCCATGACCTGATGGAATGGTTTGAGGCTCTTTATGTTCCTGGTGCAAGCAGATGCCCTGGGCTCTACTAGCATGAGATAGGACATAAGGAGATATTACTGGTGCCCGCTCGAGCAAATCGATGATGAATGGGAATACAGTGATACAGTGATACAGTGATTCTTTCTGAAAAGTCTTATAATGGTTAGCACATTAACATTGCAGACTTCTTCATACAAGTTTTCATGTCTAGTATTCATCCTTTGACTTATCATTTATGTAAAATGTGTATGATTTAATTTGCATGTAGGAATTTAGAATATATTTTTAAATTTTTTAAGTGTTGTCTCCTAGCAAAGAGCATGTTCTCAGTAATTTAGTCCAGCCACAGTTATTGGAAGTTTTCTGCTTATTTTTCAGAGTTTTTGTGGGTTTTATTTTGTATATTTTAAGAAAACACATTTTTACTGATATTCTGGATCATTATACCTCTCTATCATTAGGTGAGTTTTATTAGTCATTCTAATAAAATCTATCAATTATCAAAAAAATGATTCTCAGATATTCCTGTATCGTTGTGCATTTTTTATTCTTATAATTCTGTCAGGTTGCATAAAACATTTATCTAGACTACATAATTTACTAAATATATATATCTGAATCTAGTATCACCTCCATGTATTGAGGCGTTTCCAATTATTTGCTTTGACTTCTATTTATTTTAGTTTTATAGAGTGATCTCAATCTTCATTTAGTTAATAATTGATTTTGGAATTGTCCATTGCTTCCATTTATATTTCTCTTATAAAAGCATATCACTTGTATCACTTGTCTTCCCATTGTTCAATTTGTCCAAGTGGGTGCCAGTACCATCTCCTTTCGTTGGGAATGTGGTTCATTATTTTTACTGTTTTTGGCTTATTGAATACACCACGGGTAGCTTGTAAAGCTCTGATATCTCTCTGGGTTCATCCCAGGGGGCCCAGACTTTTTCTTTGTCAGACCATCAACCATCAACCTGGTTTCTCTTCAGGTCACATAAAAGCACATATGTTCATTTTTTTTATCTACCTTGACAGTTTTTCAAAGAAACTTCTTTAGGTTCAATTAACTTTCATGTTAACTGAGATTTATTTCTACCATCATATGTGACATATGCATAGCACTCGTGTTCCTCTGCTTTCTACTTTATAAGATTAACTGTGCATGTTTGTCATTAATTTTTTCTTTGGACTTATTCAGACTGTTAGTATTCCATTTAAATTCTTCAGAATTGCAATAGTGTGTTTTTATTGCTTATCCTCTTCATTTATCTTTTAATCAAACAAAAGATGCCCTTTGAGAGGGTCGCAGGTGGGGAGGGTGGCAGGAGGGAAACTGGGAACATTGGTGTTTGGAAATAGACACTGGTGCAGGGATGGATATTCAAGCACTATATGACGGAAACCCAATACTGAATAACCATGCAACTGTGTATCTCATGGTGGTTCAATTCAAAGAAAGATGCCCTTCTTTTCAAAATTTTTTCTTTCTGTGTATACACTTGTGAGCAAACACTACTGCTGTATAGATAATCAGAAAAATATTTTCTCTTCCAGATTCTCTTTATGCTGTAAATAAGCCATGCATCATTGTCTGCTGTAGTGAATACAGTCAATTTTTGTTGGGGTCTGCTGCTGGGTGCCAAACAAAATCTGGGCGCAGGGTCTATGAGTCCCCTTCTGCCCCTGGGGATTGGCTGCCAGCAGATGGAGAAAGACGTGGGAATCCAGCAAAGTTTCAAAAAGGCTTTACTCTACTCAAACTTGTTCTGGTTATACAAATCAGCAATAGTTAAATCCCGGACATAGGGTTACAAGCTGGAACCTGGGTTTCAAATTCTAGACGAAGATAGCAGCCACCACGGGTTAAGGCCCAGAGGGGAGCAGACCAGAGGAGAGAGGGCAAAAAGGCAAAACACAAGAGGGGCCAAAAAGAGCAGCCCAAGAAAAAGCAAGAAAGAAAGCAGGTTAGTTTTATATCCCTGCAACACAGACTACCCACTGCAAAGGAAAGCAGTCAGGGTCAATTCCCCTCAGGTAATTTCTACAGGACTTCACGCAGGTCCTTTGAGATGTAATGGTGATGAAAGGCTGAGGTCAGAAAGACAGTGAATCCTGCATTTTCGTAGCTTTGTATACCCCTTGGACCAGCCCAGGATATTGAACTACTTTTGCTTCTCTACGTAAATTGTTTTCTGTTGGAGGATGTGCTCTAATTCTATACTTTGACTAATACTTAGCATATGTTCAGAGAGCTGCTTTCTGCCTTAGGAATCTCAGGAGTAAACCACAATAAGACTATGAGCAGAATAGATTGATTTCATAACTTTTCTATACCAGAATATTTTTCTATGAGTCTATGTTTAGCTCCAGAGACTCTCTCTTATAACCTCAAGGGTTGCAAGGGGGCACATGCTTATTGTTTTCCAAGCAATCACTTGCTGACGTTTGGATCTGCCACTGCAAATAATCATGCTAGGCCAGAGAGACATGCCAGTTTTCCATTGGGCTAGGGAATGTGACCCTGTAATTCTATTGAAATTTGTTTATTTTTTTTTCATTTTGAGTCACACCTGGCTATGCTCAGGGGTTACTTCTGGCTCTTCGCTCAGGAATTACTGATGGCAGTGCTCAGGGAACCATATGGGATGTTGTGAATGGAACCCAGGTAGGCTGCATGCAAGGCAAATATCCTACCCACTGTGCTATCACTCTGGCAAGACTGTAATTCTAAAGGCAAAGCGAACAGTATTATTCTGATAGATTCTGGATCTTAGTGGAGATTTAAAGATATGCTGGCTATGGCAAGATATATATTCATGATATGAATCATTATGCTGTCCTCTATAAATTAAATTATGAGTAGCTTTTTGGTTCAGAGATGTTTTCCTTACCCACAGTACTTTGCAAGGGAGATTCACATGGCAGAAAGTCAGCTCTAGCATAGTAGCTTGGTCCAAGAGCTCACCAGAGATTAACACTTGTATGCTATCATTTGGGCCCTTGAGGAAAGGCAGACCCTGATCTCTTGAAGAAGACACCTGGCCTTAGTCCCCAGAAAGCTCAGCCTATTATGGGCTGCTCTGAAAACCCTTGGAAGGCTTCTGGGGATAAAAGATGCATGGAAGAAGAAGAGACATCCCTTTTCAATTTGATCTCTAACTGGTGCAATGGTTCGGGGGTCCAGCAGCCCTCTTGGCTGAGAACATTGACCCAAGCATGTGATGTGGGTCTAGCTAGGGACTCAAAGTTTGGAGTTTTTCTGACCTTGAATTATATTACCAGAAGTTGCTTAAGTAAAGCTTTTTGGAACCTTGCTGGATTCGTTAATGTCATCTCCCGGCCTCCAGTCCTTTGAGGTAGCAGGGAGCACATTCTTTCTCTCTGATACCACCAGAGAGCTCAGCTGTTCCCTGACACTTTTCTATTTAACAACTAGGCACAAACAACACCACAAAACATAGCCTATTTACTATCTCACAGCTCTGCTATCAAAAGACTAGACATGGTTGGAGCCACCAACAAATGATAGAGCAGGGAGGGTGCTTGGGTTGGACGAGGTTTAACAGTCATTAAACCCTACCAACACTAATCCCTGACTCAGGATAAAATCCTGAGTATGACAAAGTATGACTCCCCGCCACCCCCTCAAAATGCTGTCCAGGGTTTCACAAAGTTGAAATGAAGGTATTCAAAGGGCTGAAGGGAGAGCTCTCATCTAAGACTAGGGACTGTTTTCCAGACCATGTGGTTATTAAATGAATCCATATACCCGCAATTCTCGAACACGTGGAGGTTGAATCTATAAGGTCAATATTCTTGAAAAATGTACATGTAATTAGGTTAAGTATACCAGGATGATATTCTAGCTTGTTATTGTAAAAGTCAAAGGATTAGAAACTATATCAAGGAAATTGCATTTTCATTTCACTTGGCCTGCATATACTTAGGGGGAAGAAAGTTTTACAGGACATGGTCTATGCTGGCAGGCATTTTGATTGTCACTTAGAATTCTGTCTATCAGGGTCAGAAAGATAGTACAGGGGTAGGAGCTTGAATGTGATAGAACATGGCTTGAACCTCAATACTACATACTGCACCCCAGGACATAGTCAGTAGTAAATCACCACCTCTATACACCCCTACCCCAAATAAACAATAATTTGTGAACCAGACTATCCTAGAGGTCAGTGCTCAAGGTCCACATTTGACGTTGAAAGACTGAAAGTCATCTTTCACATCCAGGCTATAGGGATTATGCCCAGTGCATAACAGGTTTGAGATATGCTTAGTAACCAGAGCTAGATACACAAACACACACATTCATTAGTGAATCAATGCAAATTAAAGTAGATCCAACCTGACCTGTAGTAAATAGAGGCATGTTTATTCCAAGGAACAAAGATCGAGATAGAGCCTGGATTTCTGTCTCTGAAAAGTCCACGTGTGTCCTGTCTTCCCTACGCTGAGTGACTCTAGAGTTCCCTACAGGCCGCTCCCTCCAGGGGTCTGCTGGTTCCAGTCTGCCACTGCCTTCTCTCTCTGTGAATCTGCCCATACTGCAGCCCCAGAGGTCTGAGATGCCTATATTCCAAGGTTCAGATTTCTGAGGCCTTCTTTCTGTTTCTCAAGCAGGAGTTGTGAGATTTTTCTTTTTCATTAATTTTTTGTGTTGAACTACTACTTGTGTACACCTTGCAAATAATTCGTAATCTATAACTGCAAATCTATTTTAAATTAATCTGTATGTATATCAGTATAACATTTTGCTATGAAATTAACCAGTCACAGAAAGATAACTATTGCATGATTCCCCTTTCCTTAAGTATCTAAAATAGACAAACTTAAAGAAGAAAGGGTGTTGGCAGAGGCTGAGAAAAGTAATGGGAATCTAACAGTTAGTGAGCATAAGATTTCAACTCCTCCAGATAAATAAATTTTTCACATCAGCAATATAATGTTTGGTCTATAATTAACCACAAGGTATTGTACACTTAAGAATTTAAGAGGGTTTCTTTCACAATGTTCTTACAACAATCATAGTATAAAAAGAACTTTTAAAGTTAACAGACATATCTATAGCCTTGAGTTTGATATTTTCATTAGTGCATGCATATCTCATCAAATTATGTACATTAAAATTATAGTCTTGCTCTGAAGGACTTATCAATGGTGGGAATCTATCACAAGTGTGTGAGAGTCAGAGGTTAGGTATGAAAGAAGGGACAAATGTTCTAATAATTGTTGGAAATGATAATGTCGACTAGAACTGAGCATTGAGTGTAGGTAAAGTGGTATACATGAAAACCCCTAAATGTACTGAAAGCAGCAATGTGTAAGAGAAGGGAGAGAGAGAAGAAGAAGAAGAAGAAGAAGAAGAAGGAGGAGGAGGAGGAGGAGGAGGAGGGAGGTGGAGGAGGAGGAGGAGGAGGAGGAGGAGGAGGAGGAGGAGGAGGAGGAGGAGGAAGAAGAAGAAGAAGAAGAAGAAGAAGAAGAAGAAGAAGAAGAAGAAGAAGAAGAAGAAGAAGAAGAAGAAGAAGAAAGAAGAAGAAGAAGAAGAAGAAGAAGAAGAAGAAGAAGAAGAAGAAGAAGAAGAAGAAGAAGAAGAAGAAGAAGAAGAAGAAGAAGAAGAAGAGGGAGAGGGACACTCATCCATTGTTGGTGGGAATGCCGGCTGGTACAGCCTTTCTGGAAAACAATATGGACTTTCCTCCAAAGACTAGAAATTGAACTCCCATTTGACCCAGCAATACCACTCCTGGGAATCTACTCTGGGAAACCAAATATACGCAGCGGAAATACCATCCATACTTTTATGTTCATAGCAGCATTATTCACAATAGCCAGAATCTGGAAGCAACCAGAGTGCCCGAGAATTGATGACTGGATAAAGAAGCTTTGGTACATCTACACAATGGAATACTATGCAGCTGTTAGCAAAAATGAAGTTATAAAATTTGCCTATAAATGGATGGACATGGAGAAGATTATGTTGAGCGAAATTAGCCAGGAGAGAGACAGATACAGAATTACTGCATTTATTTGCATAACATAAATATATATGTACATATTATGATACCAATATCCAAGGTCAAGTGAAACATGTATCAGGAGGTCTTGTCAAAGGTGGAAATTATCACAAATGTGTGGAAGTCAGAGGCTAGGTAAGACAGAAAATGGAACAGTATGATAACAATTGTCGAGGGTACTAATGCCAACCTAGAACTGAGCATTAAATAGAGGCAAAAGGATACACATAGTCTGGAGGGGAAGGAAAAGAGAAAGAGAGAGAAAGGGAAAGAAATAAAGAACCTGCCATGGAGGAGGGCTGGGGGGGGGGGATGGAACCGGGGACATTGGTGGTTGGAGATGGGCACTGGTGGCGGGATGGGTGCTGGAACACTGTATGACCAAAACCCAAATATGAACTTTTTAATTGTATATCTTTGTAATTGTAAAAATAAAAAATTAAAAAATAAAAATAAAATAAAATAAAAAAAGAGGGGGAAGAAATAAGATGAAGTAAGGGAAGAGGAGGGGTCGATGAAGGGAAGAGGAAAAATACCAAAGAGAGAAGCGCATGTAGAGCTCCACAATGAGTCCCTTCTATACATCTGATGTACTTTCCTATCTATGTTTTCTAGCCTTCAACACATTCTGTTACTTATTTCAACTCTTATTGAGGTCAGTTTAAAATTACATAAATGTTCCATCTTATTTGTTTCTTTACTGTGTTCTTATATCAATCCTCACTGTTATTACAAGGAATGATATTCCAACCATTTTTCATTTTCATTTTTTGGGAAGAAGAAAGTGCTTTGAGAACCACCATGTGCTGTCTAATGTGGATGGAGAACATGTTCCAAAATCACAGTCCGTCCTTACTTGAGCCACATCATCGGTGTCCGAAGTCTGACCATCTTGTAGGTGGGCGGCCACATGATCTTTTTGACATCCTGTGGGATCCAGTCGGTAATGACTCTGGTCCAGCGGTCATTTACAAATCACATTACAAGTCCAGCCCATCTGATTTTCAATGCCTTGGCAAATGAGACAGAGTCCCTGACTCTGGAACAGCAACAGACTTCGAACTCCGGATTCCTTCTTTCACTTGAGAGAGGCGTGATATTCCAAGCATAGCTCTTTCAATTCCTCTTTGGGAGATTGGTATAGTGTACTCATCCTACTTTCTTAGGGCCCAGGTCTCTGAGATCTGTGTTAATGCAGGGAGAATGGTGGAGTCAAAGAGATGTGCCAGGAGCCAGAGGTTCTTTGTCCTCTTAGCTATTTCTTTGAATCTCTTGAAGGCATTCCATGCTGCTCTCTTCCTCCTGCACAGCTCAGCTTTTAGTTGTTCATCATTAAATATATTCTAATATTTGAATAAAACTTAAAAATTTTCGAAGACACACTGTTGATTACAGATAAATGATTATAAACGTAGATGCAGATACCCCCAGGCAGAGCAGATATCAGCTCTCCCGTTGAATCCCCTTCACACTACTGAGAACAAGAGTGACTTCAGGCCCAAGTCCACCATCCCGATGAACCCAGAGGAACCCCCACACCATGCTGGCAGCGATCTTCTTAATCCACACTCCACAGCTCTTCAGATCTCCATCCAAGAGATTAATCCATTCTCCAGCGTACAAGGACCCACCCTTCAGAGGAGACTATTTCAAGCCCAGGAATGCTTGAGCCACAGACACAGATACCCCAGGGAGAGCAGATACTAGCTCTCCCTGTCTTGTGTGGCCGCTTTGCAGCCACGCAATTTACTTCCACACCCCTCTCAGAGAACACTGCATGCTACTGAGAATATACCATATGCATGGCAGAGCCTGGCAAGCTGTCCAATGCGAATTCAATATGCCAAAACCAGAAATAAAAATGTATATCTTTCTGACCCTGAAAGAGCCCTTAATACAGCAGCACTAAGAAGGATGAACAAGAAGTAACTGATAAAATTTCAGAGCTGAACTAGGCTACCAAAACAAAGGACTAAAATGACTGTCTGTACTTTCAATGCACGTACGCTGGCATCAGAAGCATATATTGAGGACTGGTGCAAGCGCAAAAGATCAAGTATGACATCATTGGTCTGACTGAGATGAGGAGGCATCATTCGCATCATGCCGCTTTTGACACCAGAGAAGACTTTTCCTAGGAACACGCGATCGAAAGAGGCATTGGTGGCGCCAGTGTCCTTGTCAACATGAACGTGGCCATGAACATTGATTCATTTGAATGCCTAACAAACCTTATCAGACGATTACACTTGAAGAGATGTGGCCCACTGCCAGCAATTTCTATCTTCGTTGTCTATGTACAAACATCCACATACAAGGAAGATGAAATTGAGAAATTCTACATGGAACTGGAGGAGCTCTATAAAAATGATCACACTTTTTTTTTTTGCTTTTTTGGGTCACACCCGGTGATGCTCAGGGGTTACTCCCAGCTCTGCACTCAGGAATTACTCCTGGTTGTGCTCATGGGACCATATGGGATGCGGGAGATCGAACCCGGGCCGGCATGGGCCGCCCATGTGCAAGGCAAATGCCCTACCCACTGGGCTATCACACCAGCCCCAACGACCACACCTTCTACAAGATCATAGTTGGTGATTTTAATGCCAAGATAGGACCACGAAGATCGCCTGAAGAACGCCACATTGGGACCCATGGCCTAGAATGGAATGAACATGATGAGAGACTATCTGAGTTCATCATGTCCACCAAGACAATTCATGGGAACTCACAGTTTCAGAAGGCAGAAGCAAAACGTTGGACATGGGAATCTCCTGGTGGACAGTTCCACAACGAAATTGACCACATCATCTTCAATTGAAGGTTTTGCATGACTAATGTCTCTGTCGTCCCAAAAATTCCAACAGGATCGGACCACTGTCTCCTTCATGCAAAATTCTACTTCACACAAAGGGGAGAAAAGGCTGCAAAGTTTAAGAAGAGAACTCCCAGAACAACCACCAATTTGGAACTCTTTGGCACCATTGTGACAACATGGGAAGATACCATCGTTGACGACATCACTGAAGAATAAAACCGACTGGTTCAGAACCTCCATGATAGTGCGAAGAATGCTGAGAAAGAGAAAGACAAAAAATGACACCTGTCTTCAAAAACTTTCGAGCTCATTCACGAACATGGCAAGGCATGGGCCTCAGGCAACCAAATACTAACATCCAAGCTCGCAAAGCACTGCAGAGAAGGATAAAGGAAGACCTCAAAAGAGAGAAAAGCAGAAATAATGGAAGATGCAGCAGAAGCCAGGAAAAGCATTCGCAATGCCCACCTGTCCTTCGCCAAATATAAGACCAAGATGACAGCCCTCCAAGGCCCTGATGGTTCTATCACATCATCCCGAAAGGCAATGGAGAAGATTATCCATGACTTCTACTCAGATCTCTTTGAAAGCCACATCCACCTACCCACATACCAAATTCCGCAGGATGGATATGTCGTTCCCAACGTTCTCCCTTCTGAAATCTGACATGCCATTTCGTCAGTAAAGCAAGGAACAGCTCCAGGCCCAGACAAAGTCAGACCTGAACACCTGAAGAATCTGCCTTCAGTACTCATCAATACTCTGGCTCAACTCTTCACACGCTACATGTCTGAATGCAAGGTGCCCTCCCAATGGAAAACCAACAGGACAGTTCTGATGTTCAAGAAGGGAGACATTAACGATGTTGGTAACTATGGCCCCATCTGCCTGTTGTCTGTCATCTACAAGCTGTTCACTCGAGTTATCCTGAACAGGATTGGCAGAACATTAGATGAAGGATAACCATACGAGCAAGCTGGCTTCCAAAAAGGATTCAGCACAATCAACCATATCCACACAGAAACCAAGGTCATTGAGGTTTGTAGGGCGTTCAAGATGCCGCTCTGTCTCACGTTCATTGATTTAAAGAAAGCCTTCGATTCTGTTGAGACCCAAGCAGTCATTGAAGCCCTAGCCAAACAGGGTGTTTAAACCCAATACATCAAGATCTTTTGTGAGCTATATTATGGATTCACCACAGGATCTCACCATTCTAAAAGGAAGTGATCATTGATGTCAAAGGAGGGGGTTCGGCAGGGTGATACCATTTCATCAAACTCTTCAGCGCCACCCTCGAGAATATCATGCGACAATTAGAATGGGAAGGAATGGGAGTGAAGATAGACGGTCTGCAAATACACCACCTCTGCTTCGCTGATGACATCGCTCTAATAACACCAAACATTAGCCAAGCAGCACAAATGCTGGCTGACTTTGACCGAGAATTAGAAAGAGAGGGTTACAACTGAATCTAAAAGAAAACTATGTTCATGAAAAATGAACTAGTTCCAGAGGCCCAATTCACTCTCAATGGAACTAACATGTCTGATTGCAGCAGTTATGTGTACCTAGGTCGAGAAGTCAACATGATGAACGACCTAAAACCTGAGCTGCGCAGGAGGAAGAGAGCGGCATGGAAGGCCTTCAAAAGCATCGAAAAAAATAGTGAAAAAGACAAAGAACCTCTCTGCATTAACATATGCCTCAGTGACCTGGGCCCCACGAAAGCAGGATGAGAATGCTATTTGGGTCTCCCAAGAGGAATCGAAAGAGCTATGTTTGGAATATCACACCTCACTCAAGAAATCTGGAGTTTCGCTGTTCCAGAGTCAGGGACACTGTCTCATTTGCCAAGGCGTCGAAAATCAGATGGGCTGGACATGTAATGCGATTTGGAGACTACCACTGGACTAGAGCCATTACTGACTGGATCCCACAGGACGCCAAAAGATCACGTGGCCGCCCACCTCTAAGATGGTCTGACTTCTTCGTCCAGACCATGAACGAACAGTTTGAGGTTCTTCATATTCCTGAAACAACCAGATGCCATTGGGCTACACTGGCACATGATAGGGTCAAATGGAAATGTTACTGGTGCCAGCTCGAGGAAATCGATGAATAATGGGATGTCTAGTAATCTAGTGATCTAGTGATCTAATGATTATAAATTGTCATGTAAGTTGCTGGGGTACCCAACAGTACCAGGAAGCAAGTTTCCTTCTACCTCCGAAGCTGGTGGGGAATGGTTGAAGACTCAGGAATCCGATGCAGTTTTAAAAAGGCTTTACTTATCACAGGTTCAGGCATACAAATCAGCAATAGAAAAAACCCCGTGCTTAGGATTCACGGCTAAAACTCTAGCCACTTGTAGGCCAAGATGGCTGCCACCACTCCCTATAGAGAGGAGACAAAGACAAGACTCCCAAGAAGAGTTCAAGCCCCAAAAAGAGAGCCCAAAAGAGAGTTCAAAAAGAGAGAGCCCCAAAGAGGAAGCAGGCTAGTTTTATACCCCTACAACTCAGACCTCCCACTACTATGGGAAGCAGGGAGGGTCAAATGCCCTCAGGTAATTTCTCCCAGCACCTCACCTAGGCCCTTTTATATGCTAATGTCTTGAGCCAAGGTCTGCCTGGAAATGCCTTTATAGGGTAGAGAAGGGGGTTTCTGAGATGGCATGTCTCTGTACCAAAGACTATACTAATGCCAGTTAAATATTTTCCAAGCCTTCACAAGAGTCTCGTCTACTTCACAGTAGTTTTGTATTTTAGTTGCCTTTGAGTTATCAGGGAGCCATGCTTGCTCGCTTGGAGGCAAACAGCATTTCTCTCTAGGCTAATTACTTAGAGATCCAACGTGCCCAGGCAAATATGCTGGTAAGATCTAGCTAGTTCCACGATGATTGTGGTAGCATGAGAGAATATTTTTACCAGCCAGTAGAATACACGGTCAGATAAACTACCACATTTAAGCTAACCCCCTATCTACAAAGTGACCTGTAGGAGGCAATCCAAGGCAGATGCAGAGGTGTCCTCCAACAATAAATAGAATATTATAAGCATTTAAAAAAATTTTTATTATACCACTTTTTAGACATACAATTGCAAGATGCTCATGCTCGAGTTTTAGTTCTACAGTGTTTTAACACCTATCCCTTCACCGAACCCATCTCCCATCACCAATGTCCCCTCTTCCCTCCCCCTCCCACACCCCAACTATCTGGCGGGTTCTGTATATCTTTTATTTCCTCTCTCTCTCCCCTCCCACCTAACTTTCCTAAACATCGTAGAAAATGAAGTCACAGTACATTAAAGGACATAACTGTTTCCACTAGTTTGATGGACCACATGGCCGCTTGCGCCACGCGACTTAGGGGTCTCAGGGTCAGCATCCGGACAGCGAAAATGGCGGCTAATGTGGTGGGCAAGTCTCATCTGCTTCTGGTACCCCCAGAGGTGATGGGCCAACACCCAAAACCCATCTGTCCTCCTGGGGGCCTCAAGGTCAGCTGAGCTAGGGGAGAGCCAAGTTCCAGTTCCCCAGCTGCATTTGAGGCTCTGCATGCTATGGCTGGTCGCCCAGGGCAGCTCCTGGGCAGGGCTACCAGGCTCAGACAAAATGGAGAGGGAAGGGGCGACCCCAGCTCCATCTAATGAATTCAGTTCCCGGTGCTTCCCGCTTCTGGGAGATGCCTACCTCGGCTCGAACTCGTTTTGCTCTGTTAATCTGGTCTTGAGATCAGTGTCCCTCCTGGGCGGTCTCTGATGTGCTGCAGCATCTGGACAGCAAAAATGGCAGCTAATGTGGGCGAGTCTCATCCGGCTGCTTCTGGGACACCCCAGAGGTGATGGGCCCACTCCCAAATCTCATCTGTCCTCCTGGGGGCCTCAAGGTCAGCTGAGCTAGGGAGGCCTAGTTCCAGTTCCTCAAGCTGCGTTTGAGGCTCTGCATGCTATGGCTGGTCACCCCAGGGCAGCTCCTGGGCAGCGATACCAGGTTCAGACAAAATGGAGAGGGGAAGGTGCGACCCCAGCTCCATCTGACGAATTCCTGGTGATTCCTGCTTCTGGGAGCTGACTACCTGTGCTCAAAATCATTTTGCTCTGTTAATCTGGTCTTGAGGTCAGTATCCCTCCTGGGTGGGCTCTGATGTGCTGCAGCATCCGGACAGCGGAAATGGTGGCTAATGTAGTGGGTGAGTCTCATCCGGCTGCTTCCGGGACCCCCAGAGGTGATGGGCCAACACCCAAAACCCATCTGTCCCCCCTAGGGACCTCATGGTCAGCTGAGATAAGGGAAAGCCGAGTTACAGTTCCCAAGCTGCATTTGAGGCTCTGCATGCTATTAATAAGCATTTTTTTAAAAGAATTTATTCTATGCTATTTCCTCTCCTGAAAGATTTCTTTTAAACTTTTCAGGTTGTTTCCAGGTACAGAGTTGGCACTTCTTTGCCTAAGTAATAAAACATGAGCAGAAATAAAGCAAATACATATAATTGTACACAATTTTTTTTCTCATGGCATCATATATTGTTTTTAGACATAATTAATATTCCCTGCCCCTCAAGATTTTTCAGGTGTGGATGTGGTACCCAGCTGTGTTGGCAGGTGGAAGACAGGAGACAGGCTTGTCTACATCCAGGGCTCTGCCCTGTGGGCCCTGGATGGTTGATGGTCTGACATAGAAAAGATTGGGCCCCTTTGGTTGAACCCAGAACCATGGAAGAGCCTGGCAAGCTACCTGTGGTGTATTTGATATGCCAAAACCAGTACAATAATGGATCTCATTCCCAATGAATAGAGATGTTACTGGTGCCCGCTCAAGCAAATCTATGAACAATGGGAAGACAAATGATAACTAATATTCAATTGCAGGATTTTTCTTAAGAAATTGTGAAAATTCCTGTACTTCATTATTAAGAAATTTTTTAATATTTATACATGATAGTCAAACTGCTATCTTAAAATATAACTAAGATTTTTAAATTGCAGAAAAATAAAGATACAAATTTAGGCTTTTATTGCATCATGTCATCAAAAGGAAGTTTGTCTGGTGATGGGTGTGAAGTTGGAATGGCATATGCAGGAATCCATTATCCAAAGTACTGCAAGAAAGACACTTCTGTAAAGATTAATCACCACTTTGTTTAATCACCACATGTTTAATCACCACTTCATGAAATGTGAAGAGAAAAGAAAAACTAAATAGTGGAATTTATAAGAGCTCAAATATTCAAAATGATTTTCAAAGGTAAAACAGTACCATGATTATGTAAGGGTCAAATAAAAAAGATTAACCTCATAATGCAACTTTCCCTTTTAGGTTCCTTCTTTATGAGCTCATCATCTATCAGGGCTCCCAGCAGTCAGTGCTATGGACAATAAGTATCCTTATCCTCAGCTACCATGAAACAAGAAACACACTGGCCTGGGCTTGTCTGCTGGAACATCCTCCCTTAGGGCCATAGCTTACATGATCCACAACAGTCATTCCATATTCACTGCTTCTTCCACTACTGCTTAATTAGCACCTGTCTTGGTCTCTTCGAGGCTTCCAGAGCTCTCTCTCTCATTTTCCTTCTATTCTCCATGAAAAATCACCCCACATAAGTGAATTGGCCGTCACTGCTTCCTGACGTTTCCTAACCTAATACTAGCCTACAAACTATTCATTAGCTTCTACAGGACCACTTGCCTGCAGTCCAACGAGAGCCTCACAACTGTGGAAGGAAAAGGAGAAAAGAAAGGTAAAGGGAGCTCAGACATGTAGAAACAAGTTCATCAGCTAATTTGTAGGTAAGGAATAGTTTGAATCGACTAAGGATGGAGAAGGATAAAGGAGTCACCTAGAAGGAACAAGTAGACTGTGTTGGAGGGACCTGCACACTTTGCTGGTGGGGAAGTGCTGGAATTATAACAAAATCATAACTGTTGCCACTGTTGTGAACAAGCTACCTAAACTCTGCCGGGAATTTAGATATTTTAGATGAATATTTATTTATAACTATCCTTTTATATTTATAGCTATCCTATAAATATCCTCACAGACATGGGGCAGAGCTGCTACTAGCTCTCCCTGTGCCCAGACGCTCACGAGGTGCCCGAGAGGGATGGCGTGGTCTAGCCCTGGCCCGCCACCCCAGCAGAGCCTCGCAACAAGCCAGATGACACCCCCACTCCACGAGGGCCTCCATTTTCCACATCAGGACTTCCCCCTTGTCAGAACTCCACCCTGCAGACCAGCCTATCACAGCCAGGCTCGCGTGTCCGCAAATGGTCACGCGGTTCATCAATACATGCTGGATTTAGAGATGACTACAAGAGTGTGCTACCCGCACAGCAGAGCCTGGCAAGCTACCCGTGTCATATTTGATATGCCAAATACCAGTAACAATTATATGTTGCAGGACTCCTTTAAGGGCATTTGGCTCAAAACATTAGCATACTAAAGGGCCTAGGTGAGGTGCAGGGAGGGATTATCTAAGGACATTTAACACACCCTGCTTTCCATAACAATGGGAGGAAGGCCTGAGTTGCATGGGTATAAACTAGCCGGTTTTCACTCTCCCTCGCTTCTTTGGGGGCTGTGGCTCGCTGTGGCGGTCGCCCTGCTTGGAAGTGTTCTTCTCCTTTCCCAAAGCCCACACACGTGGTGGTCGCCATCTTGGCCTACACGTGGCTGGGGTTCTAGCCTGGAATCCTAAGCATCGGGTTTTTCCTTTTGCTGATTTGTATGCCTGAACCTGTGATAAGTAAAGTCTTTTAAAACCTCATCGGATCCCTGAGTGCTCATCCATTCCTCGCTGGCTTCGGAGGTAGAAGGGAACTTCGCTTCCCGGCACTGTCGGGGACCCCGGCAGGAATTCCATATAATCCACAAGGACAAGGAATAGTTGAACGTGCCCACAGAACACTTAAAACTCAGCTATTAAAGCAACGAAAAACAAGCATGCCTCCAATGGATTCTTTATCTTTAACATTATTCACCTTAAACTTCTTAAATATACCTCAAGGAGATCCCTATACCGCGGCTGAACGTCACTTTCAAGAAGATATGCAAACTCAAAAACAGTCAATTCACCTATCTGGGTGAAAATTGATGATAAATGGATTGCAGGTCACCTCCTCATTCGGGAAGAGGCTATGCTTTCATTTCTACAGACGATAACCCTGCCAAGAAACTCTGGGTCCCTCTGCGACTTGTTAAGACTAGAATTCTCCAAGAATCAGAAAACAACTAATTCTTTCAATATAAAGTCTTAAATTTTAAATTGCAAGTTGCTGTTTAAACTTCCTGGATTGGTTCCTTTTAACAATGATCTTGTTTTGCAGTCTGTGATCATGGTTCATGTCTAATATCTTGCCTTACAGCCTAAATATTTTCTTTCTTACAAAAAAAAAAAAGGGTGGAAAAATGGGTGGACTCTGATCACAGTGCTCATTACAAAAAATGTTTGCTAAATCAATAAAAAATTGTTTTTCTAATGATTCTGTTCACAGGATGAGATATTCGAATCCAGTAAACCTGCGCTACAGTGCTCAATACTCCGAGACTCCTAAAACAGTGCTCGCTAAAAATTTAATAATTTGCAAAACTAAGTTTTCCCAATGCTCTATTCACAGGAAAAGACACTTTCTCACCATCATTTGCCGGCTTTATATTCATGAAGCGCTTGACTCGTTACCGTTTATCACCCTAAATGGGTCACATATACAGCTGTAAGATATTGATTGATCAAATGTATGTGTGCGTGTGTGTGCATGTGGTGGCCACCATTATGTTTGTGATTAATGTTGTGTCTATGTTATGTCTCAACTACTACCTTCTCAATTTCTGACCACTACAAACCTCTATTACATTCATCAACTCCACTGCTGATCCACTAGATTTATCAATTTTAAAATCATCAATTCTCATACTTATTTCCCTGCTCCACCCATGTTGGAGCTTCTTTATATTCTTCTCTCCATCCCAGACTTGGATCCCTACAAAGCCTTAAAATCTCTACTTGTGATTAACCTCGAAAAGTGTTTTTGTCTCGCCTAAGCTACAGGTACAGTTACCGGTGCCAATGTTCCCTTGCTGAAGAAGCCCTGCAAGACGCCCACACCGATGTTCCAGACACCTGCTCCAGCGCTCAAGACTCCTGTTCCAGAGTTCAAGGACACCTGCTCCAGCGCTCAAGACTCCTGTTCCAGGAGTTCAGGATATCACACCGATGTTCCGGACACCTGTTCCAGCACTCAAGACTCCTGTGCCAGAATTCGAGATACTTGTTCCAGTGTTCCTGAAACCCAATCCAGTGTTCCTGACAATTCAACGAGTTCCCTGACCGCTGCTCTCCAGAGACTCATACTCATATGATCACCGCTATTGCTGTTCCAGAAGTAGCCCCACAGACTTTGTTCCAGACACCCGACTTTACATAAAATATAGCAAATTGACTCTCACAAATTATGGACAGTGCAAACTATAGTCCGTTATAATCAGACAGCTAAAAACACTTTATCTTGAACTTTGCTTTGGGTCCAAAAACAAGTTAGGATCCTAAAGTAACATGTATTATCATTTTGTAATTCGAATTGTTTTTTCTTATCTTAATTTTCTGTACATTACTAAATATTTCTTACCTTTTCAATTTTTATTAGTAAACTAATCAGGGGAGTTGTTGCAGGACTCCTTTAAGGGCATTTGGCTCAAAATATTAGCATACTAAATATTAGCATACTATCACAGCCAGGCTCGCGTGTCCGCAAATGGTCCCGCGGTTCATCAATACATGCTGGATTTAGAGATGACTACAAGAGTGTGCTACCCGCACAGCAGAGCCTGGCAAGCTACCCGTGTCATATTTGATATGCCAAATACCAGTAACAATTATATGTTGCAGGACTCCTTTAAGGGCATTTGGCTCAAAACATTAGCATACTAAAAGGGCCTAGGTGAGGTGCAGGGAGGGATTATCTAAGGACATTTAACACTCCCTGCTTTCCATAACAATGGGAGGAAGGCCTGAGTTGCATGGGTATAAACTAGCCGGTTTTCACTCTCCCTCGCTTCTTTGGGGGCTGTGGCTCGCTGTGAGCGGTCGCCCTGCTTGGAAGTGTTCTTCTCCTTTCCCAAAGCCCACACACGTGGTGGTAGCCATCTTGGCCTACACGTGGCTGGGGTTCTAGCCTGGAATCCTAAGCATCGGGTTTTTCCTTTTGCTGATTTGTATGCCTGAACCTGTGATAAGTAAAGTCTTTTAAAACCTCATCGGATCCCTGAGTGCTCATCCATTCCTCGCTGGCTTCGGAGGTAGAAGGGAACTTGCTTCCCGGCACTGTCGGGGACCCCGCGGGAGCGCCCGACAATTATAGACCTCATTCCCATGACCTGATCGAATGGTTTGAGACTCTTTACGTTCCTGGAGCAAGCAGGTGCCCTTGGGCTCTATTTGCATGAGACAGGACATATGGAGATGTTACTGGTGCCCACTTGAGCAAATCGACGATGAACAGGAAGGGTTCATTGACAAGCAAATCAAATGAGCAAATCGATGAGATCAATCGACGATGAATGTATTCAGAGTGAGAATGAGCACGTCTCCATACTATGTAGTCAGGGTGAGAATGAGCACGTCTCCATACTGTGTAGTCAGGGTGATATGAGCACGTCTCCATACTACGTAGTTAAGGTGAGAATGAGCACATCTCCATACTACGTAGTTAAGGTGAGAATGAGCATGTATCCAGAATGTGTAGCCAGGATGAGAATGAGCATGTCTCGATATTGTGTAGCCAGTGTGAGAATGGCACATCTCCACAATGCAGCCAGGGTGAAAATGAGTGTATTTTCACAATGAATGTGTAGCCAGGTGAGAATGAGCGCGTCTCCACATTGTCTAGCATCTCCTCAGTAGTTCTTTGAGGATCAAGAGAGCAGGAGACTCGGACACACAGACAAGTGCCCCAGTAACCACATCCAGTGTGGATATTTACAGACTTTCCTATGGCCATAGAGGTTTTGCAGCATGCTTCACGCCTGCCTGGGTGAGGTATGAACTAAAATTTGTGCATTAGAAAAATGCTTTGGGGGCCAGAGCGATAGTTCAGCAGATAGGGTATTTGCGTTGAATGATGCCGACCCGGGTTCAATCCCTGGAATCCCATATGTCACCCCACACAGTGCAGTAGTAATTCCTGAGCACAGAGCAAGGAGTGTTGGAGAGCCACTGGGGTCCCCAACAGTATCAGAACCGAAGTTGTCTTCTACCTCCGAGGCCACTGGGGGAACTGAAGAAAACTCACAAGTCCAGCTCAGTTCTATAAAGTTTCAAGAGGGCTTTTAATTGTACAAAAGCTCTACCACCTGCAGTCCAATATTATGGAGGATCTTAGCTCTGGTCAGAACTTAGACCATACACAACAGCCCAAGTCTCCCACCAAAGAGGATCCTACCAGAAAGGAGTCTCACTAAAGAGAGTCCTACCAGAGAGGAGACCTACCCCAAAAAGGGGGTGAATGTCTCAAGAAAGTCCCCTTATACACACCAAAGTAATCCTAACTGTTGACAGGGGAGGGTTCTGTCAACAAAGAATCCTAAACAGCTTCTAGATAGTAGAAGAGTGTATAAGGGTGGTGCCACACCCTATTATAGGTATAAACAAAGGATTATGCCAAGGACTAATCCCTTCTGATGTTATCTCTTATGTTAAACACTGGTATAATCCATCTTAATTTCATGAACTTCATGTAATCTAGACGGTACCCACAAGGTCCTTCTTATTTATTATCTGCACCTGGGTGATTCTGAGTATCTTGATCTCTGCATACTGAAAGGGTCACACTCGCCTGCCTGAGGGCACACTAGTATAATCCATCCTATAATTTTAAAAGATAGTCTCAACATAGCCAAGGTGGAAGTCTCCTGGTAAATTCTAACTATCCTACACTGGGTGCAGTGGGAATAAAGAGGAGCAGTGGCCAATTTAGAAAACATAGAAATCTTAGTAGATGTTAATAATAAGCCATAAGATACTCATTCAGAGTCAAGTCAAGGTGACTTCTGTAACTGCCACACCCTCCATCAGTGTTTACATAGAAGAGAGTTCTCATTAGAATGAACCTTGTCTTAAGAACATGTAAATAGATTAAGCTGTGAGTGGATCAAACAGCAAAGCTCCCAAGCTAGCTAAGCCTGTCATCCAACACAGGAGTAACACCTGAATGTTGTTCGGGTGTTACTCAAAAAAGCAAAAAGAAAAAAGAAAAATGCTTTTACAAAGTATTTTAAGCATGGAAATAAATAGGTGTGCTACTAAAATATTTTTTTATTTATTGGATAAAAACTAAATTTTGTAAAATAATATTTTGTAAATAAAATTATAAAATTAATCAAATCAGAGTACACATTCATGCGTGTGTATGCCTTTATGTCCACAAACACACACACACAAACATTAATCTAGATGGTTTCAGGTGGTGCAACTGGGCATTATGCGCACACCTGAGAAGGAAGGTGCTCTTGAGTAGCCAAAAATGCCCACAAGAATGGAGTGTCAGGCCCTAGTGAAGGTGACTATTGCCCATATTCCTTCAGATCTGAAACTCACACTTATTGAGGTGTTAATTAGTACTTCTCTGAACCTTTCATTCTACAAAAAGAAGGAAAAAAAGGATGATATTATTAAGTGCTCTGTATGCAGAAAGGGCCTGCTAAAACGTGGGGGAAGTTAGAATCCTCAGAGTTCAATTTAAAACAACCCAAAGATAAGAGATTTGAAAATTGCTTTATTAAACATTTAAAGGGAGCCAAAATATATAAAAGCAGAAAATCACACAAACACATACACACATATATGTATATACTGTCTGGAGTCTCCAACAGTATTGGGGTCCATAGGGTTCCCTCACCATGTTCAGGGCCAAGGACTATCCCCTTCAGCTGATGAACAAAGAATCATGAGCACAGTCTAGAAAATCCAAGGCTTTAATTCTCCAGACACACCTTCCTCCAACTCAACTCCACACAGACACACAATGACACCCCCACCTGCTAGAGATCAATCCTATACAGAGGTCAGGGGCAGGACATTACCAAAGGTAAAAAGCTCTTTTATCCTGAGAACAATAAGGGAGAACCAGCATCCCAGCCTGGGACATTCTCATTGGGGGTCATGTCCCCTGATTCCAGAGGCTAATGGGCAGAGACCAGGGCACCTTGAGTTTATCTCCACCTGGATGGTAAAAAAATCTTTTCAGTACTACTTATAATAATTTTTGAATAAGCACAGTAATAGAGGCAGGCATTCGTCTACAGCCAAGATGAAATCTACAGGGTGATCTTTCCTGGAGAGATCATGTCACATGACCCAGACTGCATTCCTCTAGACATCACCTTCAGGCTCCTATTGCCAAACACCTCAGAATGTAAGGCAACATTCCTAGGGCTCTACTCCAGAAGCTGCATCATCTGCAAGTCGATCCACAGCTTAATTTAGGTCAAAACAAAGCTGTTCCAATCTTTCTCTAAACTTTAGACCAGAGCATTGCTCACTAAAGTAGTCCCATTGCAAAGCCAGGGTGATCCTATTTTTGGTTCATTCAGTCCCACATAAGGATCTTCCGTGGGTGTGTGAGGAATTAGAATCAATCTAAAGGCTACCGAGGCTTTAAAAATATGGTGGAAATATTTAGTTAGGAAATATGGTGGAAGCCCAGGGGTAAATAATTCAGAGTTGATTAACTCACAAGCACACTGCCCTGACATCTTCATGTGCTTACACAAAATATCTTTAGCATATGCACAGAGCTTACCTGAGAGAGAAACAGCCCTTCGTTAACATTACACCACTCAGGGGTAGCAAGTATAGCAAGTTTTTAAAAAATATTATTATTAATATATATACTACATACATACATATATAATTAAACTATTTTTCACTTGACTCTCATATGCTTGTATGAAAATCTGTGAAAGGACACAGGATAAAACCACTAGAATGTGATTTAATATCTCTTCCCACTATATCCCTCACATACTAAGAAATGTCTTTAACTTTTCATATAGCTGCATCCTTTATAACGTGTATATATATATTGAACAACACTCTTTGAAATTAATTGTTGGAGGACATATTTAGCTAATCTGGGAGCTTTGTTGTTTTGCCCACACCCAGCTTAATCTTATTTAAGTCAAGGTTCATTCTAATGAGACCTCTCTTCTATGTAAACACTGCTAGAGGGTGTGGCAGTTACAGAAGTCACCTTGATTGAATAACTTCTGACTTATACATCTACTAAGACTTCTATGTTTTCTAGATTGGGCACAGCTCCTCTTTATACCCACTGCACCCAGCGTGGGACAGTTAGAATTTACCAGGAGACTACCACCCTGGCTACGTTGAGACTATAGGAAGACTATAGGAAGGATCATACTAGTTTGCTCTAAGCAGGCGAGAGTGACCCTTTCAGTACACGAGAACAAGATACTCAGAATCACCCTGGTGCAGATAATAATAAGAAGGACCTTGTGGGTACCATCTAGATTACATGAAGCTCATGAAGTTAAGATGTATTACTTTATATCAGCCCCCCTCTCTCCAGTGTTTTACATAAGAGATAATCTCGGGATTAGTCCTTGGTGTAACCTTTGTTTATACCTACAATAGGGTGTGGCACTACACTCTGTTTAGCGTTCTTTGTTGGCATGACAACCTCCCGATTGGGTTACTTTGGTGTATATAAGGGGCTGACTTGAGGCCCCCTTGACCTTTTGCCTTTTGGTTCCCTCAGCCTTCAGCTTTTTGGCTCCTGCGCCTTTGGCTTTTGGCTTTGGTCTTTTGCTCTTTGGCCTTTTGCTCCATCTTCTAGTGCTATGGAAGAGCTTTTGTACTATTAAAAGCCATTTTGGAACTGCACCGGACTCATGAGTTTTCATCTGTTCTACCGGCGTCCTCGGAGGTAGAAGACAACCTCTGTCCTGACACTGTCGGGGACCCCGGCAAAGTTCCCGACAATTAATGAGAACAGTTTAGTGAATATGTTTTTAGAATAAGTAGCATGAATGTTGTAGTCAAGGTGCATATTTATTCTCATCTCATTAAATTACTTAATTCTAGTAGACTTATTTAGGAAAATATGCTAACTCTGCTTTCATTCTGTCTGGTATCTTCTGTTTTCTCCTCTTTATCCCACAGTATTAAACTATCTCTCCCACAAACAGATATTAGTCATGTTTCTTTGTTTGTACAATTATTGAGTCATCAGTCATATATTGGAGTTTGTCTTGCTATTGTGGTAAAACAACAGTAAGAAAAAACTCCATTATCAGCAAACTAAACAAGGAGTGGTTTTTTAAAAGCACTTATTACAAAAAATTAATACACTAATAAGAAATTATTCTACACCAGTGATAATGACCTATATCAATAGGCAGAAAACAACCACAGTTCACAGGGATATGGTAAAAGAAAAAGTTCTTTCACTATTAGTGTAAACTTTTTTGCTCATCTTATGAGCCTGTCTGGGCTGTGACTGACACTCTCTTTAGCTCATATAACCAAGCCTGAATTTTTTAAAGACCAATTTTCATGGTTATTTCTTAGGCAAGCCATTTTTATTCCTGATACAAAAATATGGAAACTAAAAACATATAAAAATACAACAATGAGCATAGGATTAAAGCATCATGAAAGATAACAACAGATAGAGAACAATCTAAAAACTGTAAAAATAAAGGGAAGGATATTCATAAATCTTCTAGAAGCTGTGAGATAGCTGACAAGTTTTAAGGAGCTTTGGACAGCAGTTCCTAGGTTCAGATCATGAAGGTGGGGAATTAATTAGATCTTTGCAGGAAAGACAGTTTTCCTTTGTTCAAAATCTTCTGTTATTGGAGGTCATTTATGTATTAGAAGAATTGAAGCATCAAATGTCCATAGGCACGAAGAGTTTCATGAACTCATTTGATATATTACAGTAAGAGCAATCATTCTTCCTCCTTAGAGCCCTTAGTGGTCACTTAGATGGTCAACATTTTCAGTCCTTGCATGTTCTGAGTTTGGCAATTGAGAAATCACATGTAAAATCAAACTAAAGGCTTTTGGACCCCACAGAAAATTTAGCACACGTAGTAGTTAACGTTTCTTAAAGAAGTTATCCATAATGCACCTAGTATATATTTAAACTAAATTCAATAAAGAGAGAAATAAGACCAAAGAACCAACTCATAATTTATGATTAGGTCTAAAATTCTGTCAATAAAGAATACTCTGGGTCCAAACTAATGGCAATATTAGGACTGATGTGGAAGTAACAGAGTTGTTAACCAAACTCTAGAATATTAGGAAACCACTGTACTTCACACACCCAGTGGCCACAGTGTCTTTATGAAGTTAGCAGTGCCCATACAATAGCACCCTTCTCTCACAGAATCAAAACCTCTCAAGGAAGGAAGGAAGGAAGGAAGGAAGGAAGGAAGGAAGGAAGGAAGGAAGGAAGGGAGGAAGGGATCGAGGAGGGAACAGAGAGAAAGAAATATGATTTACACAGACATTGCTGGACTCAATTATGATTTTTGTAGTACATACAATATAAGAAAATTTATCTTGTAACACATGGACAGCACACAGCCACTGCCATGTAGATTCACCCATGTAGAATCCTGTTCTACAGATTCAAAACCCAATCTCAGAAGAGATGTGAACCAAACCACTAAGATTCATGTGTAAATGGGTCTCTGGGCTGAAAACACTGGAGTGCCATCAGGAGGAGAGTAGGTTAAGTCCCACCCTGCCAAAGCCTAACAGCTGCACCCACAACCCACACCTACTGCATGCACATGGTCTAATTCCATTGATTCACAACTACTCTCTGCAGAGACACCAAGCTACAAAAATTCCAAGTACATTTGAGAACACTGCGGTCTTCTAGGAGTGGGGGGTGGCAGGCTCCCCACAGTCCTCCATATTTCTGGAAGCCACGCCCACTGCCTACTGTCACCACTATGTCAACTCAGCCAGTTCTACAGATCCTGAAATTTATGGGCCTCACAGCTACATACACTGCCTTAC
Organism: Cryptotis parvus; assembly: GCA_021461705.1. NCBI lineage: Eukaryota > Metazoa > Chordata > Mammalia > Eulipotyphla > Soricidae > Cryptotis > Cryptotis parvus. Next base: position 121,153 of record JAJIBD010022950.1, read on the forward strand.
AGCACCCCTAAATTCCACAATGCTGACATTCCATTTGGAGCACACCAAATTAGATGGGTAAGTAACACAGAAGCCAACTACACAAACAAAATCAACGCAGAAGTGCCGGCTAGCAAAAAGAGCTTACAAACCCTCAAACAATGACTTGACGATCCCATGGTGAGATATCACAATTTTTACAAATTTTATTTTGCTGACATATTTTTGATAACTCCATTAGCCATTTAGTGGTAACAAACAATGTAAAATACATTATTTTTTACCTGCTAAGGCCTGAAGGGCAGTTTGGAAAATGGGAACAATGGAGAAGTGAAGGTCACTGTGATAATGGGATTGGTGTTGGAACATATAATGCCCGTAAGTTCCACATTATGAACAACTTTGTAAACCAGTGTTTAAACAGAGTGAAAAAAAAAATTGCCTTAAAATAAATAAATAAATAAATTTTATCGAGAATTAGGGACGCTGTCTCATTTGCCAAGGCATCGAAAATCAGATGGGCTGGACATGTAATGCGATTTGGAGACAACTGCTGGACTAGAGCCGTTACCGACTGGATCCCACAGGATGTCAAAAGATCACGTGGCCGGCCCAACTACAAGATGGTCAGACTTCCTTGTAAAGACCCTGAAGGAACGGTTTGAGGCTCTTCATATTCCTGAATCAACCAGATGCCATTGGGCTATATTGGCAAGTGATAGGGTCCAATGGAAATGTTACTGGCGCCCACCTGAGCAAATCGATGAATAACGGGATTCAAGTGATCAAGTGATACATGAAATGTAGGCCCATGTTGGAATTTTTATAGTGATACATGACTTGAAGAGGTGCTAGAAAAAATGTTTCTAGTTTCTGCCTTCCTGAATGTTACTAATCAAAGAAGTAAATAGAAGCATTGTACTTGAAAAAGTGTCACGAGAATTAAAAAAATATTACTATGAACCGCTGACAATTTGAGGTCAAGACAAACAGAAACGAAGCTATCTTCAGGTACAAAGGCTTAATAATAAGTGTAGGCAATGGATCCATTTTGTGACGATTTACACACATCAGAAAGTCATGTAGATAGACAGATATCTCTGACACCTGTCTATCATGGGCACACAAGCTTTGTCTGTGTATTACTAAATACAAAACAGAGTCAGGTTACAAATAATGTCATAATTTAAGCCTCAGTCAAAATATTAAGTGTTATAATCAAGAACGTGAATCCAAGAAACATTTAGGAATTATAAACTCAGTTAACTACATAATTTGTTGCTTTCACAACAAATTTTATACTCTTGTGTCTCTGTTATTTTATACTCTTGTGTCTTATATTTTATACTCTTGTGTCTCTGTTATTGCTGTATATACTTTATTGTGCTATTTCAGTAATTTTTATGAAAATAAAATATAACAGCTTTAGTAAGATAAATATTGTTAAAGAAGAAATACTGAAACTCAGTTATAAGTTAAGTTGTTGATTTTCAATGACACATCAGGGTAAATTAATTGGCAAATTAATAAAGAAGTGAGGGTGTGGGAGTTTTACCTTCCTGATGTGTTCTGCAGTGGCTTGCCATCTTTCATCCTACAGAGTAAGGCATTTCTATTTCTTCAGACTGTGTCAACTCTCCAGAGTGTGTCCTCATTGAAATAAACTGGGGACCTAAAAGTCTCACTCCTGGTCCTATTGAAGATCAAGTGACACCAACTGTTTGAGGCAGTTGGTATGAAACCAACTGTGGCTGCTGGGATAGAAGTGTCCTGGGCCCAGGATTCCAAGGATAATTTTGGCCCAACTTGTAGCCAGAAAGGACTCAACTGTATGAAGGGTTGAGGGATGCCCAAGAATACTAAGTCAGACTGTAGAGAAGGAGAAAATCTTTCTCTGGGCAGTGAAATGGGAGTGATTAGAGAATCACCCCCTTTTCTGGGAGTGATTGGAGAAGACCTTCTTGTGATGATGTCATAAGCCTTGATCTTTGCATTATGACCAGTCATACATTTGTTAGGATATAGGAATACTTCTGTATGTATATAAACATATAGATGGGCATGTACAAGTAAATAAAATCAGTACATTCAACATACATATACTTGATATAAATTATGACAAGTGTATGTGGTTTTTCTCTGATTTGCTGAGACATATCCTATGTTATTGTCTCTAAATCGTGGTATTAATTTTGACACAATTCCCAGTTTCAGAAAAACCATCATAAAACAAGGCTTAAGGTTTTTTCCTCAAGGCAACCATGGAAATTCTAATCCTGGATATCACACTATCTCCCACAGAAGCAGCCCCTGAGTACAGAGCTGGGTATTAACAGGTTTAAGCCAACCTGGCTGTGCCCTCACCCAAAAGAAAAGTATAAACAATTCTTGCACATGCTGTATCAAGATGACCATTATATATATATATATATATATATATATATATATATATAAATTGTCTCACTTATACTATTCTTCTCTCCCCCCTCCATCCATGTAATGTACTATGCTGTTACATAAAAAATTTGAGATCATCATCAATTTAATGACAAAACAAGGATAAATACCTATAAATTCAACACAGAACACTAGTGAATGAGAGTTGATATTCTAATATTGTCAATTGTCACAACAACATCCTTCATAATACACTTCTATAGAATCAGCATAGGACCCAGGATGTGCTGTTGTATATAGTTGGCACATCCGTCTCTAAGGATGTCCCTGCCACCAACCCCGTTATCACTTGGGTCCTGGACTGTCTGGCCAGGAACGCATTTGCCACGTGGTCACAGCTCTCCCTGGGCTGACTTCGCACGACTCTGTTTCGTTCAGTCTTTGGTTAGAAATTGTAACCACAGGGGCTGGACGGTCGAGTACGTTGTGTAGGGTGCTTGCCTTCCGGCTTCAATCTCTGACGCCCCATAGGGTCCCTCAACCCCCTCCAGGAATGATCCCTGAGTGTAGAGACAGGAGTAAGCCCTGAGCACTGCCCGGCGTGGCCAGAAGAGAACAGACTCAAGGGCTGGAGAGAAGAGGCGGGGGTGGGGGTGGGGCTGTGGGGGGTGAGCTTCGCCTTCCCACTGCCAGCCCGGGCTGATTGCCAGCACCCCACTATGCCCCAAAAACCAAAAGGAGAAAAGTGCCTGCTGACCTTCAGGACTGCGTGGCCGGAGTAGCGTGGGCGACTGAGACCATAGATGCGGCAGTTAGCTGGGGGAGCAAGTGGAGTCGTCAGAAACCTGCAGGCCTGAGACCTTTTCCTCTTCTCGCCTTGGTCTGGGCATAGGCCTTAAGCATAGGATTATGCTCACTGCATTGTCTGTAGTCTCTTACTGCCCCTGCGGGTGGCAGACGGTTCCTGCAGGAGAATGTCTTGAGTCTGAGCTGTAGCTGGAATAAACTACCCCGAGCGCAGGAGGCGACAGCACAGCAGGAAGGGCGTTGGCAGTGCACGCAGCCAATCTGGGTTCAATCGCCCGGCATCCCATAGGTTCCCCTGAGCACCACCAGGAGTAATTCCTGAGTGCAGAGCCAGGAGTAACCCTGTGCATCGTTGGGTGTGGCCCAAAAAGCTATAAAGTAAAAATAATCTAGCCCGTCCTAGTAAAGCCGTCTTGGTCATGTTGAGGCCCGTTAGGATTTTTGTATGTTGCCTTTTCCATTACTCCCCTGAAATTCAGTAAGTTGTTTTTTTCTTTTTTTTTTTTTGCTTTTTGGGTCACACCCGGCAATGCTCAGGAGTTACTCCTGGCTCTGCACTCAGGAATTACTCCCCTGGCGGTGCCTGGGACCTTGGGGGCGGGGATCAAACCGGGCCGGCCAAGGCCGGCCCAGGAACAAGCGCCCTACCGGCGGGGGGCTATCACTCCGGCCCAGTAAGTTGTTTTTTCAATAGTGTAGAAATGGAGAAAACCTGATATTTCCCCTTAGAAAACCTGATCTTTCCCCTTTAAGTTCCATCAGTAAATGCTCGAGATGAGAGCCTTCTACTGAGACTATACCACCTATACGGCAGAGCCTGGCAAGCTTCCCGTGTTTTATTTACTTGTTATGCCAAAAACTAGTAACAATTATGGACCTCAGTTCCATGACCTGAAGAATGATTTGGGGCTCTCCCTGTCTCTGGAGCAAGCAGATGCCCTTGAATGGGTTACACTTGCTTGTGACAGGACTTATGGAGATGTTACTAGTGCCCACTCGAGCAAATCGATGAACAATGGGAAGACAGTGATACAGTGATACAGTGATCCTTTAATCTGGAAACAGTCATGTGTCTTTCTCTTTTGAATTTTGAGAAACACAGATCATTTTCTTTTTATTTTAAAGCTGTATATTGAACACTTTTTAAAGCACCATGATGTACAAAGTTATTCATAAGTTTAGATGAACATTATTTCAGCTCCTAACGGTTTGAGGCTCTTCATATTCCTGAATCAACCAGATGCCATTGCGCTACACTGGCATGTGATAGGGTCCAATGGAAATGTTACTGGCGCCCGCTCGAGCAAATTGATGAATAACGGGATTCAAGTGATCAAGTGATTTGAGCTCGGTTCAACTCCTGAGTGAACTTCCCTCCACCAATGTTGCCAGGTTCCTCCTACAACCCCAAGTGCCCCGTCTGCCCTCTTGAGAGGCACCTTTCTAAGTTTGGTTGTTAAAGTCTGGGTCTCTTCATTTCTGTGTTATTGACCCTGTGGTTTGGATACTTGGGGCTATCATTTCTATACACCGCTTTTGACCTTAATCCCTTGAACTGGACCCCATTTCTTGTCATCTCTTTTCTTCCTTTTCTCCACTTTTTCTTTCCTTCTCTTCCCTGTACTCTTAGACCAAGGTGGGTCTGCGCATTCGTACATTAAAACATATCATTCCCTCAGCCAGTTATTATAATACCACATAAAATGATCACTGTATTACTGTCTTCCTGTATATCATCGATTTGCTCGAGCAGGCACCAGTAACATCTCAATACGTCCTGTCTTATGCGAGATAGCCCAAGGGCATCATCCTGCTCCAGAAACATAAAGAGCTTCAAACTATTCCATCAGGTCATGGCAATGAGGTCTATAATTGTTACTGATTCTTGGCATGTTAAATACGACATGGATAGCTTGCCAGGCTCTGCCATGCGGGTGGGATACTCTAGTAGTCACCTCAAGACTCGAGCAATTATTGATGAATTATTGATAAAATGATACTATCCTATGTTTATCCTTCTTCTGGCTTTACATTATTTAACATGACGTCTTCTGGTTCCATCCATGTTGCGGCAAATTTCAGGAGGTCATCTTCTTTCCTCACAGGTAGGTAGTACTTTACTGTAAATACCACATCTTCATGTTTCACTTACCTGACATTAGACATCCAGGTTGAATCCAAGTCTTAGCTATCACATTGAATGTTGCAACGAATAACGTTGTGCAGACATTTTTGAATGAATGTTTTTTTTCTGTTTGGGGACAGATATCCGAAGTGTATGGCTGGGTAATATGGCAGCTCAGTTTTAAATTTACTGATTATGCTTCAATCTGTTTTCTGTCAGGGTTCGACCAGACAATACCCTCACCAGCTTTGCTTAGGTGAGGGTTACTTTTGAACCACATCCCTCCAACACAGATTGTTGCCAGTATTTGGGTGAATCTGATGGTTCTTTATGATTGGACTCATAGTAATAGTTTGAGGAGGCATTTGGTATCTGATATTCTTTTCATACTGCACACAGGTGAACAGCACATACTCCAACACTGTCTGTGTTCTCCAGAGGCCGTGGTATCTTTTCCCCCATTGTCAATACTGATATTAAGTTTGGCTGATATTAAGTTTGTGCAGATGAGTTTTCTGCACAGCAATTTCATTTCTTCTATCTAGACTAATAAGTGATTTTATTAGTTTATTAGTGGGAAAATATTTTATGAGTAAAATATTGTGATCAACCTTTTATTCATTGATCATTCTGGCCTATTTCTGCCATAGTTGCAATACAGGTCTGTAATACCATCATCTGTTCTACTCTACTGATTGACACCCAATGCAAGGAAGAACTTTTCCTTTCTCTCATAGATTGTCATGGTATGTTCACATGAGTTCATGTTTCATTTTATTCCTTATTTTCACTTTTGGCTCACTTATATCCTGTATTAATCATTTCAGGCTATTATACCAGCATGTCATTGTCTGGCCGGCTTAAACATGAACGATATTTTTTCTCTCTGTCTGGAGGCTTAAAGTCAAAGATCAAGGAAGACACTGTCATTTTTATTGACAAATTGTTAATAGAAAATTTGTCATTTTTTGTATTGTCAATCCGGCCTCAATCTGGCCCAGGTATGCTGGTCCAGAGACTCTCAGACATGGGGCAGAGCTGTTCCTTGCTCTCCCTGTACACAGCGTTCATGAGGCAGTCGGGAGGCATGGCGGGTTCTAGTACTGGCCCACCACCTCGGCAGACCTCACAACAAGCCAGACCACCCCCCTCACTCCACAGGCACCGCCATTTTCCACATTTGGACTTCCCTCTCGTCAGAACTCCACCCAGCAGACCAGTCCATCACAGCCCGTCTTGCGCGGCCGCTTGGCAGCGCGGATCATCAATAAATGCTTTATTTGGAGGTGTTTAAAAGAGTTTGCATCCCGCTCGGCAAGCCTGGCAAGCTTCTCGTGTTGTATTTGATATGCCAAATTCCAGTAACTATTATATTAGGTAATTCCCATGACCTAATATAGTGGTTTGAGGCTCTTTATGTTCCTGTAGCAAGCCGATGCCCCTGGCTCTACTGGCATGAGACGGGACATATGGAGATATTACTGGTGCCCGCTCTAGCAAATAGATGATCAACGGGAAGATCGTGATCGTGATCTATTGTTATTTTTCTACACAAATGACCTTAATCTGTGCAGGGTGACAGAGATATATTCTGAATGTACAGATATATACAGATATAAAGAGAGAGATAAAGAGATAGAGATAAGCAGAAACAAATCTGATATATCTCCTTATTTCAATACTAGTTCCACATAAACAAAATACATAAACATCCATAAACAAAATCTCATGAATCTAATTAATTCCATGGTTAGAAACATAACCAGGAAAGCAGAGAAAAATAATAGCAATATTACAAAATAATTTGTTGTACATAGAATGATTTATTTAATTAATGATATGATTTCCATTTCAGAAAATACCGTACAGGTCAGAAGACAATACTTTCAGAAGAAAGTAAGCTAACCCAGAAATCCATATTCACTTAAAATTTAGAGATAAAGAAATTTTCACATGTATAAAAACTAAGAGAATATGTAACAACACACATCAGAATACTAAAGGGAAGTCTTGTGAATAGATTATCAGAAAAATAAAACACAAATTGAGGAATGGAAGGTAAGAGTCAAAGGTTGTAAAGATCTGAAAATGTTGTAGAGCCTATTACCCTCTTAAGATATTTTAAACATGTGTCGAATTAAAATCAGAATTATATTCTTCCAAAATAGTTTTTTGTGCATGTAGAGTTAATATGTAAAACAAAAACATAAAAAGGAAAGTTAATGTACTGCATAATAAAGATGTGCTAACAATCAATTACAAAGAGATACTAGAAAACTCTCAAACAGTTGGAAGCCATACTTCTAGCAGCCGGGAGATAGTCTGAGAGCAAGCCTGGCATGCAGGAGGGTCTGCGTTCAATCTCCAGCACCACACTGCGCCCATTCCCCAACACTTACAAGAATAGCCAGAGTGATCCGGGCATATTTTGAACAGTCCAGTGACAACAGAATAAGCATTAAACCTTTTGGTCCAATTAACCCAGAATTGACAAGAGATACTACAGTGGATAGGGTGCTTGTCTTGCATATGGCTGACCCAGGTTCAATCCCCAACATGTAATAATGTCACTCCAAGCACCACCAGGAGCAAGTCTTAAGAGCGAAACCAGGAGCAATTTCTGAAAATCACCAGGTGTGGCCCCAAAACTAAAAGTATAGAACTCAGTGTGGAAAGTAGGTAAACCTTTCGGTACCTATATTGAAAATCACAATGTGCAAAAGGAGAGAGAGCGAGAGAGAGAGAAAGAGTGAGAGAGAGTGAGAGAAAGAAAAAAGAGAGAGAGAAAAGCCTACAATGGAGGCTGGTTTGGGAGGGGTGGGAGGGAAACTAGTGCTGGGAAATATACACTAGTGGAGGGATGGTTGTTGAAGTACTGTATGAATGAAACCCAATCACGAATAGCTTTGTAATAGTCTATCTCATGGTGATTCTACTAAAAAAAATTAATTAAAATAAACCAGAGGGGTTTTTTAAAAATTTTTTTTCAGTCATACCTGGCAAAACTCAGGGGTTACACCTGGCTCATTCAGGAGCCATTCACCTGGCTCCTGAATCAGGATTGATTCACTCAAGAATCAATCCTGGCAGTGCTGAGGGACCATGTGGGATGCCAGGGATCGAACCGTGTTGGCCGCATGCAAGTCAAACACCCTACCCGCTGTGCTATCACTCTGACCACAAATAGAGTTCTTTATTATCAGTAGACACAGCCCAAACTTCTCTAGAGTGAATCCTACACTTGAAATGAAATATCTCTAGAAAACAAGCTAACTCTTTATGGAGAAATATAAGTTTGATGAAACTAAGAATGTGGGCAATTGTGAAACCTAATATAATTCTAACAACAGTTTTTATTTTTTTTTTAATTTTCTATTATACCGCAGTGAAACATACAATTACAAAGGTGATCATAATTGGTTCTTGGTAATACAGTATACCAGCACCCATCCCTCCACCAGTGCCCCATTTCCACCACCAATGTACCCCACCCCTCCTGCCCCACCCCCATGCTGCTTTAATAGCAGGTACCCCAGTTTCCTCTCTTTCTCTCTCTGTCTCTGTCTCTCTGTCTCTGCATCTCTCTCTCCCTCTTATTTTACACATTGTGGCTAGCCCTGCAGGTATTTAGAGTTTATCACTTAAGTCTCTTTGTGTATATTCAATGGTGAGTCTTAATCTGCCATTACCATTTCCCACATTTAGTAAAACACTGGTATCTATTTATGTCGTATTAATGAATGCAGTCATTCTATATCTGTCCTTTTCCTTCTGACTAATTTCACTCAGCATGATAGTCTCCATGTCCCTCCATGTGCAGGTAAATTTCATAATGTCATCTTTTCTGACAGCCGCATAGTATTCCATAGTGTAGATGAACCACAGTTTCTTTAGCCAGTCCTCTGTTCTCGGGCATTTAGGTTGTTTCCAGATTCTAGCTATAGTGAATAGCGCAGAGATGAATAAAAGAAGTACAGATAGTGTTTCTGCTATGTGTTTTTCGGTCTCTAGGGTATATTCCCAGGAGTGCTATTGCTGGATCAAATGGGAGCTCAATATCTAGTTTTCGGAGGAATGCCCATATTGTTTTCCAAAAGGGCTGGACCAGTCGGCACTCCCACCAACAGTGGATCAGAGTCCCTTTTTCCCCACATCCACGCCAGCACTGGTTGTTCTTGCTGTTTTGGATGTGTGCCAGTCTCTGTGGTGTGAGATGGTACCTCATAGTTGTTTTGATTTGCATCTCCCTGATGATTAAAGATGAAGAACACTTTTTCATATGCCTTTTGGCCATTCGAATTTCTTCTTTTTGGAAGCTTCTGTTCATTTCTTCTCCCCATTTTTTGATGGGGGTTGGCTGTTTTTTTCTTGTGGAGTGCTACCAGTGCCTGATATATCCTGGATATTAACCCCTTGTCAGATGGGTATTGGGTGAATATCCTTTCCCACTCTGTGGATTGTCTTTGTATCTTGGTCACCATTTCTTTTGAGGTGCAGAAGCTTTTTAGTTTTATATGATCCCATTTGTTTATCTTTGCTTCCATTTGCTTGGTCAGTGGTGTGTCATCTTTAAAGATACTTTTCATTTTCGATGTCGTGGGCGTTTCTCCTATGTTTTCTTCGATGTACCTTATAGATTCAAGTCTGATGTTGAGATCTAGAATCCATTTTGATCTGACTTTTGTGCATGGCGTTAGAAGGAGGTCTAAGTTCATTTTTTTACATGTAGCTGCCCAGTTTTCCCAGCACCATTTGTTGAAGAGGCTTTCTTTGCTCCACTTAATATTTTTTGCTCCTTTATCGAAGATTAAGTGGTTGTATATTTGAGAATGTGTTTCAGGATACTCAGTTCTATTCCATAGGTCTACAGGTCTGTCTCTATACCAATACCACACTGTCTTAATTACAACTGCTCTGTAGTAGAGCTTGAGGTTGGGGAAAGTGATACCTCCCATCTTCTTTTTCCCAAGGATTTCTTTAGCTATTCGTTGGAGTTTTATTATTCCATACAAATTTCAGGAGTGTTTGTTCAATTTCTTTGAAGAACATCATGGGTATCTTTATAGGGACCGCATTGAATCTGTATAAAGCTCTAGGGAGTATTACCATTTTGATAATGTTGATCCTTCCGATCCATGAGCAGGGAATATGTCTCCATTTCCTCAGGTCTTCTTTTATTTCCTGAAGTAACGTTTTGTAGTTTTCTTTGTAGAGATCCTTTACATTCTTTGTCAAACTGATTCCTAGGTATTTGATTTTCTGCGGCGCAATTGTGAATGGGATAGTTTCTTTAATGTCCCTTTCTTCTCTTTCGCTGTTTGCATATAGGAAGGCCATTGACTTTTGGGTATTGATTTTGTACCCTGCTACTCTGCTATAGGAATGTATTATTTCTAGGAGCCTCTTGGTAGAGAGTTTCGGGTTTTCCAGGTATAATATCATGTCATCTGCAAATAGTGATAACTTGGCTTCTTCCCTTCCTATCTGGATGCCCTTAATGTCTTTTTCTTCCCTGATTGCTATGGCAAAGTACTTCCAGTACTATATTGAATAGAAGTGGTGAGAGTGGGCAGCCTTGTCTTGTCCCCTGATCTTAAGGGGAAGGCTTTCAGTTTTCCCCCATTGAGAATGATGCTCGCTGTGGGCTTGTAGTAGATGGCCTGGATTATCTTGAGGAAGGTTCCTTCAATCCCCATTTTACGGGAGAGCTTTCATCATGAACGGGTGTTGGATCTTGTCAAATGCCTTCTCTGCATCTATTGATATGATCATATGGTTTTTATTTTTCTTTTGTTGATATGATGTATTATGTTGATTGACTTGCGAATGTTGAACCATCCTTGCATTCCCGGGATGAATCCCACTTGGTCATGGTGTATAATCTTTTGATGACTCTTTGGATTCTATTTGCTAGTATTTTGTTGAAGATCTTAGCATCTGTATTAATCAGGGGAGATTGGTCTGTAGTTTTCCTTTTTGGTGGCATCTTTGTCTGCTTTGGGTATCAGGGTGATATGTGCCTCGTAAAAGCTATTTGGGAGTGTTTTTGTTTCTTCAATTTGTTGGAAGAGCTTAAAAAGAATTGGGAGTAGGTCCTCTTTAAAGGTTTTGTAGAATTCACTGGTGAATCCATCTCGACCCTGGGCTTTTGTGTTTGGGGAGACTTTTGATTACTGATTCTATTTCCTCGATGGAGATAGGTTTGTTGAGGTATTCCAAATCTTCTTGTTGCAGACTTGGGAAGCTATAGGAATTCAGGAATTTGTCCATTTCTTGTAGGTTTTCTTGTTTTGTGGCATACAGGCTCTCATAGTAATCTCTGATGATCTTTTGAATTTCTGTGGTTTCTGTTGTGATGTCCCCGTTTTCATTTCTGATTCTATTTATTTGGGTTCTCTCTTTTCCTTTTCTTACAAGTCTTGCAAGTGGTTTGTCAATCTTGTTTATTTTTTCCAAAGAACCAGGTTTGGTTTCGTTGATCTTCTGGATTGTTTTTTGACATTCCATCTCATTGATTTCTGCTCTAAGTTTTATTATTTCTTTCTTTCTGCTTGGGTTGGGCTCCTTTTGTTGATCACTCTCTAAGATCTTAAGTTGTGAAGTCAGACTGTTTATGATGGCCTTTTCTTCTTTTCTGATAAATGCTTGAAGAGCTATGAACTTGCCTCTTAACACTGCTTTTGCTGTATCCCACAAGTTCTGGTAATTCGTGTCTTCAGTCTCATTTGTTTCCAGGAATCTTTGGATTTCCTCTTTGATTTCTTTTATGACTTGCTGGTTGTTCAGCAGTGAGCTGTTTAGTTTCCAGGTACTTGGTATTGGTCTCCGTTTTTGTGTACAATTAACTTCTATTTTCAGTGCCTCATGGTCTGAAAAAGTAGTTGGCACAATTTCTATCTTCTTGA
>JAJIBD010022951.1:0-60011 GCA_021461705.1 Cryptotis parvus
TTGTTTGCAACACAGATAATGAAGGGGTTACTGTCTATACCTTGACCAGTTCTAGTCTGCCATTACCATTTTAACTATTAATGTCGAAACTTGGCCCCTTCTTCTTATATTATCTATACACTACCCTCCACATACATGTGGTATAATCTAAGCATTAACATTTCCTCCGGGGCCCTTTCTTATTCCTGACCTTGAGATTAGTCTCATTCTATTTTTTTTAAATTTTTTATTATACCACCGTGAAACATACAATTACAAAGGTGTTCATAATTGGTTCTTGGTAATACAGTATACCAGCACCCATCCCTCCACCAGTGCCCCATTTCCACCACCAATGTACCCCACCCCCCCCCCCCACCCCCAGGCTGCCTTAAGAGCAGGTACCCCAGTTTTCTCTCTTTCTCTCTCTGTCTCTCTCTCTCTCTGCATCTCTCTCTCCTCTTATTTTACACATTGTGGCTAGCCCTGCAGATATTTAGAGTTTATCACTTAAGTCTCTTTGTGTATATTCAATGGTGAGTTTTAATCTGCCATTACCATTTCCCACATTTAGTAAAACACTGGTATCTATTTATGTCCTATTAATGAATGCAGTCATTCTATATCTGTCCTTTTCCTTTTCTGACTAACTTCACTCAGCATGATAGTCTCCATGTCCATCCATTTGCAGGTAAATTTCATAATTTCATCTTTTCTGACAGCCGCATAGTATTCCATAGTGTAGATGAACCACAGTTTCTTTAGCCAGTCCCTCTGTTCTCGGCATTTAGGTTGTTTCCAGATTCTAGCTATAGTGAATAGCACAGAGATGAATAAAGAAGTACAGATAGTGTTTCTGCTATGTGTTTTTCGGTCTCTCGGGTATATTCCCAGGAGTGCTATTGCTGGATCAAATGGGAGCTCAATATCTAGTTTTTGGAGGAATGCCCATATTGTTTTCCAAAAGGGCTGGACCAGTCGGCACTCCCACCAACAGTGGATCAGAGTCCTTTTTCCCCCACATCCACGCCAGCACCGGTTGTTCTTGCTGTTTTGGATGTGTGCCAGTCTCTGTGGTGTGAGATGGTACCTCATTGTTGTTTTGATTTGCATCTCCCTGATGATTAAAGATGAAGAGCACTTTTTCATATGCCTTTTTGGCCATTCGAATTTCTTCTTTTTGGAAGCTTCTGTTCATTTCTTCTCCCCATTTTTTGATGGGGTTGGCTGTTTTTTTCTTGTGGAGTGCTACCAGTGCCTGATATATCCTGGATATTAACCCCTTGTCAGATGGGTATTGGGTGAATGTCCTTTCCCACTCTGTGGATTGTCTTTGTATCTTGGTCACCGTCTTTTGAGGTGCAGAAGCTTTTCAATTTTATATAATCCCATTTGTTTATCTTTGCTTCCATTTGCTTGGTCAGTGGTGTGTCATCTTTAAAGATACTTTTCGTTTCGATGTCATAGAGCGCTTCTCCTATGTTTTCTTCGATGTACCTTATAGATTCATGTCTGATGTTGAGATCTAGAATCCATTTTGATCTGACTTTTGTGCATGGCGTTAGAAGGAGGTCTAAGTTCATTTTTTTACACGTTGCTGCCCAGTTTTCCCAGCACCATTTGTTGAAGAGGCTTTCTTTGCTCCACTTAATATTTTTTTGCTCCTTTATCGAAGATTAAGTGGTTGTATATTTGAGAATGTGTTTCAGGATACTCAGTTCTATTCCATAGGTCTACGGGTCTGTCTCTATACCAATACCACACTGTCTTAATTACAACTGCTCTGTAGTAGAGCTTGAGGTTGGGGAAAGTGATACCTCCCATCTTCTTTTTCCCAAGGATTGCTTTAGCTATTCGTGGAGTTTTATTATTCCATACAAATTTCAGGAGTGTTTGTTCAATTTCTTTGAAGAACATCATGGGTATCTTTATAGGGACCACATTGAATCTGTATAAAGCTCTAGGGAGTATTACCATTTTGATAATGTTAATCCTTCCAATCCATGAGCAGGGAATGTGTCTCCATTTCCTCAGGTCTTCTTTTATTTCCTGAAGTAACGCTTTGTAGTTTTCTTTGTAGAGATCCTTTTACATTCTTTGTCAAACTGATTCCTAGGTATTTGATTTTCTGTGGCGCAATTGTGAATGGGATAGTTTCTTTAATGTCCCTTTTTTCCCTTTCGCTGTTTGCATATAGGAAGGCCATTGACTTTTGGGTATTGATTTTGTACCCTGATACTCTACTATAGGAATGTATTATTTCTAGGAGCCTCTTGGTAGAGAGTTTCGGGTTTTCCAGGTATAATATCATGTCATCTGCAAATAGTGATAACTTGGCTTCTTCCCTTCCTATCTGGATGCCCTTAATTTCTTTTTCTTCCCTGATTGCTATGGCAAGTACTTCCAGTACTATATTGAATAGAAGTGGTGAGAGTGGGCAGCCTTGTCTTGTCCCTGATCTTAAGGGGAAGGCTTTCAGTTTTTCCCCATTGACAATGATGCTCGCTGTGGGCTTTTAGTTGATGGCCTGGATTATCTTGAGGGAAGGTTCCTTCAATCCCCATTTTACGAGAGCTTTTATCATGAACGGGTGTTGAACCTTGTCAAATGCCTTCTCTGCATCTATTGATATGATCATATGGTTTTTATTTTTCTTTTTGTTGATATGATGTATTATGTTGATTGACTTGCGAATGTTGAACCATGCTTGCATTCCCGGGATGAATCCCACTTGGTCATGGTGTATAATCTTTTTGATGACACTTTGGATTCTATTTGCAAGTATTTTGTTGAAGATATTACCATCTGTATTCATCAGGGAGATTGGTCTGTAGTTTTCCTTTTTTTGTGGCATCTTTATATGCTTTGGGTATCAGGGGTGATATGTGCCTTGTAAAAGCAATTTGGGAGTGTTTCTGTTTCTTCAATTTGCTGGAAGAGCTTAAAAAGAATTGGGAGTAGGTCCTCTTAAAGGTTTTGTAGAATTCACAGGTGAATCCATCTGAACCTGGGCTTTTGTGTTTGGGGAGACTTTTTGATTACCAATTCTATTTCCTCGATGGAGATAGGTTTGTTGAGGTAATCCAAATCTTCTTGCTGCAGACTAGGGAAGCTATAGAAATTCAGGAATTTGTCCATTTCTTCTAGGTTCTCTTGTTTCATGGCATACAGACTCTCATAGTAATCTCTGATGATCTTTTGAATTTCTGCGGTTTCTGTTGTGATGTCTCCGTTTTCATTCCTGATTCTATTTATTTGGGTTCTCTCTTTTCATTTTCTTACAAGTCTTACAAGTGGTTTGTCAATCTTGTTTATTTTTTTCAAAGAACCAGCTTTTGGTTTCGTTGATCTTCTGGATTGTTTTTTGACATTCCATCTCATTGATGTCTGCTCTAAGTTTTATTATTTCTTTCTTTCTGCTTGGATTGGGCTCCTTTTGTTGATCACTCTCTAAGATCTTAAGTTGTGAAGTCAGATTGTTTATTACGGCCTTTTATTCTTTTCTCATGAATGCTTGAAGAGTTATGAACTTCCCTCTTAACACTGCTTTTGCTGTATCCCACAAGTTATGGAATTTGTGTCTTCAGCCTCATTTGTTTCCAGGAATCTTTGGATTTCCTCTTTGATTTCTTTTTATGACTTGCTGGTTGTTCATCAGTGAGCTGTTTAGTTTCCAGTTACTTGGTATTGGTCTCTGTTTTTGTGTACAATTAACTTCTATTTTCAGTGCATCATGGTCTGAAAAAATAGTTGGCACAATTTCTATCTTCTTGATTTTATGGAGGTATGATTTATGGCTCAGCATGTGATCTATTTTGGAGTATGTTCCATGTGCACTGGAGAAGAAAATGTATTCAGCTTTTTGGGGGATGAAATGCCCTGTATATGTCTACCAGCCCTCTTTCTTCCATCTCTTCTTTTAGTGCCAGTATTTCCTTGGAAAGTTTCAATCTTGTTGTTCTATCCAGGGTTGATAGAGCAGTGTTAAAGTCTCCAACTATAATCGTGTTGCTGTCAATGTCTTCTTTGAAGTCTATTAGTAGTTGTTTTAGGTATTTTGCTGGCCCCTCTTTGGGTGCATATTTGTTTAATAGTGTGATTTCTTCCTGATATATGCACCCCTTGACTATTAAGAAGTGACCTTCGCTGTCCCTTCTCACCTTCTTCAGCCTGAAGTCTAAGTATGGCTACCCCAGCCTTTTTGGATGGGTTGTTTGAATGAAGGATTGTTTTCCAGCCTTTTTATTTTGAGTCTGTCTTTGCTCGATTGTTCAGGGTGTGTTTCATGAAGGCAGCAGAATGTCGGATTCAATTTTTTGATCCATTTTGCCACTCTGTGTCTCTTAACTGGTGCATTTAGACCATTGACATTGAGAGAGATTATTGTCATGGGATTTTGTGCCATCTTTCTAAATAGGTTGGTTGTTCTTTTGGTTTATGTCTCGTCTTATAGTAGATCTTTCAGTCCTTCTTTTAAGGTTGGTTTTGATATTATAAAGTTCCTAAGCTGTTGTTTATCCAAGAAGTTGTATATCTGTCCTTCAAATCTGGGTAAGAGTTTAGCTGGATAAAGAATTCTTGCTGAGGCATTCATTTCATTATTTTTTTTACTATATCCCACCACTGCCTTCAGGCTTGGAGGGTGTCTTCTGAGAAAGAAGTCTGCTGAAAGTCGAATGGATGCTCCTTTGTATATGATTTCCTTCTTTGATCTTGCTGCCTGAAGAATTATGGCTCTGTCTATGGCATCCATTACTTTGACTAGGATGTGTCTTGGGGTCTTTCTATTGGGGTCTCTTCTTGCTGGTGTGCGTTGGGCTTCTTGGATCTGGATGCCTTCATCCTTTAACTCGGGAACTTTTCAACCAGGATGTTTTTAACTGTTTTAATTTTCTTGGGGTTACTTTCCTGTCCCTCTGGGACTCCGATGATTCTTATATTGTTCCGCCTGGCTTCATCCCTTTGTTCTCTGTTCCATTGCTGATCCATTTTACCGTCTTTTTCCATCTTATGTAGATCTTTGAGTGCATTCTGCAGCTCATCTTCAGTCTCACTGATTCTCTCTTCCGCTGCTGTCATCCTACTGTTGAGAGCCCCGATTGTGTTTTTTCATTTCTTCTTCTGAGTTTTTAAGCGATGATATTTCTATTTGCATGGTTCTCATTTTTGCTCTCATTTCCTCCTCGTAGTTTATTGACTACCCTTTCAACTGCTTCGTTTATATTCTCCTGTATTTTATTGGACATTTGCTCAATATTTTCTTTGAGCTCCTTAAACATCCTACCAATTTCTTCTCTAATTTCATTGTCAGAGAGATCATGCACATCTGTATTCTTTTTTGAGTCTTCTGGGCTCGATTCCTTCATCTGTTCTTCGAGCTGGGGATCTGCGTTGTTTCCCCCATGGTGTTGTGGTGTTCAGGGATAGATTCCTCTAGTGTACTGTTTCTTTTTTTCTTGAGGGTATCACCTTCCCTTGGTGTTGGATTTCCTACTTTTTGTATTAATAAGCAGCCGCCCGCCCGGCCAGCCGCACACCCCAGGGAGGCTACCTGAGGCGGAGTCAGGCCGGTGTGAGGGTTCAAAATGTCAGTTTACTTCCGCTTCTGCTCTGACTTCTGGGGTTGTAGTTCCACCTTCTGCCAATACCTGGGGCTCTACCACGACCCCAGGCGCCTGCCCGGCCAGCCGCACACCCCAGGGAGGCTCTCATACTATTTTTCCTTTAATGCCTACAAATGAATTCAGTCATTCTATTCAGAAGTTCTCCTTCTGACTCATTTCATTCAGTGTGATGCCCTCCATGTCCATCCTTTTATAAGCAAATTTCATGACTTCATTATTCCTGACAGTTGCATAGTATTCCATTGTGTAGCTGTACCATACTTTCTTTATTCAGTGATGTGTTCTGGGTTTCAGGTTGTTTCCAGTTTTAGAGTATCGTGACTAGTGCTGCAATGAACACAGAATTAAGATGGTGTTTCTGCTCTGAGTTTTTGGGCTCCCAGGTCATTGTCCCAGAAGTGCATTGCAGGAAAAAAATGACAACTCAATTTCTAGCTTTTAGAGTACTGTCTGTATTCTTTTCCAAAGTGACTGGGAAAGTGGGCATTCTCACCAGCAATGGATTAGAGTTCCTTTCTCCCTGCATCAGCGCCAGCACTATTTGCTCTTGTGTTTTTTTTTTTGATATGTGCTAGTGTGGTGTGGGATATCTCATTGTTATTTTGATTTGCATGTCTCTGATGATTAGTGTTGTGAAGAGCATTTTTCATGTGCTGTTTGGCCATCTGAATTTCTTCTTTAGCAAAGTTTCTATTCATTCCTTCTCTCCATTTTTTTGATGGTGTTGATTTTTTTTTCTGGTCAAGTTCTACCATTTCTTTACATATCTTGCCTATTAATCCCTGTCCAGATGGGTATTTGGTAAACATCCTTGTGCAAACTGAGGGCTGTCTTTGTGTCTTGGTCATCATTTCTTTTGAAATGTAGAAGCTTCTAATGTAATCCCACTTGTTTATCTTTGCTTCCAACTGGAAATGGAACTTTTTTATATCTAAAGCTCTTTTAAAAGCAACTTTTTTTATATCTAAAGCTTAAGAAATCTACAAAGTTGCTTCTGATTATTTATAACATCCCACAAGAATAATCTACCACTTAACATAAACATTAATTATTACTCTTCTTTCTGCTTTCCCTAGTGAGATAATCACATAATATTGCTAAATGTTTTCTTACATAGTACACAGTTTCTTTTGTTTGCCTGACATCTCACCATGAGACATGCACCTGCAGAATGAAAAAAAATGTATCTCTTATATGTCTCTTATGAACACTCAGTGAAGGAATACTTGAGTATGAGTCTTAGAAGACATACTACATTTATTCGGAGGTGGCTGTCTTATTCCTGAGCACCACTGAGGAAGCAATCCCATTCATATACAGATATTATCACAATGATATGTGGCAAAAATAAATGCAACAATAAATTTCCCAATAAAAATAGTCATTTTGAAAGACATTGTCTTATTATAGAGAATTAATGTGTCCTTATTTATAAATAGTGCTACAAAATGGTTCCAACACAATTTGTTTGTAAAACTTAAAATTATGCCCTCCACTTGTAGTACAGACATTATGTTCCCTGAGCTCAAGAGAGGAGAAAAATCGTGAACTGCCTGTTCTATATCCTAAACTCCTTGAAATTAAGTTACCTTTGCTTCCCTGATAGACTGGGGTGTTGTTTACATTTTGATTCTTGCACATAAAAGGAAACACCATACATAGGTGTCAAATAACTGTTGTCCTCTCACAGGAAAGAATTCCGTCTGTTCTAAGAGTATTTATTAACTCTAACCCATGATGGAATATGTTCCCCAAGCAGCTGTAGGTTCTTGCTGTGCCTTCTCCCAGAATGTTACTTAACAAATATTTGTGGACACAGGAAGAGGAGGAAACTAATCTAACCCCCAGAGCAGCTGAGTTAGCTACAATCACCAAGTATAACCACCTCCCCTGAGATTTGTGTGATTTGAGAAAGCAGCTGCTATGTTATTCTAACATTAGTGTTAGAACATGGGTTCAAGGGAAAATAAGGACGGTTTTCTCTTTGGAATTCTCTTTAGAAAACTCACAGCTAGCATCATCTTAAACTGATGTAAATAGAAGAGGTTATTGTGTATTTTAAACTTCATTAAAAATGGTAGATTCTAGATTATCCCTCTGAATGTCTTCCTAATATTTGAAAATCTCTATTTTTGCTTTTTGTTGTTTATCCTGTTTATTCTAAGTACAGCCTGTTACATTTGCTAGTAAGGGACAGAAGTTTCTCTTTTTATTGCCTAAAAAATATGTTCATCAGTCTTGTAGATTGTTATCATGCATCCCTGTGGACAAATTTTTCCGATGCTTATGTCATTATTATGCTGTTATTTCAGTTATCCTGAGAGGTAACATGAACTTTACTAATAATGTTTGGAGAAGAACCATATTTAGAAACACAGCATTTATTGACCCACATTCCACATGGCTCTTTGATTATTATTATAGGTATGAGTCACACGAGTAGATTTATATCATACAGTGAGAATTCTACACAGAGTAAGAGGAGTGATGAAGGAGGGAGACACTATGGACCCAAAACTTATGGTCACAATATATCAAGCCAATAGAGATTTCTCCAAATCATTTTGGTTTTTGCTTTATCATACATCTAGAGTGACGTTAAATGGACACCTTAACATCATTGCCGTAAGGGATACAAAGACTGAATTAGAATGTTAATGTCAAATTTAAAATGTTTGAAAGATTGCAGAATAATTTCTTAGCAAAGATTTTTACAATGAATGTGTCAGTACAAGAAATAATACTCCTAAGCAAAAATCAACCCTTATCCAGAAATGGTCCACTCTATTCCTGAGATTCTGTTAGTGAAATTACACTATTAGCTGCTATCCTTTCCAATTCCAGGATAACATTTGCTTCCTCATACTTCATAAAAATTGAACAAATCAGTCTTGTATTTGAAGATATTTTATTTGAACTAAGTTTCTCAAACTCAATGGCCTAGCCAAAGGACAACATATTAAAATGTAAGAAGCTAAGATAAACAATATTGTTTGAAATTCTGAGTAATAAGATCAATTTGGACATATGGATACTGAATCTAAGGGATACTGATTAAATTATAAGTCCTGGCAAAAATCACATTTAGTTCTGATCACAAAATGCCCTTAGTGTATAAACACATGTGAATTTATAAAGACCTTATTGATACTAAACACCTTTATGGTAACTATAGGTATAGTTGACATACTGAATAAACATAAATTAATATTTTATGATTTTGTTTCTGCTTAAGCTTTTAAAATTATGTGATATAACATTACACATTATAACTAACAGCTTACATGACATAACATTATAGCTAAGCTATTTGATCAATTTTTAAATAATGAGAGTAAGTGAATAGTAAAGAGCATAGTGTAAGACCAAGTTGTGGCTAAATAGTGAAAGCCAAGATTCTTTGCATTGCAAAAAAATGGGCTATTTTATAGAATTTTTAAATCTACCAGAGAGGGGCAGGAGCGATAGCACAGCGGGAAGGCGTTTGCCTTGCATGCAGCCCACCCGGGTTGGATTCCTGGCGTCCCATATGGTCCCCCACGCAGTGCCAGGAGTGATTCCTGAGCGCAGAGCCAGGAGTAACCCTGAGCATTGCTGGGTGTGACCCAAAAAAGCAAAAATAAAATAAAATTAAATTAAATTAAATTAAATTAAATTAAATAAATAAAATCTACCAGAGAGACCCTTGCCATGTTGGGAAATGACTTCTTCAAAAGATGAGCTGAAAGAGGGAGTTCAAGCACATTTCAAATGTGATGCTGATTACATTTAAATCTATAATATTTCTTTTTTTCTTTAAGAGTTTGTGTCCTGAAATTTTCATTAGAACAACAATCAGAATACTTTCCCTAAGAACAATGAATAATCATATTCAATAGGAGATATCATAAAGCTTATAACAGATCAGCTATGTTAGATAATTGACTTAGGTATTTCAGTTAGCTGAAAGATAATATTTGGTTCTGTCCTCAACAGAAGCTCTAATGTTGGACATGTTTAACCAAATATAACACTAAATTATGTCATAATTAACTATAAAATTATCTCAACAAGTTTTAATATACTGGTAAATAGCTTAAATGTGAAGAAAGACATCAATATCAGTAAAAACAACACGCAGTAAAAACATTCCATGATTACTTATATCAATCTCACAGGGGTGATAAAAATGGGAAAACATTCACCAAATGCACCTGCAGGTGAATTATTTGATTTTCCTGTTGTTAGAAATGAATGCAAAGCCAAGAGTTTATTTGTACTTTGTCTTAAATGTGACCCTAGCAAAAGGGGTTTTATTGTAAAGTGAAATAAAAAATAATGAATAGATTGTCACTTGCACTTAACACTTGTCTTCCTGTTGTTCATCAATTTGCTCTAGCGGGTGCCAGTAACATCACCATCCATTGGTAATGAGGTCCATTATTGTTATGGTTCTTGGCATATCAAATACAACATGGGTAGCTTGCCAGGCTCTGCTGTGGCTCTGAGTTCAGCCCAGGGAACCCAGTCTTTTACTATGTCAGACCATCAACCATCCAGGGCACCTGGGGAAGAGCCCTGGGGGTGTAGACAAGCCTGTCTCTTGTCTGCCACCTGCCGACGCCGCCAGGCACCGCACCACACCACATGATCATGTTTGGGTTTCAGTCATACCATGTTCCAGCACCTATCCCTCCACCAAGGCCCATTTCCCACCACCAATGTCCCCTGAATCTCTCTCCCCTCCCCTGGTCTGACTCTATCGCAGGCACTTTGCCTTTCTTCTCTCTCTCTCTCTCTCTATTTGTCTCTCACCCTTCTATATATTGTGGCTTGCAATACATACATTTAGCAGTTTTATGTAAATGCCTATATTCAATACTCAATTCTAGGTTGGTATTATCATTTCCAATAATTCACACTTCACTTTTTATAGTTCTTTCAGTACTTACTAAAAGTATTCAGATATCTATCCTCTTAATGTCATACAAAAAAATTTCAA
Organism: Cryptotis parvus; assembly: GCA_021461705.1. Taxonomy (NCBI): domain Eukaryota; kingdom Metazoa; phylum Chordata; class Mammalia; order Eulipotyphla; family Soricidae; genus Cryptotis; species Cryptotis parvus. The sequence goes on from JAJIBD010022951.1 coordinate 10,585, forward strand.
TAGGGTGAAATTCCTTATTGCTTCCTTTTCTGAGCTACAAGTAAACATTAAAATTTTTAATGTCACTATAATCATTTCTAACAGTTTTAGTATACTATATAATTCCACGGCAGAGGCTGGCAAGCTACCCATGTCATATTTGATATGCCAAAAACCAGTAACAATTACAGCCCTCATTCCCATGACGCCAAGGAATGGTTTGAGATTCTTCGTGTTCCTGGAGCAACCAGTAACAATTACAGCCCTCATTCCCATGACCCGAAGGAATGGTTTGAGGCTCTTCGTGTTCCTGGACCAAGAAGATGCCCTTGGGCTACACTAGTACTCTACAGGACGTATGGAGATTATACTGGTGCCTGCTTGAGCAAATTGATGAACAACTGGAAGACAAGTGATAAAAGTGATACAAGTGACATAATTCCAATCTTATGGGATGTAATATTCTTTTCCATTTTTTTTTTATCTACAACATATAATATAAGGTCCATCATATCCTATTAAAATTAGTTATCTCACTCCTTTATTGCCATAATAATTATTATATATGAAAAGATTTCATTATATAGTGAACTAAAATTTATTTTTCCATTAACCATCTTAGAGTCAGTGTTGTGGTTTCTAAGTTAAAATATTTTGAGTGATGATATTCAAATGCTATATTTACAACTCATTTTGGTAACTATCTATGACCAAAATTACTAAATTTATTTATATTATATACAAATTTACAAGTCACTACCAAAATTGAATTTAAAAATGACTTTGCTATTTTTCATTCCATATGAAATGCATCAGAGATATAGAGCCACCAGCATTTGGTAATGTGAAATTAAAAAAAAAGTAAAGTAAGTCATTCTAATAGGATATAGTGATATTTCACTATTATTTTAATTTTCAGTTACTATATGACAAAAGATTTATGATTTTTATTTTCCTTTTTTTTTTTGTGGGGGTGGTACATCTGGCAGTGCTTAGGCCTTCCTCCTGGCTCTGCACTCCTGTGCAGGGGTGATTACTGGAGGACTTGTGGTACCATTTTGGGTACCAGGGATAAATGTTGTACCATTTTGGGTACCAGGGATAAAGTTGGCCAAGTCAAGACACATGCCATATCCACTGTATATCTCATCTCTCTGTCCCAGATATATATGTCATGTGTAATATTTATTAATGTACATGTATATATAATAAAATGTATGTTTTTCAGCAGTGGTCTTTATGTTTCCTTTATATAGCAGTCTGCAAAATATATTGATGATTTATTCATCGGAGTTTGGTTTTGGGATCACACCCCCAACACATGCCTGTTCTCTGGCTCTTTGCTCAGGGATCACTTCTGTTGCTGCTCTGTGAACCATATGGTGTAATGGGGATCAAATCCAGGTCAGCATGTGCAAGACAGTCACCCTATCTGCTGTACCGTCACTAGAGCCCAAATATTTTGATTATTTTCAGTTGTTTTTCTTTTGTTAAGTATGAATATTAATCTATACTTGAGTTGTATTTGATAAATTATAGTCTACAAATATTTTGCTTGATTCTAGACCTATTGCATTTATTCTGTGACTCAGAATTAATCATATTAATTACTCAATTCATTTTTCAAAAAATTAAATTTTATTAAAACTCATTCATATTTCTATAATGTTCATGAATATTCACCAAAATTAAAGGCACCTTTTTGCCTCTATTTTTTCCTATATTATCTTCAATAACTTGTGATTTTTCTTTTTGTGTTTATCTCTATAGATCATTTTAAGTTAATTTTTAAGATATTTTATTATACCACAGTGAGATATACAATCACAAAGATGTTCATAAAATGTTCATATTTGGCTTTTGATCGTACAGTGTTCCAGCCAAAATCCCTCCACCAAAGCCCATATCCTACCACCGATATCTCTGATTCCTTACTCCCTCTGCTAGCCTGCCTCTATGGCAGGTTCTTTATCTCTTTCCCTTTCGCCTCTCTCTCTTTTCCTTCCCTCCACATTGTGGTTTACAATACATATATTAAGAGGTTGTCATGTGTATTTTTTGCCTGTATTTAATGTTCAGTTCTAGATTGGTATTAGCACTTTCGACAATTATTAGCACACTGTTCAATTCTCTGTCTTATCTAACCTCTGACTCCCACATGTTTGTGATAATTTCCACCTTTGATAAGACCTCTTGATCCATGTTTGCCTCACCTTGGATACTGGTATCATAATTTGTACATATGTATATTTATAACACTCAAATAAATGCAGTTTCTATATCTGTCTTTTTCCTTCTGGCTAATTTCACTCAACATGATCTTCAACATGCCCATCCATTTATAGGCAAATTTAATAACTTCAATTTCCTAACAGCTGTTTAGTATTCCATAGTATAGATGTGCCAAAGTTTCTTTATCCAGTCAGCAGTTCTCCGGCAAACTGGTTATTTCCAGATTCTGGCTATTGTGAATAGTGTTGCTATGAAAATAAAATGTTTATTTTCCTGACCCCAAAAGAGCCCTTAATATGGCAGCAGTAAGAAAGGCAAACAAGCAGTGCCTGATAAAATTTCACGGCCATCCTAGGCTGCCAAAACGAAGAAGGACTAATATGACTGTCTGTACTTTCAATGCACATATGCTGGCATCGGAAGCATATATTGAGGATCTGATGCTGCAAGGGCAAAAGATCAAGTACGGCATCATTGGTCTGACTGAGACGAGGAGGCGTAAGTCGCATCATGCTGTATTTGACACCGGAGAAGAATTGTTCCTTGGAACATGCAACGAAAGAGGCATTGGTGGCGTTGGTGTCCTTGTCAACACGAACATGGCCGTCAACATTGATTCATTTGAATGCCTAACAAACCGAATAGGACGATTACACTTGAAGAGATGTGGCCTACTGCTAGCAATTTCTATCTTCATTGTCTATGCACGAACATCCACATACAAAGAAGATGAAATTGAAAAATTCTACATGGAATTGGAGGAGTTCTATAAAAAGATCACACCTTCTACAAATCATAGTCGGTGATTTTAATGCCAAGATAGGACCGAGAAGATCGGGCTGAAGAACTCCACATCAGGACCCACTGCCTAGAATGGAACGAACAGGGTGAGAGACGGAGTTATCATGTCCACCAAGACCATTCATGGGAACTCACAGTTACAGAAGGCTGAAGTGATACGTTGGACATGGGAATCTCCCTGGCGGACAGTTCCACAATGAAATTGACCATATCATCTTCAATCGACGGTTTTGTCTGATCAATGTTGCTGTTGTCCCCAAATTCCAAACAGGATCACACCACTGTCTCCTTCATGCAAAATGCAAAGGGGAGAAAAGGCTGCAAAGTTTAAGAAGAGAACTCCCAGAACGACCACCAACTGGAAACTCTTTGGCACCATTGCAACAACATGGGAAGATACCACCATTGACAACATTGATGAAGAATACAACTGACTGGTTCAGCACCTCCATGATTGTGTGAATAATGCTGAGAGAGAGAAAGACACAAAAGGATGCTTGTCTTCAGAAACTCTTGAGCTCATTCGCCAACGTGGCAAGGCGCGAGCCTCAGGAGACCAAATGCTAACGTCCAAGCTTGCTAAACGGTGCAGAGAAGCGATAAAAAGAAGACCTCAAAGACAGAAGAGCAGAAATACTGGAAGATGCAGCAGAAGCCGGGAAAAGCATTTGCACCGCCCGCCTGTCCTTTGCCAACTATAAGACCAAAACGACTGCCCTCTGACGCCCTGATGGATCTAACACATCTTCCAGAAAGGCAATGGAGAAAATTATCCAGGACTTCTACTCAAATCTCTTTGCTAGCCACATCCACCTGCCCACATACCAAATTCCACAGGATGGATATGTCATTCCCAACGTTCTCCCTTCTGAAATCCAAAATGCCATCTCATTGGTAAAGAAGGGAACAGCACCAGGCCCAGACAAAGTCAGACCCGAACACCTGAAGAATCTGCCATCGGTACTCATCAATACACTAGCTTGGCTCTTCACATGCTACCTGTCTGAATGCAAGGTGCCCTCCCAATGGAAAAGCAGCAGGACAATTCTACTGTTCAAGAAGGGAGACATTCACGACATGGGCAACTATCGCCCCATCTGCCTGTTGTCCGTCTTCTACAAGCTGTTTACACAAGTCATCCTGAACAAGTTTAGCAGAACACTAGATGAAGGACAACCATGCGAGCAAGCAGGCTTCTGGAAAGGATTCAGCACAATCGACCATATCCGCACAGTAACCAAGCTCATTGAGGTTTGTAGGGAGTATAGATGCCGCTCTTTCTCACGTTGATTGATTTACAGAAAGCCTTTGATTCTGTGGAGACTGAAGCAGTCATCGAAGCCCTAGCCAAACAGTGTGTTCAAACCCAATACATCAAGATCCTTCGTGAGCTGTATTACGGATTCACCACCAGGATCTCACTATTCTACAAAGAAGTGATTGATCATTAATGTGAAAAGAGGGGTTCAACAGGGTGATACCATTTCACCAAAATCTTCAGTGCCACCCTCAAGAACATCATGCGACAATTAGAACGGGAAGGAATGGGAGTGAAGATAGATGGTCGGCAACTACACCACCTCTGCTTCGCTGACGACATCGTTCTAATAACACCAAACATTAGCCAAGCGGCACAAATGCTGGCTAACTTCGACCGAGAATGTGTTAAGATAGGTCTACAGCTGAATCTAAGGAAAACTATGTTTATGAAGAATGAACTAGTTCCAGTGGGCCCATTCACCCTCAATGGAACAAACATCTCTGAATGCAGCAGTTATGTGTACCTAGGTCCAGAAATCAACATGATGAATGACCTAAAACCTGAGCTGCGCAGGAGGAAGAGAGTGACATGGAATGCCTTCAAAGGCATCGAAGAAATAGCTAAAAGGACAAAGAACCTCCGGCTTCTGGCACATCTCTTTGACTCCACAGTTCTCCCTGCATTAACATATGCCTCAGAGACCATGTTGTTTTCAGAAAGACTGTACCAGTCGACATTCCCACCCGACAATGGATGAGTGTCCCCGTTCCCCTGCATCCACACCAGCTCTTGTTGTTGTTGTTCTTCGAATATGTGCCAGTTTCTGTGATGTAAAATAATATCTCATTGTTGTTTTGATTTGCATCTCTCTGATGATTAATGATGATGAGCATTTTCATATATCTTTTGGCCATTTGAATTTCTTTCTTGTTGAAGTTTCTGCTCTTTTGTCTCCCCATTTTTTGATGGGGTTGGTTGTTTTCTTCTTGTAAAGTTCTACCAGTGCCTGATATATCCTGGATATTAACCCCTTATCAGATGGTTATTGGGTGAATATTCTTTCCTGTTCTGTCGACTCTCTTTGTATCTTGGTTACCACTTCTTTTGAGGTGCAGAATCTTTTTTAGTTTCATGTAGTCCCATATGTTTATCTTTTCTTCTGGTTGCTCTGTTAGTGGTGTTTCACTTAAGTCAATTTTTATAAAACATGTAATACCTGAATGCATGCTTTTTGTATGTGAAGATTGAGTGTGTCTAGTACCTTTTCTTACAAAAAGAATACTCACAGCAGCAAGAGAGCTAGTATAGATATTATGATATCTCAACTACAGCCAACTTTGTTTTCATGTCTTGTCAGGGATGCTGCTGGGGTCCCTGCCAGTATCAGGACAGAAATTCTCTTCTACCTCTGAGGCCACTGGGGGGCGAATGGAAATTCACGATTCTGGTGCAGTTACAAAAAGGCTTTTAATAGTACAAAAGCTCTTCCACAGCAATCCTCTATAATGAAAGAACTCTAGCTCTGGTCAGAACTTAGACCATACAGAGAACCCAAGTCTCCCACCAAAGAGAGAGGATCTCACCTGAGAGGAGTCCCACCCAAAGGAAGGGGAAAAAGAGAAAAGGGTCAGAAGCCTCAAGTCAGTCCCCTTATATACACCAAAAGTAATCCTATCTGTGGACAGGGCGTGTCCTGTCAACAAAGAACCCTAAACAGAGCAAAGAAGGTTGGGCCACACCCTATTATAGGTATAAACAAAGGGTTATGCCAAGGACTAATTCCTCCCTATGATAGTATCTCTTATGTAAAACCCTGGAGAGAGAGGGGCTGATATAAAGTAATACTTAGCCAGGTTGGTAGTCTGCTGGTAAATTCTAACTGTGCCATGCTGGGTGCAGTAGGTATAAAGAGGAACTGTGCCCAGTCTAGAAAACATAGAATTCTTAGTAGATGCATATAAAGTCAGAAGTTATTCAGTGTCAAGGAGACTTCTGCAACTGCCACACCTTCTAGCAGTGTTTACATAGAAGAAAGATCTCATTAGAATGAACCTTGGCTTAAGAACATATAAGTAGATTGGAGCTGTGAGTGGGTAAAACAGCAAAGCTCCCAAACTAGATAAGGCTGCCATCCAACAATATCTGACACCACATTATCCCTCAAGCACTGCCATCAATGACTCCTGAAAAAGGAGTCAGTAGTGAACTATGATCACTCGATATGACCTAAAACCAAACCAAAGTAAATAAATAAGGATATGTACTCTCCAGTGAGTTGTCATTGTTTCTTTTTCAAAGATCTACTCACTATACTTGACCACCAATTCAAGCATTAAAATGTGTTTTATTGATTAGTCTGTTAATTCATAATATAATATTATGTTTGTTACTTTACCTATTATCTTGTCTTAAAAGCTATAGCATCAGATTCTCTTATTTTCTATTCCTCAGTGTTGCTGACTTTTGAGTCATTGCATTTCCATATACACGTTAAATAAGTCTCTTAATATTCATAAATTAATTGTCAAAATCTTATTATGATAAATTTATAGATATAATTGAGGAGGAGAATTGATATTTTACAACAGTGTCTTGCCTGTTTATGACATGGAATGAATCTTCATTTATTAAGATATTATTTTATTTTGAGGAGCTTTATAATTTCCTTCAATTGCTCACATAAATTTCTGTTAATGTTTTACCTACATATAGGGCAACGCCCTACCCGCTATGCTATCACTCTGACCCCTATAATGGTATGTTTATGTAAATGTAGCTGGGGCTCATGAAAAGTGATTTCATGCTCTCCTGTTAGGAAAGGGAAAAAAAATCTGGATACTTTTGGGTCACCCCTAGGTCTGCTCGGGGCTTCTGGCTCTGTGCTCAGAGCTCACTCTGGCAGGGCTCTGGGCACCATATGCAATGCCAGGCATTAAGGTGGGGATACTGCACCTGGAGATCATAGGTGACTACAAGAGGATGCCACCCGCTCGGCAGAGCCTGGCAAGCTAACCGTGTCATATTTGATATGCCAAATACCAGTAACAATTATAGACCTCATTCCCATGACCTGATGGAATGGTTTGAGGCTCTTCATGTTCCTGGAGCAAGCAGGTGCCCTTGGGCTCTACTTGCATGAGACAGGACATATGAAGATGTTACTGGTGCCTGCCTGCTTGAGCAAATCGATGATGAACGGTAAGACAGTGATACAGTGAATATAAATAATGAGTTTATGTTTTAAACATAATTTATATGAGCACTGTCAGTCACAGGAAATAATTATTCAATATTTAAGATTATTGCAAACTGATGAAAATAGTAATTTTAGACAGTGATTCTCCTTAAATAGCAACACATTTTTCTTGTGGTTGTAATTTTTAATATTTACTCATCAGTTTTCAAATATTTAATTAATTATGAACTCTGTTTCTCATAATGTTCATTGTGCCCCATGGCTTTTCTGTGCTAACTGTAATTATTATCTTCCCAATCACTCCATTTTCCTTACCCATTATTGCATACTTCTTGAAAGCATTATTTTGTTCTCTGCATCTATGTTATTGTGGGATTTTGTTTATTTTTTGTACATAAAACCATATGGCACATTTTACTGGATTTGGCTTATTTAACTTAGCATAATGTCCTAAAATTTACAAATCTGTTTCACAAATTGAAAACTTTTCTCAAACAGATGATTATCACATAGTGATACTATATTACATGTATTTCAATATATGACTATATATCTCATTATATTTAATTTTCCATCAATATAATTTTTGTCTGCTTCCCTAACTTGACTATAGTTAGTAATCCAGAAATTTAAAAAAAGTATAAGTGTACATATGTCTTTTTACAGTTAATGCTTTTGTTTTCTGTGGAAAGAATACAAGAATTAGAATTAGATCATATGGTAGTCTGCTTCCCCCTTTTTGTTGCTCATTTTGAGAAGACAATGAGCTCTTCTGAATTGCCTATAAGAGTAACCAAATGTTTGACATGCTCAGCCTCTTTGGAAATAGTGTCCATACGTTTCTTTTTTCTTTATTGATGACAGCCATTCTAACAGTTATGGGGGTAAAATCTCACTATGCGATAGCTTTTGTGACCACAGTAATTAATGATATTGAGCGCCTTTTCTATGTACATGTTCTCTGTTTATCATTCCTAGAATATGTATAATTATGCCGCTTGCTATATTTTATTGTTAATTTGTTTGTGCTTTGCTTTTGTTGTATGAGTAAAGTATACTTTTATTTTAACATTTATCACACCTATGGCAAATATTACATCTGATTTACTAGGTTGCCTTTCCATCTTAATAGTTTTCTTTGCCTTGTTAAGTTTTTATGGCAATGTAGTACTACTTGTTTTATTTGCAACTTCCGCATTTGTACTTAGTGTCAAAGACAAAGCATAATTTGCAAAAACATTGTTAGTGAAACTCTTACCACATATATTTTTTCTCTAAGAGGCTTATCGTTCAGGATATGAGTCCTGAACAATATATATTTATGAATATAAATCCAATTGTTTTGATAATGTTATTTTTATTTATAGTATTTTATACTTGACTAGTTTCATTACGATCACAGTCTTAGATAACACTAGAAGTTAGGACCAGGTCCTTCCTAGGATGTTTCATATTTGTACACTGTATACAGTTCTAGGCATGTTCGAGTCATAGCCAGTCATCCAGTGAACCTAGCAAGAAGCCACAGGAATCCCCACACCATGAGGTCAGTTATTCTCAACATCCAGACTCCACAGATCCACAGAGATCCACAAAAGGGAAAAGCCAATCTTTCTCTGTTGAGGTTCATCAGTAAACACACGAGATGAGAGACAACTACTTAGAGTGTACCACCTGTGCAGCAGAGCCTGGCAAGCTTCCCATGTTGCATTCAATTGCCAAAAACCAGTAACAATTATAGACCTCATTTCCATGACATTAAGGAATGGTTTGAGGCTCTTTGTGTTCCTGGAGCAAACAGATGCCCTTGGGCTACACTTGCTCTTGACAGGATGTATGGAAATGTTACTGGTGCCAGCTTGAGCAAATCGATGAACAACGGGAAGACAAGTGAAGAGATACAAGTGAAGTTTCATTAATTTATATTTAGTTGTTCATTTTCTAATATCATTTATTGAAAAGATTGCCCTTTGTAAATTGTATCGTCCTTGCATCTTTAACCACTTGATCACTTGATCACTTAATCACTTGAATACCGTTATTCATCGATTTGCTCGAGCGGGTGCCAGTAACATTTCCATCGGACCCTATCACGTACCAATGTAGCCCAATGACTTCTGGTTGATTCAGGAATATGAAGAGCCTCAAACTGTTCCTTTAGGGTAGCTATAAACTCAATACTGTGCTGAAATAAGATGGAGCTGGATCGATTCTACAGTGGGTAGGGCATTTGCTTTGCATGCGGCCAACCAGGGTTGGATCTTCTGCATCCCATATGGTTCCCTAGCATTGCCAGGGCTAATTCCTGAGTGGAGAGGCAGGAATAACCCCAGAGCATTGCTGGTGGTGACTCAAATAATCAAGGGGGGGAAGTAATCTAGATATACAATTTAATCCCTATTAAAATTCCAATTGCATATTTTCCCAGAAAAAAACAATACTAAATGTGTATAGGTCTATAAATACCACACAATGGTATAGCTATCTAGAAAAAAGATAACAAAGCTCCAGATCCCAAATTTCAAACTACATTAAAAGACTATGGAAACAAAATGAGGAATTGATATAAAAACAGATAAGTATAAATAAAGTAGAAACATTTATTGATTTTTTTTATTTCTGCCATTATCTTTTTTATTTTTTATAACTGAAGCAATAATAGTTTACAGACTTCAATTTATGTTTTAGTTACAATTTTATGACTCTTTTAAACAGAGAAACAACAAAAAATTGTATATAACTAAAACAAATCTTCAATAGCTTTAAGCAGTTCTGATAGAAAAAAAAGAGTGGATGGAATCAAAACAATAGCACAATGGGTAGGATGTTTGTTTTGCATGAAGAAAAACCATAGTCTAATCCCAAAAACCCATATAGTTCACCTAACCTGCAAGGAGTGATCCCTGAGAACAGAGCCAGGAGTAAGCCCTGAGCACTGTGGGTCATGACCCAAAAATTCAAAAACAAAGCTAGAACCTGGATCTCACTCTTTGCATACAAGTAAAATCAACCGGTTTGATAGTTTCATGTTTCAGTACTATTGATATAGTACTGTTTCAGTACTATTGATATAGTACCATACTAGTCAATAAAATAGAAAAGAACTAAAAATCAGACACACTGCAAAAAAAATTAGCTGTCCTATGTATAGTTGTTAAAATTATAATGGGATTCAGTTTGTTTATTTATTTTTTGCTTTTTGATCACACCTGGTGATGCTCAGGGGTTACTCCTGGCTTTGCACTCAGGAATTACTCCTGGCGGTGCTCGGGGATCATATGGAATGCCGGGCAGAAACCAGCTTTCAACGTTGTGCGCGGCCGCTGCGTGGCTGCACGATTTACCTCCAAATTACCACAAATATTCTACCCACCCCTCTGAAAGAGCCCCACAAAGTAATGAGAATATAGTGCCCGCATGGCAGAGCCTGGCAAGCTCTCCGATGCGTGTTCGATATGCCAAATCCAGTAACAAAAATGTTTATTTTCCTGACCCCGAAAGAGCCCTTAATATGGCAGCAGTAAGAAAGGCAAACAAGCAGTGCCTGATAAAATTTCACGGCTGTCCTAGGCTGCCAAAACGAAGAAGGACTAAAATGACTGTCTATACTTTCAATGCACGCACACTGGCATCGGAAGCATATATTGAGGATCTGATGCTGCAAGCAAGAAAGATCAAGTACAACATCATTGGTCTGACTGAGACGAGGGAGGCGCCAGTCGCATCATGCTGTATTTGACACGGAGAAGAATTGTTCCTTGGAACATGTGATGAAAGAGGCGTTGGTGGCGTTGGTGTCCTTGTCAACACGAACATGGCTGTCAACATTGATTCATTTGAATGCCTAACAAACCGAATAGGACGATTACACTTGAAGAGATGTGGCCCACTGCCAGCAATTTCTATCTTCATTGTCTACGCACCAACATCCACATACAAAGAAGATGAAATTGAGAAATTCTACATGGAATTGGAGGAGTTCTATAAAAAAGATCACACGTTCTACAAATCATAGTCGGTGATTTTAATGCCAAGATAGGACCGAGAAGATCGGCTGAAGAACTCCATATCGGGACCCATGGCCTAGAATGGAACGAACAGGGTGAGAGACTATCTGAATTCATCATGTCCACCAAGACTATTCATGGGAACTCACAGTTTCAGAAGGCTGAAGCGAACGTTGGACATGGGAATCTCCTGGCGGACAGTTCCACAATGAAATTGACCACATCATCTTCAATCGACGGTTTTGTCTGACCGATGTTGCTGTCGTCCCCAAATTCCACACAGGATCGGACCACCGTCTCCTTCGTGCAAAATTCTAGTTCCCGCAACGGGGAGAAAAAGCTGCAAAGTTTAAAAAAGAGAACTCCCAGAACGACCACCAACTGGGAACTCTTTGGCACCATTGCGGCAACATGGGAAGATACCATCATTGATGACATCGATGAAGAATACAAATGATTGGTTCAGCACCTCCATGATTGTGCAAAGAATGCCGAGAGAGAGAAAGACACAAAAGGGCGCTTGTCTTCAGACACTCTTGAGCTCATTCGCCAAATGGCAAGGCACGAGCCTCGGGAGACCAAATGCTAACGTCCAAGCTTGCTAAACAGTGCAGAGAAGCGATAAAAGCAGACCTCAAGGACAGAAGAGCAGAAATACTGGAAGATGCAGCAGAAGCTGGGAAAAGTATTCGCACTGCCCACCTGTCCTTCGCCAACTATAGGACCAAGATGACTGACCTCCGACGCCCTGATGGATCTATCACATCTTTCAGAAAGGCAATGGAGAAGATTATCCAGGACTTCTACTCAGATCTCTTTGATAGCCACATCCACCTGCCCACATACCAAATTCCACAGGATGGATATGTCATTCCCAACATTCTCCCTTCTGAAATCCGACATGCCATCTCATCAGTATAGAAGGGAACAGCACCAGGCCCAGACAAAGTCAGACCCGAACATCAGAAGAATCTGCCATCGGTACTCATCAATACACTAGCTCGGCTCTTCACACGCTACCTGTCCGAATGCAAGGTGCCCTCCCAATGGAAAACCAGCAGGACAGTTCTACTGTTCAAGAAGGGAGACACTCACGACATCGGCAACTATCGCCCCATCTGCCTGTTGTCTGTCATCTACAAGCTGTTTACACGAGTCATCCTGAACAGGATTAGCAGAACACTAGATGAAGGACAACCATGCGAGCAAGCAGGTTTCCGGAAAGGATTCAGCACAATCGACCATATCCACATAGTAACCAAGCTCATTGAGGTTTGTAGGGAGTACAAGATGCCACTCTGTCTCACGTTCATTGATTTACAGAAAGCCTTTGATTCTGTGGAGACTGAAGCAGTCATCGAAGCCCTAGTCAAACAGGGTGTTCAAACCCAATACATCAAGATCCTTCGTGAGCTGTATTACGGATTCACCACCAGGATCTCACCATTCTACAAAGAAGTGATCATTGATGTCAAAAGAGGGGTTCGACAGGGTGATACCATCTCACCAAAACTCTTCAGTGCCACCCTCGAGAACATCATGAGACAATTAGAACGGGAAGGAATGGGAGTGAAGATAGATGGTCGGCAACTACACCACCTCCGCTTCGCTGATGACATCGCTCTAATAACACCAAACATTAGCCAAGCGGCACAAATGCTGGCTGACTTTGACCGAGAATGTGGAAAGGTAGGTCTACAGCTGAATCTGAAGAAAACTATGTTCATGAGAAATGAACTAGTTCCAGAGGCCCCATTCACTCTCAATGGAACAAACATCTCTGAATGCAGCAGTTATATGTACCTAGGTCGAGAAGTCAACATGATGAACGACCTAAAACCTGAGCTGTGCAGGAGGAAGAGAGCGGCATGGAATGCCTTCAAAGGCATCAAAGAAATAGCTAAAAGGACAAAGAACCTCCGGCTCCGGGCACATCTCTTCGACTCCACCGTTCTCCCTGCATTAACATACGCCTCAGAGACCTGGGCCCTACGAAAGCAGGATGAGAATGCTATTCGGGTCTCCCAGAGAGGCATCGAAAGAGCTATGCTTGGAATATCACGCCTCACTCAAGTGAGAGAAGGAATCGGAGTTCTGACCTCCGTCGCTATTCCAGAATCAGGGACGCTGTCTCGCTTGCCAAGGCATCAAAAATCAGATGGGCTGGACATGTAATGCGATTTGGAGACAACCGCTGGACTAGAGCCGTTACCGACTGGATCCCACGGGATGTCAAAAGATCACGTGGCCGCCCACCTACAAGATGGTCAGACTTCCTTGTTAAGACCCTGAAGGAACGGTTTGAGGCTCTTCATATTCCTGAATCAACCAGATGCCATTGGGCTACATTGGCACGTAATAGGGTCCAATGGAAATGTTACTGGTGCCCGCTCGAGCAAATCGATGAATAACGGGATTCAAGTGATCAAGTGATCAAGTGATCAGTATGGTACTATGTTGAATTGGTAATAGATAATACCATTGCGTTGCTTTAGGGAAAAAAATCACCACTGAGAATATTTTCTCTAGATTATTTTTATGTTTTAATGAGTTCAGGGAAAACTCTCTCTATTTCTAATTAGCTGAGAGAATGTTTTTAAGTGGATATTGGGTAGTATCACATTTTTTTCTAGTGCTATCAATATAATTATTTAAATTCCTTCTTTAATCTGTTAATAAAATTGATTATATCATTTCAGTTGAAAGTTGAAAAATTGACTTATTGGGAATAAATCCCACTTGATTGTAGTCTATAAATTTTATAATCTATGAGGTGTTTATGGGAATGAGGACAGGATTCACTCCAATGATTCTTGACCATGTGGGATATACTATTCAATCACACAATCTCCTACCTTGGTATTGCTTTTGCATTTGGCCTTAGTTTCTGATAGTTTGTATTCTAATTTTCATTCAAAAAATCTTTTTTTATTTATTTATTTTTAATTTTCTCTTTGATTCAGTCTTATTCAGTCACAGGTTGTGTCCAAATGTTGGAGGTATCTCCAACATTTCTATATTAATTATTATATTCGGGAAAGGATTCTTGATGTGATTATCCAAGATAATGATCCATATACCCTGGAGAAAGAAATGCATATTTGACTTTTTTGAGATTGAGGGGCTTTCTGCTTTTATTAGGGCCATTCTTACAATCGCTTATGTAGGGCTTTTGCTTTCTGATTACTGCCTGCTTCATATGTCAAATGATAAGAGTTCAGTATTAAAGTATTCCAGTACTATTGTATTGCAGTTGGTTTATTTATTCGGGTTAGTTTGTAGTTGCTTTATGAATTTTGCTTCACATTCATTTGGAGCATAACTGCCAATAATATTGATAAGAATGTTATCCTTTTCTTCCATTGAATCTTTAATGAGAATATAATTCCTATTTCCATTTATTTTATTTGAATTGAACATTGGTCTGATGCAAAATACAGCTGTTCTTGCTACTTCAGTCTTCTGTCATTTTGCATGGTAGTTTTCTAACCATTTACTGAGTCTGTACTTAGAGTTAGTGCTCAAGTTTGTGTCTTATAAATAAGAGAAAGTAGGATTGAACTTCATGATCAATCCAGCTACTCTTATCCATCTTAAGGTGGGCTCATTCCAATGGTACTTAGATAAATTATTGTTTTATTAACTACTGAAACTGTTGAAGGAATATGGTACATGTATCTAAATCGAGTTTTGATCTTTGTGCTATTTGACTTTTGTTTACTTTTTAAAAAAAATCTTATCAGGAACTTTAAACATCAATACACAAATGAGGCAAAGATAGAAACAGACATTTAGTAGGGTGAAAAAATATCTTAAAATAAAAACAATTATTATTCAGAATTTGCATGTTAAAAAGTAAAAAGCACGAAAGGAGAGACAAGATGGCTGAAATGCAACAGTTAATATGTGTGCTTCTGTGACATCAACATGAAAAACAAATAAAATCATTAATAGCATAGCATACCTCAAGGGTTCTTCCAGAACATGGGAAATATTGTCACCAAAATAGCAGAATCAAAAAAGGTGCCCCTTAACAGTTTTAAAACCTACTGCACTGAAAGTTGTTTTGATTAAGCCAAATCTAAGTATGAGTTACTGGTTGTATGCACAAACATCAGTGTGTTAAAGAAGTAAGAGAGAAGTCAAGCCTGAACAACAAGGAAACAACATAAAGTTCACATTGCATTTTTCAAAAAAAAAACCTCTCCAAGCAAGAAAGGAATGGAATGATATAAATTACAAAAAAAAAACACTACAATCAGAATTACCTGCCCTGCAATGTTATCACTTAGATTTAAAGAGTAATAAAATCATTCCCTGAATAAAAATGATGAAATTTTTAAGCCTCTTAACTAGCTCTGTATTTGTTTTAAAATTAATATTTTTTGTACCGGGTGGGGGCAATAGATGCCAAGAAGTGAAACATCTGGACCAAATAGTAGCCCCATTTGCATATTTCTGCATAGAGGTCAACATTTTTTGTAATCATGTCACTTAAACTCTAATAAAATTAATAAATTATAAATTAAGAAAGTATAAATTAAAAAATTCAGGAGCCAGGAATAAAGCTCAGTAGTTTATACATTTTTTTTATATACTGGATGAGTTAGGAGCTCGCAGCACTTAGTCCCAGTATATTGCTTTTGTTGTAATTCTAAAGCTACAAGTTCCTCTAAGTATAAAACTTATGGCCCTGAGTATTGACAGGGATAAGTTGCAATCTCTGAAAGCATACGTGCCTACCCGCTCTGTTTTCTTGGGCCATGATATTGACCAACCAGTGGATTGATTGATCATCATGGGGAACAGTCTCTAGACTGCTAAAAATTAAGAATAATCACAAAAAGTAAAATAGAGTTAGATTTTGATTATTAACATTAAAGTTAGTGTTTTGAAAATGAGACAAAATAATTTTGCAATATTGTTGAAATGTCTGAGAGTCTCTGACATGTCAGAGACTCACAGACATGGGGCAGAGTTGCTCCTTGCTCTCCCTGTGCCCAGCCCCTCATGAGGTGCCCGGGAGGCATGGCGGGTTCTAGCCCTGGCCTGCCACTCCAGCAGAGCCTCACAGCAAGCCAGATGACCCCCAGCTCCATGGGGGCCACCATTTTCCACATCCGGACTTCCCTCTTGTCACAACTCCACCCAGCAGACCAGACTATCACAGCCCTGCTCGCGCAGCCACTAGTGGCCACGCAGTTCATTAATAAGTGCTTTATTCAGGAGTGACTACAAGAGTATGACACCTGCACGGCAAGCCTGGCAAGCTGCTCATGTCATATTTGATATGCCAAATACCAGTAACATTTATATTAGGTCATTCCCATGACCTAATATAATGGTTTGAGGCTCTTTATGTTCCTGGAGCAAGTGGATGCCTTTGGGTTCTACTAGCATGTGATAGGACATATGGAGATGTTACTGGTGCCCGCTCTAGCAAATAGATGATGAATGGGAAGATAGTGATAGTGATAGTGATATTGTTGAAATCCTAAAAGGATTAAATATCTACACCATACTGAAGCCCCCTCAGACAAACTCAAAACCCACCACTGCTGCCATGCCAATAACCCAGCTCCAGAGAGAATTAAGAGAAGCATAATGTTTAAACATTTTGTAAATGACAATAATTCTATTTGAAAGTTATAGAGAGATAGGTCTCATTTAGTAAACTCTTTGCTCACAAATTTTTATTTCAAAATTTTGTTTCAAAAGTTTCATTCCTAACTTGTATGTTAAACAAGATACTTTTTTATTCATATGATATTTAAATGTGATATAAAAATTAAAATTTACTAGAAAAAATAGAAGAACTAATTTAAAAAAAAGCCAACTCCAACAAGGAAGAAAATTCATATAAAGATATATGCAACTTTTAAATCCTTGAAAGCCTCAGAACGTTGAACTATTATACAAAAATGAGTAATGTATTGAGAGAAAAACTGAGATACTGACATACTGTCAAAACAGAAAGTCTTTGATATATAAATAATTTAAAACAAACTAAAATGTAAAACCCTGAACTATAATGTGTAGCTGACAGGTATTAGGGACGTTATACTCACAGACATATTCAATGGCTGTATCAGTGATTATGTTGAAAAACAAATATAAATATACCATTTCTTAAAATGTATATTGACATTAGCAGAGAAAGTTTAAACATACCCCCACACAGTAAACTATCAGTCTAGCTGCAAAAAATTTCCAGTAGATATATTTACTGTGGTCTCAAATACATACACAATTGTTACCACATCATTAATTATAACAAATAATAAAAATAGAAATGAAAATAAATGATCTGAGATTTAATGAATAAAGAAGCAATATTTACACAAGGTTGTTGTCAAATATAATACATGTTTTAGGAAGATGAAATTGTTAAGATATGAAGTGAAATAGTTTGTATAGTGATGTATATGTCAAGTATATCTGACTATTCCAAGAGATAGTAAATGACTATTATCTCTTTCCAGTAGAAACCTGGAAAGAGTATAATTAATGTTTGATTATCTCATAAAATTTTATTTCTTAACCATAGAGGGTACATAAAAACTGGCAATGTCACCTAATATTATAATACTGAATACTAAATTTATAAATTCTTGTACAACATAGTGATAACTAGAATTTATTTATGTTCAGAGTGATTTATATTGTACTAATGAGCCCAACACATGAGTGAATTGTTACAAAAATTATTTCTAGAAGTAGTTACTTTAACAGTAGTTGTAGGGGCCGGAGCTATAGCCCTAGCCCAGCCGGTAGGGAGTTTGCCTTTGCACACGGCCAGCCCATGCTGGCCTGGGTTTGAACCCCGGCATCCCATATGGTCCCCAAGGACAGCCAGGAGTAATTCCTGAGTGCAGAGCCAGGGAGAAACTCTTGAGCATTGCCGGGTGTGACCCAAAAAAGCAAAAAAAAAAAAAAAAAAAAAAAAACCAGTATTTGTAGATGTTGCTATTAGGAAAACAAAACAGAAATATTGAATTAACGACCACAATAGTTATTACCAGGGTAATAAAATTCAATATTCATGTCCTAACTGATCGCCCAAGTATTTTTCAAGACATATATTTAACAATAGTTGTTTGTTTATTTATTCTGTCTTTATTTCATGGCTAATTGGTTGATGGATCAATGCCAATCTAGAAGGCAAAAATCTATCAGCAAATCACAGTATTGTCCAACTTAACAGTTGTGTCAACTAGTTGGTAAGAGCACAGAAGGCCAGTAATTAATTTTACTGAACAATATTAAAGATAATAAATGATAAGAAGCATGTTTGAATGATTAAAAATATAAAACCGCTGACAGTTGATATGCAGTATCAGAATAAAAAATAAAACTAGAACTTTGGTGAGAAATCACAGATTAAAATTGAACAAATATATCAATATCCAAGCTCACAAAATAGATGTTTCAATTTTATTTACACCCCTGGTAGACGGATTAAGTGAAGCTCATAGAATCTTATTAATCACTTTAGATATTTTTGGTCATGATATGATTAGTAAAGTAAACATTTTCCCAATTTTTAAAGATGTTACATGGTTCAGAATATAGTCTGGCATAATAAAAAAAGAATTAATTTCCATTCTGTTGAATTATGTCACCTTTAAATTGAATTTATGGTGTCATAATTTTCAGATTTAAAACTTTATAGAAAACCCAGCAAATTGAGTTTTTGAGAGAGCTACAATGATTCCTTAAGAAGTCAGAAAGTGCTATGAACTTAAAGGGGAAAAGTCATCAGATTCATGCTATTCTGATATTTAATTAGTTTTTCCAAAGATAGTCAATGAAAGCAGCAATATGGGGAGACCAGATTGACTCAAACTTCTTGAGTCAAGTCTTATCTAAAAGGTTTTGTTTTTAATAAACTAAATCTTTGTAAATAATATCTTACAGACATTTTAGTTGTTAGAAAATGCATTCTGCTTACTCTTTATGTAGAACAGAAAACAATATTAATTATTCTAATATTACTCTATAGAAAACATTTGAAAATAATACATAGGTTAAATTATCTTATATAAGTAAGGTCAGAAGCCTGAAACATTATAGCACTTTCTATGAACAACTATATATTAAATAAAAATAAGTCAATGAAGTCAGCCCATAAATTTGCAAAGTATCTAGGTTCAACAGACTTAAAATCAATAAAGTCATTGAAATCAATGCACCCTTCTCTGGAAAACAGTCTGTTAACTAATCAGCTTTTAAAAGATCCTGCCTGCTTGAATATAAATGTCTCCTTGCTTTGGTTATAGTATTTGGATTAAGCCATTACTCACTAAACTTGCCAGTTCCATTATGCATGATCTAATGATTTCATAATCAATGAAATATAGTCACAAATTTCTCAGTAGATTATTTATTTAATAATTATATTATAATTAAAATAGATCATCTCTAGAAAATTAAATACAAACGATTAACATATTCTAGTGTGTATACTAGAATGCATATAGAATTTATGCATGT
Organism: Cryptotis parvus; assembly: GCA_021461705.1. NCBI lineage: Eukaryota > Metazoa > Chordata > Mammalia > Eulipotyphla > Soricidae > Cryptotis > Cryptotis parvus. The sequence goes on from JAJIBD010022951.1 coordinate 30,554, forward strand.
GAACCTAGGTATATTTATAAAAACTAATATATTTTCTGATCCTAAATTTTTAATAACTATGATTATTTCATTTCTAACTCAAGTGATCAAGTGATTTTTTCATTTCAATCTTAAGTAACATTAGTTTGCAATATAAATTTCAGGGTGTTACATCTGATGTTTATCTAACAAATATTTAGTATGTATTAATTATTATATTATTGGTTATTATTAAATATTATTAATTGTTCATTTATAAACTATATATATTTTATGCTCCCTGCCACATCTAGCTACAATCCTAAAAAATAATTTAATACCCTTATGCAATTTACTCTGGATAAGGCATACCTGGACTGGGCTTGAAAAAAGAATTCTGTAGGGTGGGTCTCTTGACTAGCCGGGCTATCGATCAGCTCTTCTGCTGGGTGGAGCTCTGACAAACTGGGAAGTCTGAGTGTAGAAAATGGGAGCCCTCATGGTGTGGGGGTTCCTCTGGCTTCTTGTGTGAGGATCTGCTGGGATGGCAGGCCAGGGATAGAACCCACCTTCCGTTCGGGGAGCCTCATGATCAGCTCAAGCCCAGCCCAAGTATGCCTGATCCAGAGACTCACATACATGGGGGCAGAGCTGCTACCAGCTCTCCCTGTGCCCAGCATACCTCTCCCCGGGTATTTAGATCACTAAACACCCGGGACGGAAGATGAGTTCTAGCCCTGGCCTTCCAACCCAGCAGAGCCTCTCAAGAAACTAGAGGAACCCCTACGTAATGAGGGCTGCAATTTTCCACATCTAGACTCCCAGTTAGTCAGAGCTCCACCCAGCAGAAGATCTGATGACAAGCCCAGCTCATGTGGCCACTTTGCCGCCACGTGGTTCATCAATAAATGCACGAGATGAGAGTTGACTACAAGAATATCCCATCCACACAGTAGAACCTGGCAAGTTACCTATGTAGTATTTGATATGCCAAATGCCAGTACCTCATTCCCATGACCTGATGGAATGGTTCGAGACTCTTTATGTTCCTGGAGTGATGCCCTTGGGCTGTACTAGCATGTGACAGGATGTATGGAGATGTTACTGGTGCCCGCTCCAGCAAATCAATGAACAACAGAGACAAGTGACAAGTGATCCAATGTACTTGATCTCTTTATAATTTTTGGTAGCTAGTTATCATAATTAAAAGTTTATTTCTATTTTTTTAGTTTTCATATATATATATGAAATTATGCTATTTGTTGTTTATCTATTTTGTAAGCAAAGTGCCCTAAAGGTTTGCCTATTTATTATACAAATGGTATTATTTTCTATTTTATACCATAGTAAGTATTATTTAATTTGAGTGCATACACCAAGTATTTTATACCCAATTAATCAGTTGGCAGCATTTTTTAAAGTCATGGCTATTAAGAATAATGGTACATTAAAAAATAATAAAAAAGAATAATGGTACATTAAGCAGAGAATCATAGATAACTTTTTTTGTACTGGTGTTTTATATCTCAGAAAAAGACCTGGAAGTGGAAAAGCTAAATCATAAACATTTCTTTCCTGTGTTTTGTTGCTTTTAATAAAATGAAAGAAGGAAGGATCAAAAGAAGGAACGAAAGGATAAAAGAAGAAAGGAAGAATAAGAAAAGACATACCATAACCATACTTTTTATAATGGCTTTACCAATATACTTTCCAACAAAGTTGCTTGAGAAATTCTACCACCTTGCCTAAATATACTCCATCTTTTTTAAGAATAGTCTTTCTCATGGGTGTATAGTTATAACACATTGTGCTTTTGATTGGTGTTTTCTATATAATCAGTTACATTAAACGAGTCTGGAGACACAGTACAGATCCGCACTGCATTTGGCAGATCCAAGCTCAATCCTTATCATCCCATATGGTTCCCCAAAGTAAATGTTGAGTACAAAGCCAGGATTAACCCCTGAGCTTCCCCAGTTGTGACCCAAAACAACAACAAGAACAAATTACTATAAACATATTTCACTGATGCTTAGTAAGTAATGAAAATCTTGTGTAAAACAAAAGATCAAACCAGCTCAGCCCTCTAGACTCCTCCAACTCCCAACTCATCCTTCTGCCTGCTTAGACCTTAGGGACATTAGGCAGAAGTAATTCTATCCATTTCACCCCTTGAACTTACCAGTCCTTGCAACTGAATTTTGCTCAGGACACGAAGGAAGGAGTAGGTTCAGCAGTGAAAAGAAGCAGCAGAGGGTAGTGGATCCCATTATTTCAAGAGTCAGAAACCCAGGAGTTTTAGTCTGCACTGAGCCCCTAATGGTTTTACAGTAGCTGTATGATTATGTGAGGTGGGAGTGAGAACTTGGCATTCAATAAAAAAGGAAACGTGCCTATTATAGAGGCAGGCAGGGGAAGGGAGGAAGGATTTGGTGGTCATTGGTGGTAAGAGTAGGACACTGGTGGAAGGGAGGATGCTGGGATAATGTGTGACTGAAATCCAATTATGACATTTTAGTAATGGTATAATAATTTTTTTAAAAGTTGGAGGTAGAGGCAGAGATCCTTCATCCACTGTCCTGCATGGACAAGAGAGCTGAAAGAGTATGAAATGAAGTACGGAAAGAGTGGTTCAGAGAAAATTGATCGGCCGCGCATATAGCTTGTATCACTCGCCTTCCTGTTGTTCATTGATTTGCCTCGAGCAGGCACCAGTAACATCTCCATGCATCCTGTTGCGTGCTAGTGTAGCCCAAGGGCATCTTCTCACTCCAGGAACATGGAAAGCCTCAGACCATTTCTTCAGGTGGGATCCTGAGGTCTCTCCAGCCACATGTAAAAAATAATGATAATAAGCTAAGTTCCCATCGCACTATATTCACAGCATTCAAAGGTCATGATAAGAAAATGCAAGAACCATCAAGAGCTCAAGGTTTCCTCTTTGACAACACCCAAATTACCTTGGAGATGTGTAGAGAACTTCAACACCAGAAAACTTGAGAAATTACCTCTAACAGACTCCCAAAAGTCATTCTCTGTTTTTTTCTCCCACTCTGAAGTGGTACAAGTTAGTTCTTAAAGCAATAACTGTAAGGAATTCATTCCTTAAATAACTTTATATATTTATCACTTTTTAATATTTTTTTAAATTCTCTTAAAAGAAATTTATTAATTTAATAATTTTAAGTTATTCTTTAAAGGGATAACTTGTTTCTTCTCTCTCCTCATATTTGTCTTAGGAAATTTATCTAAATGACAATGATTTAGTTCAGTCCTATTAAAAAGGTCAATACAAAATGGACTAAGGACTTCAATATCACATCTGAATTCATAAGTTACTTTTAGAAAAAAAATAACATAGGTAGATCTCTACACAAAACTGAATCTAGAGAAATCTTCAACAATTCAATAAACTGGTCAAGAACATAAGAGAAAATATAAATAAATATAAGATATCACTTATGCTTATATTTATTTATAAATATAAGCATATCACTTATTAAAAAACTTCTGCACTGCAAAAAACTGATAAGCAGTAAAAAAAACTGGGAGAAAGTACTTGCCCAATACTCATCTGACAAAGGATTAATCTGCAAGAAATATAAAGCATTTGTAATACACAACAAGAATTTAAAAATTCAACCACATCCAAAACTGGGGAGAGGAAATAAATAGAAACTTCATCAAGGAAGACATACACATGGAAACTATGTTTATAAAAAAAAAGGATTTGCATCACTGATCATAATTGAAAAACATATCAAAGCAAGATATTATCTCACACCACTGAGAAAATCCCACATCAAAAAGAACAAAAACAACCATTGAATTTGTTAGTGCTAGGTGGGGGAGAGTGAGGTAGAGAGGAACCATCATTAACTGTTGAGGGATAATTTGGACTGGTTCACAACTTGAAAAAAACAAAATGGACACTTCTCAATAACAACAGAAAGCAATATAAAAACTGAACTTTCATATGGCCCAGCAATGCTTCTGAAAATCTAACTCAAAGATCAAAAGTCAACACAAACTATCAGAAAAGACTTTTGCATTTCTATTTTTATTACAGTGTTACTTACAATAGCCAAAGTCAAGAAATAACCCAAGTATCGGTAAACAGATGACTTGATAAAGAAACTAAAGTATATCTATACAATGGAATACTATACTGCTTTCAGATAAAATCTCCATTGTGTCATTTGAGTCCACTGTATAGGAAATTACCAAAGTAGTCCCCCAGACCTCACCTTGTGTCCACACACTTCATTTCTAGAAAATATGATGGGATGCCAGTTAGATGAATATACTAGGCTTTGATATAATGCCCAGGCAAAGAGTGCCTGCACATCATGGGGGGTATATGGGACCCCCATGTACCACACCAGATGGCCGCAGTTCTGGGCAAGCAACCAGGCCTTGCCAGAGGGCTCTGAGTTGGGGGGGAGGGTGCCCCAACTCAGCTACCCAGGAAACCTGGTGGGTTCCATCACCAAGTTGTGCATACCTGGGCTTGAACTCTACTAATCTGTTGGATGTGGCTCTACCGACATTGAAAGTGACTGTGGTTGTGATGCATGAGGTTTTCTGGCCTCTGAGGATCTGAGTGGGAGGCAAGGGGAGCTCAGTGCTGCCCCTCCTTCCAGGACACCTCATTAGCCTAGCACAAGTTGAGCCAGCAGCAGCTCAGCCCTGTGCCTGTCGCAGTTTTCCAGCTGGTGACAGTTCTCCATGACAGATACTTTCTGATTTTAAATACTCTTAGATTTTAAATATAAAAGATACTCTTAGATTTTAAATATAGAATAGATTCATGGACTGAAGGAATATTTGTTTGAAAGTATTAACTAGTCTCCTTAAATATATATGCCATGCTGGTAGAACTTTACAAGAAGAAAACAACCAACCCCATCAAAAAATGGGGAGAAGAAATGACCAGAAACTTCAACAAGGAAGAAATTCGAATGGCCAAAAGACATATAAAAATGCTCATCATCATTAGTCAGAAAGATGCAAATCAAAACAACAATGAGATATCATTTTACACCACAGAGACTGGCACATATCCAAAAGGACAAGAACAACAAGTGCTGGCGTGGATGCGGGAAAAGGGGACACTCATCCATTGTTGGTGGGAATGCCGGCTGGTACAGCCTTTCTGGAAAACAATATAGACATTCCTCCAAAGACTAAAATTGAGCTCCCATTTGATCCAGCCATACTACTCATGGGAATATACCCTGGGAAGTAAAAAATACGCAGTGGAAACACCATCCCTACTTTTATGTTCATAGCAGCATTATTCACAATAGCCAGAATCTGGAAACAACCAGAGTGTCCAAGAATCAATGACTGGGTAAGGAAGCTTGGTGCATCTACACAATGGAATACTATGCAGCTGTTAGGAAAAATGAAGTTATGAAATTTGCCTATAAATGAATGGATACGGAGAGGATCATGATGAGTGAAATTAGTCAGAAGGAAAGAGACAGATATAGAATCACTGCATTTATTTGCATGTTATAAATATATATGTACATATTATGATATCAATATCCAAGGTCAGGTGAAGCATGGATCAGGAGGCTGCGTAAAAAGTGGAAATTATCACAAATGTGTGGGAATCAGAAGCTAAGTAAGACAGAGAATGGAACAGTGTGCCAATAATTTTTGAAAGCGGTAATACCAACCTAGAACTGAGCATTCAATACAGGAAAAAGATACACATGACATCACTTAATGTATGTATTGTAATCCACAATGTGGAAGGGAAGGAAAAGAGAAAGAGAGAGAGAGAAAGAGAAAGAAATAAAGAACCTGTCATAGAGGCAGACTAGGGGGGGGGGAGGAAATCAGGGACATTGGTGGTGGGAAATGGGCCCTGGTGGAGGAATGGGTGCTGATCACTGTACGGCAAAAACCCAAATATGAACAACTTATGAAAATTTTTGTAATTGTGTATTTTACAGTGGTATAATAAAATATTTAATATATATATATATATATATATGCCATGAAATATAGTTACTAGTATTCCTCCTCAAAATATGTTTAGAAAACAGTAAGGATGATTATTTTGTGGTCATGCTCTATGAATCTATTATACTTTTAAAATAATATTTTAGTGCAAATCATCAGAGTGATAAGCCATACATGATTAAGGACTTCAGTGCCTTCTTTTTATTTCTTTCTTTTTAGCATTTGAGTTCTGGATCATACCTTTGGATACCTAAGGCTCATATGAAATGCTGTGCTCTAGGATCATTCCTCTTAGTAAGTGAGGAAACATATAGTAATGACGATTGGGTCAGTAATGGTCACATAAAAGGCTAGTTTAATAGCGCCTGTATTCTGTCTGAATCCACAATTGGTTTTAGATAGACCCTCATAAATAAGACAAACATAAAGAACAGCCAGAGGAAAACAGTAAAATTCATAGTTTATTATTAAGAGTTTATTACTATTTTTTTACTATTTAAACAGTAAAATTAAGAGTCTAGTTATTAATCAATAAATGATCTATTCAGATAAATCAATCCATAACTAATAAATATTTTAAGTGAATAGCACTTTATTGAGATCATGCCATATGATCTCAACTCCCTAAAACTTACGTAAATTAAAATAAAATTTGAAGCACAAAGTGCTTTTGGCAACATTAGTTTCAACCGTTGTTTTCATAAATTACTAATTCAATGTCATTATTATGGCATTTTAGTCCTCACGGTGAATGCATTAATATCAGTACAAAAAGTAAATTTTTTAGAAATTGAATTATTTCTAAAAGTGGGTTATTTTTTTTTACTCAGAACTTTTGCTGTGCTTTTTTTTGCTATTTATTAGTCAGTTTTAGTGACATGTTACTGAACAATAACAGAATGAATCGTTTGTTCTACTCTCTGTTCCTTGCTAAAGTTTTTCAGACTCCTTTCAGAACAGCAAATACATGTCCTTAAAAAGCAATTTTAAAAGCACTGCAGAGACAGAATGTTCTTTGCAAAATTTGGTGTACGAGTCAGAGGGAGCAGGTGGTTGATTTGAAGAGCCTTACATTGGAGTATTAAACTATGCAGTATTGAAGTGGGAAGTAAACAAGGGGACTCAGGGAAAAGGGCTTTGAGAAAGCTAATAGGAAACATTTCCAAGCAGTAGTCAAAGTCTCTTGGGCATGCGAACTTGTAAGTATTTATTACTGCCTTCTCCTGGTCACACAAGAAGAATAAAAAGCAGCCATTTATGAATGGGGATTAACATAACCCTTTAACCTATGGAAGTATGGAAACTGAAAGCCAGAGACATTCTTTTTATACAGCTTCTATTTTTAAAAAATGCAGTGAGAATGGAAATCTTGACAATATGTGAGTAAAGGACCAGGTTTTGATTTCTACTGTATTTCTTAGAGAAAAGCTCAATTAAGGCAGCTTTCTCAAATAAGTATGACCTATTCCAATAACCCATATAACACATTTTGAAATGAGCTCCTATGAGAATATTTATTAAAAGCTTAAAATCACACCACTATCATTACAGTATTGTAATTATTTTTATCCATCCCCTATCACTCAGTGTGGGTCATCATAATAATATTTACTGAGAATTCAATTTCATTCAAAAGACACTGCTACAACCTATCCCAATAATATTATTGTGAATTTTTAATATACCTTTGTTAAGATACTCATTTCATTCAACTTGTATGGAAATAAATTGAGTAGGTTAAGAAAGAGCTATAAATATATTTTAGAACCTTGAACAAAAAATTAGAGTACAATAATTTTAATTGAGGTTCATGAGTTTTCTGCTTTATAACTAGACTACAGCCATCTCACCAGGCACAATATAATACTTATCACAGGTATTACATATTGGAGTTTCTTTACTCTTACAGGGATTATTGTAGTGTCTTTTGGTTGTACTCTTATTCCATCTCCAGCTGAGCAATCAGAATGATCAAGTCGAAATATAATCTAGTCCAATCAAACCCCTTATTCAATGTTAACTGCTTCACAAGGTTTGTGTTAGAATTAGCTAGTTAATAAGTAAATTAGCTTAAAAGAAGTGCATATACATTATTGTGGTTAAGTTATAGCTTCAGGGATAGGAGAATTCACCAACGCTTCATCATCGTCACCATGATCATAACCGTAGTAGGAATCAGCTTCATTCTTAACATTGAATAGTTGCTAATCATTTTATGTTGAGAAAGGAGGTCTTCTGTTAATCAGCATGTGGGATTCCAGGTTTTACTATAAATATGAATATCAAGTTAGCTTCTTACAGTTCCAAGGGGACTATTAAAGAGCAATGAGATTGATGAGTAAGAGATGAAAGACTTTATTAATCACAGCAAGAACTACTCAGAGCTTCAGTGACATATTTTGGCAGTTCCTCAAACAGCTTCTGTTTGAACTTATAAAAACAACACAAAACATAGATACTAGGCTGTTGTGTAGTTTGAATGCTATAAAATGGGTTCTTATACTTCTGGCTGCTGAGAAGCCCACTATGAAGGGGCTGAAAAGGTATGTGTCTTATGAGATCTTTCTTCCTGGTTTTAGATGATAGCTTTTTGTCCATGTTCATCTAGGGAAGCAGTGTGTGTGTGTGCGTGTGTGTGTGTGTGTATGTGTGTATGTGTGTGTGAGTGCAAGTGCAAGTGTATAACCATACATTTGCATGTTTTAGAGAGAAACAGAGTCAGAGACAGAGGGACAGCGACAGAATCTCTGCTCTAAGACAATTCTATTTAATTAGGGAGCAGTTTTTTTAGCTTCATTAAGCACTAATTTAACCATTGCACCCTAAGGATGTTATATCCTGGTACAGTCATAAAGGGTATTAAGACTTCAAAAAAATGTTCATCCATAGCAGAAACTATAATATATATCAGTACTTACAATGGATTTATTGTTGGGAAAGCACTGTTTGGAGTGGGGTCTTTTTTGTTTATGCAACTGAAATAAATGCCACACTGCATACCTAAAGATAAATGTCACCCACAAAGTTGTGCCTGTAAACATAAATCTGAGACATGATCTATTCAAAGTATTCTACTTTTGGTTACTCAGTCTTGCCATGACCCATAAGAACAAGAAGAGAAGCACATGGGTGACGGATTGCCTTTTCCTGTATCGAGGTGGATTGAACCTCAGTATTAAAGTTCCTGACTAGTTAGAACTTTAACTATAGGCCTGAATTTACCTCAAGCCATCTGTCAGGAATGCTTTTCTCATTGTTTCATAAGAAAGGCGGGAACAATAGTACAGCGGGTAGGGCATTTGACTTGCTTGCGGCTGACCTGGGTTTGATAACCGGCATCCCATATGATCCCTGAACACTGCCAGGAGTAATTCCTGAGAGAAGAGCCAGGAGTAAACCTTGAGCATCCTTGGGTGTGACCCAAAATGCAGAGAAAAAAGGAACATTCCTCTGAATCTAATCCTTCCTAGTCTGGTGCTGTTGACACTAATTTTGTGAACAAAGGATGATTCAGACTGAACAAGAGAAAACAGGAAAAAGAAGGGTATTCTTTAGTCTCTTTCAGTTGAGCCCTTAAATTTTGCTTCAAAGAGAAACTGTTAGAAAGGATAAAGAAACATATTTAGTCTCAAGGGCAAGTCATTTGCTATGCATTTCTTTCTCTTGGGCATTTTACCTCAGTCAAAGTTTCTGTGCTCAGGAATGTTAGTGAAACTCCCAATTATAACAAGACAGAATAATGAAAGTAAAATTAAAGATCCATTTAAGCTAAATAGATTTATGAAAAAAATTAATTTCAAAAATTAAATATGCAGAAATCATATTATGCAAAGTCATAATATGCAAAAAGGGCATATCATGAAATTATTCTGAGCAATGAATTATGGAAAGAAAGCCTCTTCAGAGTTATATAACTTAAAATACTTTGGAAAAAAATGCAAAACTGAAAATTTATTTCTGTAAATTGAAAAATCATTTCCTGTTATTAATTTTCATTTGGATTAATTAACATATACCATAAATTATCATCTAGTGCTTATTTAAGTCTGATCATTGTCTGCAATTGAGTGCAGACAGTGAAAATTTATAGCAGTTTATTGAGTAGGTAATCTTGTTTTTTTTTTTTTTTGTTTTTCTGCTTTTTGGGTCACACCAGGCAATGCTCAGGGCTTACTTCTGGCTCTGCACTCAGGAATCACTCCCAGCGGTGCTCAGGGGACCATATGCGATGCCTGGGATCGAACCCAGGCCGGCATAGGCGGGTCGCGTGCAAGGCAAGCGCCCTACCCGCTGGGCTATCGCTCCAGCCGCATAATTTTGTTTTTTTTAGTTGCGTTTGTTTTATTTATTTATTTATTTTTATTTTTAATTTTTTTTTGTATTTTAGCATACCACTGTAAGATATACAATTACAAAGAAGTTCATGTTTGGGTTTTGTTTTTACAGTGTTCCAGCACCCCACCCTCCACCAGTGCCCATTTCCCACCCTATGTCCCCAATTCCCTTCCCCCTCCCCTAGCCTGCCTCTTTTCTCTCTTTCTCGTTCTTTCTCTTTTTCTCTTCCTTCTCTTACACATTGTGGATTACAGTATATACATTTATAGATTATCATGTATATCTTTTGCCTGTATTCAATGCTCAGTTCTAAGCTGATATCACTTTCGACAATTATTAGCACACTGTTCCCTAATCTGTCTTACCTAACCAATTACTCCCACACATTTGTGGTCGATTCCACCTTTGACAAGACCTCCTGATTTATGTTTTGCCTGATGTTGGATATTGTTTTCATTATACATATATATATATATGTATATATTACATAATATATATACATTCATAATGTGTATATATATATATCATGCAAATAAATACAGTCATTCTATATCTGTCTTTTTTTCTTCAGTATGATCCTCTCCATGTCCTTCCATTTATATGCAAATTTCATAACTTCATTTTCATAACAGCTGCATAGTATTTCATTGTGCAGATGTATCAAAGTTTCTTTATCCAGTCATCAGTTCTCAGGCACTCTAGTTGTTCTGGGAACAACTGTGAATAGTGATGCTATGAAAATAAAAGTGCAGATGGTGTTTCTGTTGTGTGTTTTTGGTCTCCCAAGGTATATTAACAGGAGTGGTATGGCTGGGTCAAATGGGAGCTCAATTTCTAGTCTTTGGAGGAATGTCCATATTGTTTTCCAGAAAGGCTGTACCAGTCAACATTCCCACCAACAATGGATGAGTCACTTTCTTACCGCATCCACACCAGCATTTGTTGTCCTTGCTCTTTTGAATATGTGCCAGTCTCCATGGTGCGAGATGATATCTCATTGTTGTTTTGATTTGCACATTTCTGATGATTAGTGATGATGTACATTTTTTCATATGCCTTTAGCCATTCACGTTTCTTTCTTGCCAAAGTCTCTGTTCAATTATTCTCCCCATGTTTTGATGGGGTTGGCTGTTTTCTTCTTGTAACACTCTATCAGTGCCTGATATATCCTTGATATTAACCCCTTATCAGATGGGTATTGGGTAAATATTCTTTCTAATTCTGTGGAATATCTTTGTATTTTGATCACTGTTTCTTTGAAGTGAAGAAGCTTTTTAGTTTCATGCAGTCCCATACGTTTATCTTTGCTTCTAGTTGCTTTGTTAGTGGTGTTTAATCTTTGAAGATGCCTTTAGGTTCAATGTTGTGGAGGGTTAATCCTATATTTTCGTCGACATACTTGAAAGATTCAGGTCTGATATTGAGATCTTTAAGACATTTTGATCTGATATTTGTGCATGGTGTTTGACAGAGGTCCAAATTCATTTTTCTACATGTAGCTGCCCAGTTTTCCCAGCACCACTTGTTGAAGAGGCTTTTCCTGCTCCATTTCATATGCTTTGCAGCTTTATGAAGATTAAATGATCATGTGTTTGAGGATGCATGTCAGGACACTCAACTCTATTCCAAAAGCCCACAGCGAGTATCATTTTAAATGGGGAAAAATTGAAAGCCTTCCCCTAAGGTCAGGGACAAGGTGGCCCACTTTCACCTCTTTTATTCAATATAGTACTGGAAGTACTTGCCATAGCAATCAGAGAAGTAATGGACATTAAGCGCATCCAGATAGGTAAGGAAGAAGTCAATCTATCATTATTCGCAGATGACATGAAATTTAAAACACTGTTGTGTTTCTCTTCTATCTAGAGAAGCCTAAACTATCTACCAAAAAACCAGATACAATAAATACTTATAGTAGAGTGCAGGGCACAAAATCAATACCCAAAAATTGGTGGCTTTCCTTTATACAAATAACGAAAGAGAAGAAAGTGATATTAAGAAAAGATTCCACTCACAATTGTGCCACAGAACATTAAATACCTAGGAATCAGCTTAGCCAAGTGTGTAAAGGACCCATACAAAGAAACTACAAGACACTGCTCCAAGAAATACAAAAGGACATGAGGAAATGGAAACACATCCCCTGCCCATGGATGGAGGGAATCAACATTGTCAAAGTGGCAATACTTCCTAGAGCTCTGTACAGATTCAATGTGGTCCCTATAAAGATAGCCATGACATTCTTCAAATAAATTGACCAAACACTCCTTAAATTTATATGCAATAATAAACCCCCTAGATAGCTAATGTAATCCTTGGGAAAAAGAATATGGAAGGCATCACCTTTCCTAACTTCAAACTGTACTACAAAGCATTAATAATTAAAACAGTATGGTATTGGAATAAAAACAGACCTGTGGACCTATGAGTAGTCTTTTGTGATGTTACCATTTTAAAATAAATTTTTCTTTTTAAGATTTATATGTGATTTTTTAAAGGAGTTAAATATAGTCCCATTTGTTTATCATTATTTCCACTTGCTTGGTCAATGAAGTTTCATCCTAGAAGATGACTTTAGTTTTAGTATCATGAACAGATCTGTATACATTTTTCTCTATATCCCTTAGGATTCAAGTCAGATGTTAATGTGTTTAATACATTTTTATTTGACGTTTCTGCATGGTGTTACAATGAATTCTAAATTTTTCAATTTTTCTTTGCATTTACATGACATGCTGCTCTCTCTCTCTCTTTGCATGTATGAAAGTAATAGACTCTGCATATTAATTTTTAGCATGCCATTTTACTACACAAATCTACTACTTCAGGTTGCTTTTTTTTTCTAGACTCCTTAGGATTTTCTGAATAGCATTTTCTGATGCTATATTTTCTCATGCCATGAGAGCGGCATGGATTGCCTTCAAAGGCATTGAAGAAATAGCTAAAAGGACAAAGAACCTCGGTCTCTGGGCACATCTCTTTGACTCCACCATTCTCCCTGCATTAACATATGCCTCAGAGACCTGGGCCTTATGAAAGCAGGATGAGAATGCTATTCGGGTCTCCCAGAGAGGAATCAAAGGAGCTATGCTTGGATTATCACACCTCACTCAAGTGAAAGAAGGAATCCGGAGTTCCAACCTCTGTCGCTATTCCAGAATCAGGGATGTTGTCTCATTTGCCAAGGCATCGAAAATCAGATGGGCTGACATGAAATGCGATTTGGAGGCGACCACTGGACTAGAGCTGTTACTGACTGGATCCCACGGGATGTCAAAAGATCATGTGGCCGCCCATCTACAAGATGGTCAGACTTCCTTGTCAAGACCCTGAAGGAATGGTTTGAGGCTCTTCATATTCCTGAATCAACCAGATGCCATTGGGCTACATTGGCACGTGATAGGGTGAAATTGAAATGTTACTGGTGCCCGCTAGAGCAAATTGATGAATAACTTGGATTCAAGTGATCAAGTGATCAAGTGATCAAGTCTACCTGACAGGTTTTCCTAACAACATTTTCTGAAGATGATTTCCTTGCTCCACTTCATACTTTTTTGTCCTTTACCAAGATTAGCTGATCACAATCCGAGGTTCTATCTCAGGATATCCAACTCTTTTCCACTGATCTGAGTGAAAGACTGTCTTTATTCCAGTACCATGCTGTTTTTAATTACTATTGCTTTTTATTACAGTTTGAGCTTGGTAAAAGTGATGCTGTCCATTATCTTTTTGAAGGCTTGCTTTAGTTATTCATGAGCTGGAAATTGTTCCATCACAGCATCAGAAAGCTGATGAATTTCTTTGAAAAATGTCATGGATAGTGATTTAAAGATTTTATTGAATATGGGCAATGTGAAGGTATTACTATTTTGATGATATCTGTTTTTCCATTCCATGAGCAGAGGTGTATTTCTACTTTACTGAGTCTTCATTTATTTCTTGTTTTCTTTGTATAGGTCATCTGACTATGTAGTTAAGATGATACTGAGGTACTTCATGTTCTAGGCACAATTGCAAATAAGATTTTTAAAAATCTTTCTCTTCTATTTCATTATTTGCATGTATGAAAGTCATAGACTCTGCATATTAATTTTTAGCATGCCATTTTACTACACAAATCTACTACTTCAGGTTGATTTTTTCTAGACTCCTTAGGATTTTCTAAATATAGCATTTTCTGATGCTATATTTTCTAGTGCTATATTTTCTAAATATAGCATTATGCTATATGCATATAATGAGAGCTTAAGTTCTTCATTTCTATCTGGATAAGTTTAATATTTTTTCTTATCTAATTGCTGTGGCAAACACTACCAGTATACTACTATTTGTATAGAAATTGTGAAAATGGGAAACCTTGTCTTGTGACTGATCTTAGAGCAAACTTTTAATTTTTCCACTTAGTAAAATATTTGCTTTAAACTTATTTAAATGGCATTCAATATATCAAGTAAATTTGGCATAAATCAGAGTCAGTCATGGTATATGATCTTTTTGATGAGATGCTGAATTCTATTATACTCTGTTCAAATCTATTTCTTGTAGGCAGCAGAGTAATTATTTCAATTTTCTAGTGCATCTTACCATCCTGTCTCTTAATTGGTGAATTTACCCCATTGGTTTAGAGATTATTGTCATGAAATTTTGTGCCATTTTTTCTGTAGGATTTTGACTTATTTATGGGATATATATTATCTTAAGGTCATAATTTCAGTTCTTGTAAAGATTTATTGGAGTTTATGATTTTTTTGCTATTGTGTGTTATCTGTGAAATATTGTATCACATTCGTTAAAATACGAGTGAGAGTCTTGCTGTGTAATCTTAGTGAGGTGTTCATTTCATCGAGGTTTCCTCACCACTACTAACTCCATTTTGTCATTTTCTTTATGTCCTTAGAGTTTTTTTTCTAAATCTTAAAAAAGTTACTTTGTAAATAATTTTCTTCTTTATGATCTTGCTGCTTTCAGTATTCTCTCTGTATCTATGGTTGTGTCATTCTGATTGGAAGTGTCTTGGAGTATTTTTATTTCCATCTCTGTTAGCAGGTACGCTGTGGATATTGTAGATGTGGGTGTATGCACTGTCTCAGCATTGATGTATTGTTGCCTCTTTATCGGAGTTGCCTTCCTAGCCCTCTAGGACCCCAGTGATTCTCATCTTTTCCACTTGAATGCACTTCTTTTGTTTCCTTGTCAGCTGTTCATTTATTTGAAGGTATTTTTTTATACTCTCTGCCGTTTTCTGGAGGTTTTTCTGCACCACATTCTGGAATTCACCGATTCTTCCTCAGTGGTACTCTGCTGGTGAGGCTTTCAGTGACTTTTTCATTTCACTTACCATATTTTCCAACTCTATCATTTCTGTTTGTACTTTCTTATTTCTGCTCCCATGCCCTCTTATGATTTTTTTGGCAGTCTGTTTCATTGTTTTTTGAGCTTTGTAAGCATGCTGGCACTTCCACTCTGAAGCTGCTTTCCAAGAGCTTATACATATAAATTTTATTAACTGAGTCCTCAGGATTATAATCTCCACCCACAACCCATGGTGATGATCTCCACTGTTTTACCTGGTTCCTTTTTATAATCTGGGGGAATGTCTTTTCCACTTCAGTGTCAGTATCCACCCCGCTGTCAGGGAGATGAATGAGGTGCTGGAAAGAGGAATGGATATTATTTTGTGACCACATTAGCTGTCACAGAACAGGGGGGAAAGCACTGAATCTGACCTTTGGAAGGAGCCCACATCAGGTAAAGACACTCACCCCTGATCTCTAGGGTTGTTTACAGATCTTAGCAATCATAAATAGTAACAAAATTAACATTGATTTGCTTACTTTTTTTCCTATTAGTATTTTGTCTTGGGATAGAGACCTAGGAATGGAATTGCTGAATTATATGATAGCTCTATTTTTTAGTTATTTGAGTATCACTGTATCACTGTATCACTGTCTTCCCATTGTTCATCGATTTGCTCCAGTGGGCACTAGTAACATCTTCATTAGTCCTGTCACAAGCAAGTGCAATCCAAGGGCATCTGCTTGCTCCAGGGTCAGGAGGAGCCCGAAACCATTCTTCAGGTTATGGAACTGAGGTCCACAATAGTTACTAGTCTTTGGCATAAAAAAGTAAATAAAACAGGGTAGCTTGCCAGGCTTTACTGTGTAGGTGGTATAGTCTCAGTAGAAGGCTCTCAACCTGAGCGTTTACTGATGAAACTTAAAGGGAAAGATCAGGTTTTCTCTTGGATGGAACTCTGAGGAACTATGGAGTCTGGATGTTGAGAATGACTAACTGCATGATGTGTGGTTTGTTCTGGCTTCTTGACAGGTTTACTGGTATCAGTTAAAACATCTTTATAACTATTTACTATGTTAAATGTGAAAGAAATTGGGAAGAACCTTATGCAAAATTCAGTATACTATAAAAATATCTCAAGGGACATGTGGGTCTGGCGTGGATGGGTCTCTCTATTCGGGGCAACTGGCATGGAGGCGGAGGAAAGGGCAGGGCCCAAAACTCCACTTCGAGTCTGGCCAGCATGGTCTCTCCCGCTCATGAGAGCAAACCCTTGGAGCAATGTTGGACTCGGGCAGGGGATGGCGGAGCCCCTTACCAGGAGGTCAGCTCCATGGGTTGCTTCCACATGGGGCCGGCCCAGCAGCGCAGCTGTGGGTCTGAAGTGGATGGGTCTGGATCTCTTCCGGGCTTGCAAATTAGCTGAGTACTAGTTACATACAATTTGAGTTACATACAATTTGAGTTACATACAATTTGAGTACTAGTTACATACAATTTCATAGACTGAACAAGTCTGCATTTTGCATTATCACTGACAGTGCATGAGCGACCTTTTTTCCCACGTTCTAGCTTGCACTAACTGTTTTTGGTCTTTTTCATTTAGGCCACTCTTCAGTTATATCTCATTGACATTTTAATTTACATTTCCATTAAAATCAATGAGTATTTTTTTCACGTGCTTGTTATCCATCTTATGGTTTCTTTGAGAAATACATATTCAGATCTTTGCAACATTTTTTTGTATTATAATGTCTGTTTTATTTCTGCTTTGTGTGTTTATGTGTATGTGTGTGTATAACTTAGTCCTTATCAGGTGTCAGATAAATGCTATGGAAACATTTCTCCCTTTCGGTAGGATGTCTTAGTTTTACGGATAATTTCTTTGCAGTGCAGATGTTTTTCAGTTCTGTAATCTCCCATTTGTCAATTTTTTACTTTATCTATTTCTAGTTCCTGGAATTCAATAATCAAACTGCTGAAGCCAACATCATGGAGTATTTTGCTTAGTATTTCTAGGATGGCTAGAATGAGCTGCCACTGTTAGGAATGAAAGAAATGATCATATTTGAAAGGTTCATTATCCTGATGGAAATGGGTAATCAAGACATCATTTTCAGTGATACAGTAATAAAGACTTCCTGTAAGAAAATGTTAAAGGGACCAGAGCGATAGCAAAGCGGTTAGGTTTTTTGCCTCGCACACTGACCCCAGTTCAATCCCCAGCATCCCATATGGTCCTCTGAGCACCACCAGGGTAATTTCTGAGCAAAGAGCCAGGATTATCCCTGAGCATAGCTGGGTGTGACCCCAAAAGAAAAAAAATGTTAAAAAATTATAAGGTGCCAATTTGATAGAAATTCACATTTTGACAAAAACCCACACATCGATGAGAACATAAACTTAAATGTTTGTTTGTATTATAACTGTATCACTGTCTTCCCGTTCATCATTGATTTGCTCCAGCGGGCACCAGTAACATCTTCCTATGTCCTGTCACATGCTAGTATAGCCCAAGGGCATCTGCTTGCTCCAAGAACATAAAGAGCCTCAAACCATTCCTTCAGGTCATGGGAATGAGATCTATAATAGTTACTGGTATTTGGCATAACAAATACAACATGGGTACCTTGCCAGGCTCTGCCATTCAGGTGGCATACTCTTGTAAGTCACCTCTAAATCCAGCATTTCTTGATGAACCGGCTGCGTGAGCCTGGCAGTAATAGGCTCTTCTGCTGGGTGGAGTTTTGATGAGAGGGAAGTCCAGATGTGGAAAATGGCAGCCCTCATTGACTGGGTGGTTGTCTGGCTTGTTGCGAGGCTCTGCTGGGTTGGCGGGCCAGGGCTAGAACCCGCCATCCCTCCAGGGTGCCTCCTTTGTGGCTGGACACAGGGAGAGCTGGCAGCAGCTCTGCCCCATGTCTGTTATGAATAATAACAATTATTAGTGTCTTACTAATTTTCAAAACAAAGCTCTGAAGAAATCAAACTCAAAATTTTAATATAACTTTATTAAAGTATGGCAGCAGTTAGAAGCTGAGCAGAAAATGGAATCAAATTGTATCTACCAAGTAACTTCTAGAGAATGATAATGGAGATATGCAAAAGTAGGAATATAATAGATGTCTGGACTCTTCTTTGATAGAAATTGTGGGGTAAAATCAAATGGCTAGATAAAAGGATTAAGGAGAGAGAAATAGGGCGGAATAATAGCACAACATGTAGGGTGTTTGCCTTGCATGCAGCCAATCTGGGTTCAATCCCTGCATCCCATATGGTCCCCTGAGCACCTCCAGTAATAGTTTCTGAGCGAAGAGCCAGGAGTAATCCCTGAGTATTAACGGGTATGAACCAAAAAAGAAAAAATAAATAAAAATGCAGACATTCATGGCTCAGAGCCATAACAGAAACTAGTAGAAACTCAAGCCTTTCCTGAGGGTGAGAGTTTAGATTCCTGGCATCCCCATAGAGCCGCCTGATCACTGCAGAAGTGATTCCTGAGCACAGAGCCATGAGTACCCCCTGATCATTTGCCAGGTATAGTTCAACCACCCAAATAAATAATAAATAGAAAAGTACCTACCATTGAGCCAGGGGCGGGGAGGTGAAGAAACTGAGAACATTGGTTTGGGGTAATATACACTGTTGTAGAGAAAAGTGCCTCGACTACTGTATGACTGAAACCCAATCATGAAGAACTTTGTAAATGTGTTTCTGACTGTGAATCAATTAAAAATTAAAGAAAAAATAAAAGAAATAAAAATAATTAATTAATTAACATATGATTTTCAAAAAGAGGATAGTTGCTTCAAAAGAAAAAGGATAGTTTAATTTTAAGTATTTAAATCAAATTAATTGTATATATTCAGGTGAACATGAATAAAACAGTTATAAGAGCTGGAATTTAGTGAAAATTGATATTACACATTTTAATTACATGATTAATTATGTGTCGAACAATAGGTGTTACCCATTTTACTTTTCTATCTTCAGTATCTGACTTTATATCCCTAGTATCTGGGTCTTAATAATTTTCAGTGACTATTGACTTTTAGTCACTTTTCTACAAATATTACAGAATATTCATAATTTTTAAAGATTAAAGATATTTGCTTTATGTATCATTATGTTCCACAATTCAATACTAAAATTACCTTATACATTCAGGACTGTCATGGGCAGAGCTGCTACTGGTTCTCCATGTGCCCAGCCACTCATGAGGCGCCCAGGAGGGATGGCAGGTTCTAGCCCTGGCCCGCCATTCCAGCAGAGCCTCACAACAAGCCAGACGACCCCCCACTCCATGAGGGCCTCCATTTTCCACACCCAGACTTCCCCCTCTTCAGAACTCCACCCAGCAGACCAGCCTATCACAGCCTGGCTCATCGAGATCCACCCTGCTGCAGTCTTTTTAATCCGGTCCAGGTATGCTGACCCAGAGACAGACATGGGGCAGAGCTGCTACTAGCTCTCCCTGTGCTCAGCCGCTCATGAGGTGCCTGGGAGTGATGGCAGGTTCTAGCTCTGGCCTGCCACCACAGCAGAGCCTCACATCAAGCCAGATGATCCCCACTCCATGAGGGCCTCCATTTTCCACACCGGACTTCCCCCAAGTCAGAATCCACCCAGCAGACCAGCCTATCACAGTCTCGCTAGTGCGGCGCAAGCGGCCACGGGGTTCATCAATAAATGCTGGATTTTGGGATGACTACAAGAGTACATAACTCTTGCCATGCTACCCGAATGGCAGAGCCTGGCAAGCTACCCATGTCATATTTTATATGCCAGATACCAGTAACAATTATAGACCTCATTCCCATGACCTGATGGAATGGTTTGAGGCTCTTTATGTTCCTGGAGCAAGCAGGTGCCCTTGGGCTCTACTTGCATGAGACAGGACATATGGAGATGTTACTGGCGCCCGCTCAAGCAAATTGATAATGAACGGGAAGACAGTGATACAGTGATATACATTCAGGAACAAATATACCAGGGGTAGACACAGATTCTTCATGAAATTTAATTAAAAATACAATTTAAAGCCTATTAAAAATGAAAACAGGAGCCACAAACTTATTATTCCATTGTAATTATTTAAAGCCTTGATGAAAAAATATTTTTGACAAATAAGAAAACCCCCCATTATTTTATAAAATTATGCATAACTCTTTATGATTTCAATTCTTAAAATCACTGCCTGGTTCTTTATAATACCTGTCTGTAAAAACAGTAAATGATGAGATTTTTGCTGTTAATGTTTTATTGACACCACAGAATGTTTAATGATTCTCAGTAATATAGGATTTCCATAAGTTATACTACAAAATAAGTGAAAATTATGCTGCATAATTTCCTTAATCTATTTTTAATATTATTACTTCTTATTAAAATTTGCTTTACTCATCAGCTTGCTTCTCTATAAATTTTCTATTCAGAAAAATGCTCTCCTGAAAAAATGTTGATAAATCCCATCATTACATATTTCTAAACAGATTTCACGAACATCAGGAAAATGATATTCCTTTCTTTACCTCTCCTCTTGAATTCCCAAAGGAGGATCAATTAGCTAACCAGTCACCTGGAAAATTTCCAGTATTTCTCTAAGTTGAGTCTTGGTTGTGGCTATGAATGGTACGGTTATGCTAAATAAAGGTCTCATGCTTTGAGAACAGATGTGATGACTCTTAAATCATGTTTATGTGCCTTTAATTGGGCTTTTCTCCTTGCTGAAACTGTTGTTGTTTTTATGCAACCAAATTAGGTCCTTCCTACCTTCCAAAACATACTAGAGTTCCTATATCACAGAAAGGACCTAATGAAAACAATTATGAAACATTCCTAATCTAAATACAACTTAAAGTATTTTATTTCTTTGGAGGCTGGCTTGTGGTTTTGATCTATGCTAAGTTTTTCTTTCTTATTTAAATTGAACTTTTCAAGACAACATTCCTCAATTATATATTGCATTGCACAGAAATATTTCTACTGACCTTAACTTGATGAAAAATAAACTTGCTGATCTTTTCATCTGTTTTTAATACTATGTATCTGTCAAATAAGTTAGATTATTGGCACATCTCTTTTTTTTTTGGAAACATTAGGCCACATAAAATCAAATTACCTTTTTTAAAATAGCAAATCATAAGAACAAATGACATTTGATAGTAATGCAAGGGAAAAATGGCATACAGCTTTTTGCTTGCTCGTTTTGGTCAAATACTTTAACATATACAAATTCCAAGTGTTTTTTGTTTTTACTAATAGAATTAGTTTTCATAATTTTTGTAATTTTTATTTGCTCTGTAATGAAATATTGAGTTAAAAATATTAGATTATATATAGAATCATTTGTGAATATATCTTTTGTAAATGATATTTAATGGGTATCACTGTATCACTGTCACTGTCTTCCGTTCATCGTCAATTTATCGAGCGGGCCCCAGTAAGCATCTCCATATGTCCTGTCTCATGCTAAAAGAGCCTAAGGGCATCTAGAATGCTCCAGGAACATAAAGAGCCTCAATCCATTCCGGAATGAGGTCTATAATTGTACTGGTATTTGGCATATCAAATACAACACGGGTAGCTTGCTAGGCTCTGCCGTGCAGGTAGCATACTCTTGTAGGCATCTCTAAGTCCAGCATTTATTGATGAACTGCAAGGCCGCTTGCCACGCTGGCCGGGGTGTGATAGGCTGGTCTGCTGGGTGGAGTTCTGATGAGAGAGAAGTCCGGATGTGGAAAATGGAGGCCCTCATGGAGTGGGGGGTTGTCTGACTTGTTGCGAGGCTCTGCTGGGGTGGCGGGCCAGGGCTAGAACCCACCATCCCTTCTGGACATGTCGTGAGCAGCTGGGCACAAGAGAGCAAGTAGCAGCTCTGCCCCATGTCTGTGAGTCTCTGGACCGGCATACCTGAGCCGGATTTAAAAAGGACTGCTGCAGGGTGGAACTCGATGAGCCGGGCTGTGATAGGTCATTATTTAATGGGTAACAAAGTAAATGATCTGAAAGCCTCATTTGTGCAAGGTACAAACATTACTTCAAAACCATTATAGTATTTTAATGGCAATTTCATTTATGGGGATATGAGGCTGCTAGATTTTACAAATGATAAATGATATAAAATTTTTATCACGTGTCTTAACTGTTATTTCTCTAGCCTACCATGGTAGTATATTTAGTGAAATAGGCTTATAAGGATGTTTTTAATTGATGGACAATAGACACTGAATCGTTGCAATTTTTTTGTGTACAAGAAATAATGAGTATGATAATAAAGAATTTAAGTTCTGACTTATTAGATGAAGAAATATTTATCTACTTTTTCTAACTAAAATACATATGCTTATACTATAGATATATTTATCATAGAGAATAATATAGATATTGTAAAATTTTGCATTCATATCTTGTGCTCTATTTAACACTTTTATGAAACAAGCATAAGTATCATAACTTGGACTTGACATACGGTTATTGATTTGACTAACTTCTATTCCAATAAATGAGAATACCAGTAGAAAGAATTTATTTCACTTGGTCTGGCAAACGCTAGAACTTTCGGTGTCTAATTTCATATATATGTCATTTCTCTACCTCTGGGCTATAATTTCATCTGAAGACAACTTCATCATTTCAACATCCCCCAGAACATCAAGCCAGTCTCTTTTATTGATAACAAAAATGACTAGAGTCTAGGAAACCAGAAATCGCAAGTACGTAGATGTTTTCATATGTCACACTTGCCTTGGAGTGGAAAATAAATTTTAAGGAAATTTAGAGTCTCCAAATCATAGCATGTTTTCTATTGAAATGTGTGAGAATCCATAAAGATGCACTTATTTTCTCCTCACTGAATTAAATTTGTATTTTTGTAACATTCGTACACAAGAGTATGTTGTTGGTATATTTGTTTTGGGGATAAGACATTGCCATGTCACTTCCAGCACCAGAGTTGCCCTCATTGAGCCCTTTCAATCCACTCTCCCTGGCCCTTGGTAACTAACATCTGTGGTTAAAACATGAAATATTTTTAATTGGCTATAATGTGTAAGCTTGTTTCTTTGCATACCACAATATTTGGGCGACACAAACACTAAATTTTATAACTTAGGTTAAATTGAAGTATAGGGAAGCTTTACTTTCTCACATATATTATCAAAGATTTAGTAATATTTGACATGTCTGTGACTTATAGGAATAAAGAAAGGAGGGACCAGAGAGATAGTACCAGGATAGGCTGTTTGCCTTGCATGGGTTAAGGCCAGGCTTATTCTGTGGAACCACATATGGTTCTCCACATATTGACAGGAGTAATTCCTGAGCACAGAGCCAGGAATAACTCTTGAACATCACTTAGTGTGAACCAAAAGCAAACAAACACAAAAAGAATGCTGAAAAGACTCAGAGAGTTTCTATTAGAAACCCACATCAGTTCCTTGGCTTTGAAGCAAAGCTATGCTAAATACTAAAGCATTTTGAGAAATAATTCTGATTTCTGTTAGGTACTGTAAGACCTTTATGAAACATCAAATATACATGCAATTTTAAAAATAAACTAAAGATTTTAATATTAAATTAAATTCATCCATTTTTTTTAGTTTTTTCTTCATTTCTTTCTATTTTTTTAATTTGTTGCCCCCATGACATTCTGCTCAGGGACCATAATGTGTGCAGAACAAATCCAGGTTTGCCACGTATAAAGCTAGAGCCTTACCTGCTTTATTATCGCTCTTGCCCTCATCCATTTTCTTTACTGAGTCATGAGCATGTCTAAGACTGTGAATATTCTTCAAGCTATTTTAGACACTGTATTGCAGTAGTTGTATGGAAATATTTAAATATAATTTACTTTATAGCCAATAATATATTAGTCAAAACAATGATTATACTGTGGATAGGAAAATTCATCTAAGAATGCTAGAGGTGGCATGAGGTGGGCACCATGACTGTTTGGAGATTAGACTGGTTTGGAGGTAGGCACCATGACTGGAGATTAGGCTACATTCTTTGCTGGGACAAAGAAGATAGATTCTTCCTAGACTTCAAGGGATCCATGTGCTGCTGGAGTTCATGACAGCACATTTGCTAGACATGGGTTTTACCATCTGAGCTATGTCATCTGCCTTCAGATGTCTGTAAAGTTATATATACGTGTAAGGAATTTAACTGAGGCAGATTTTTGAAGGTTGGTGTCTCTCAAGCAGTACTCTAAGACATCCTGAGGAAGACAGCTTAATGTTAGATGCCAAAGATTTAGTACTCCTCAGGCAGCTAACCCAGTTCAATCCTTGTCTCCCGCATAGTTCCCTGGGCCTCATAAGGCCCAGGACACCCTTGAGTGCCAACAGGAAGGCCCTAGTAATCTACTCTAGTTGGTAAAGAATCACCAGGACGATATATGGGCAAGCACACATCTGTCTATCTATCTATCTATCTATCTATCTATCTATCTATCTATCTATCTATCTATCTATCTATCTATCTATCATCTATCTATCTCTCTATCTCTCTATCTTTCTGTCTACTGTCTATCTGTCAATCTGTCTGTCTATCAGTCTGTCTGTCTATCTTTCTTTATATCTATCTATACATCTATCTATCTATCTGGCTAGCTAAGTATCTCACTCTTTAGCTATCTAGCTATAGAGCTATCTATCTATCTATTTAGCTAGCCTGTTATCTAGCTAGCTAGCTGTCTAGCTATCTAGCTAGCTATCTAGCTTATCTAGCTATCAGCTATCCAGCTATCTAGCTATACAAATTGATATCTTATATGTCTGTATTTATCTATATATATCTGTATAGATATTTATCTATACAGATAGATATCTGTACATATATCTATATGTCCATATATATCTATATATAGATATCTATATATATATCTATATATAGATATATATGGACATATAGATATATATACAAAAGATATACATGTATTTTACCAAAGATATATGTAAATATCTTTATATATACATATATATGGTAAATAATCATTTGTTCTTTTGAATAAGGCCAGTAAAGAATTTTATTTTGTATGCTTTTTATTTTACAAATATCTTCCTCAAACAGACATGGCTTTTGCTCTTCCAAGCTGTGCTTTATCTCTAAATTTACTTAGATCTAATGAGTGAGTAGGTGGAAAAATAGCTGCTCAATTCAGGCTCCATTTTACTACACAAAATTAGTTATATCTTGTTTAATCTTATTTTTAAATGGGGAAGCACTTACTAAAATCAGGAAGCACTTAGGGCCTGTTTATTTTTCTTAGTATGAAAGAATCCACGATAAAATGGTGGTCAATATTAACCTAAAGAGGAAAGTATTTTTATTCTAATTTATTTTTTACTGTCCATCATTAGCCATGCTATTTTATCTGGCAACACGGTAGTTCTATTTAGAATTTTCTACTATGAAATTAGAAAACCTATTTCATGACAGAAATTCTTTCTCACCTTCATCACAGTCTACAAAGTACAATTTTAAGCATACTTTTCAAAAAGGCCATAAACTTATCAATCTCTGGGATGAACTGAAGATTGCTCTTGATAGTAGATGAGTGGCAAGCACAGGATGCAATCCTTTCTCACTCTAAACTGTTATATCTATGTCTCACCATTTTTTCACATAAATGATCTTTGAGTTAAATTGCATTCTATACATGCTCTTCTAAGACCCAATATAGGTCAATCAATTGGGCAAATATAGCCATTCCCATCGGTTCTTCCTAGCACATGGATTCCAGAATCTTCCATAAACTTCCTATACAAATAAATTTGAAGATAATTAAGCTTCTTCCTCTTGGTCTCAAAATACTTTCAAACTCACGTTCAACAGGCTTTTGTACAATTTTTACCAACCGATGGTCTGTTAGAAGACTGAATTCACCCGAACTACTACTATAGTTCATCAATCACAGCTTGCATTTGGAATCTTATTTTGGTAATAACAATGTCACAATTTTGGAAATATAAAATTTATTTCTTTTCAATTGTCTTTTCTCTATTTTGTTTCAACCATGTGAAGCTATTTGACAGTTATTTGAGCCATACCGTAAAAATATTAATTATGTTCTTTTATCACTTTTGCTCTTCAATGCACTTAGAAAGAGCCCAACCATATTACACTGTCACTGTATCACTGTCTTCCCATTCATCATCGATTTGCTCGAGCGGGCCCCAGTAACATCTCCATATGTCCTGTCTCATGCTAGTAGAGCCCAAGGGCATCTGCTTGCTCCAGGAACATAAAGAGCCTCAATCCATACTGGTATGTGGTCTATAATTGTTACTGGTATTTGGCATATCAAATACAACACGGGTACCTTGCCAGGCTCTGCCGTGCAGGTAGCACACTCTTGTAGGCATCTCTAAGTCCAGCATTTATTGATGAACCGCTCGGCCACTTGTGGCCGCCCGAGCAGGGCTGTGATAGGCTGGTCTGCTGGGTGGAGTTCTGACGAGAGCGGCTGGTCACAGGGAGATCCAGTAGCAGCTCTGCCCCATGTCTGCGAGTCTCTGGACCAGCATACCTGAGAAGGATTTAAGAAAGACTGATGCAGGATGGAACTTGATGAGCCGGGCTGTGATAGGCTGGTCTGCTGGGTGGAGTTCTGACGAGAGAAGTCCAGATGTGGAAAATGGAGGCCCTCAAGGAGTGGGGGGGGGTTCGTCTGCTGGGGTGGTGGGCCAGGGCTAGAGCCCACCATCCCTCCCGGCACCTCGTGAGCAGCTGGTCACAGGGAGAGCCAGTAGCAGCTCTGCTCCATGTCTGCGAGTCTCTGGACCGGCATACCTGAGCCGGATTTAAGAAAGACTGCTGCAGGGTGGAACTTGATGAGCCAGGCTGTAATAGGCTGGTCTGCTGGGTGGAGTTCTGATGAGAGAGAAGTCCAGATGTGGAAAATGGAGGCCCTCATGGAGTGGGGGTCGTTTGGCTTGTTCTTGAGGCTCTGCTGGGGTGATGGGCCAGGGCTAGAACCCACCATCCCTCCCAGGCACCTCGTGAGCGGCTGGCCACAGGGAGATCCAGTAGAAGCTCTGCCCCATGTCTGCGAGTCTCACAATATTTGTATTATTTCACAATATTTGTATTATCCCTGCTTTTCAAAATGATCAGTCATAGTATCCAATCTTTGTCTTTATGAGGAAACGATTTGACTTATAGATGGATAATTTAAGTAAATATGTGATCATGCCTATTAAAATGCAGTGGTATCTTTTCTGCATGCTAACTGCATTCTCACATTTCAAATTTTATCTGAGTCACCAAAGTAATTCCAAGTTACATAATTGGAGTTATGATATCTGAATGTACTTTGATTTTGATAAGGTTCTTAGTTATGAAACACAGTATGAATACTTGGAAAGGGTTACTATTTTTTTAAAAAAGTAATAACACAAGAATATTACCTTAGTTACTGTACAACCAGAATATTTAAGCAGGATCACAACCACATGTCCATCTACAGAAGGTGTTTGAACTTCTTATCTACTAAGCACTGGATAGTAGATACCCTAACAAAACTTAACGTAACTCCAAAATTTGTTTTCGTCAGATGTGTTCATCTGAATGCCAATTTGAGAAGGCAGTTGTTTGATCAAATGCTAGTCCAGATTATGCTTTGAAGTTTTACTTTAGATGTGATTAGTATTTACAAACAGTTACCATTGAGTACAGATTCCCCTCTGTTATGCAGGAGAAACTGCTCAATCAATTCAAGGCCTAAGTGCAAATACATGGTCTCTAAAGAAGAAATTCTTTTTCAAAAAATACATTTTATTTATTTTAATGTAGACAGAACTCTTGGGTGGAACTCCTGTCAGAGTTCCACCCAAGACAAAAAGCCGATCTCTTCCCATTGTGTGCTGTTAAAAATCAGTAAATGCACAAACTGAGAGCCCACTACCAAGAGTATACCACCCGCATGGCAGATCCTGGTAAGCTACCTGTGTCATATTTGATATACCAAAAACCAGTAACAACATAGACCTCATTCTTATGACCTGAATGAATAGTTTAAGGTTCTTCGTCTTTCTGGAGTGAGCAGATGCCCTTGGGCTACACTATCATGAAACAGGATGTGTGGAGATGCTACTGGTGCCCGCTGGAGCAAATCGATGAACAACAGGATGACAAGTGATACAAGTGTTACAAGTGGACAGAAAGCTCAGCTGTTGATGCATTACTGACTTGAAATTGACTATATAAAAGGCTCATAAAAATAAATGTATATGTTATCATTGCTAAATCCTTGTCAAAGAATTTACTAAGTGTATTTTGCTAATTGAACCTCCTATGTTGTTTTCGCTTATTGAGTTTAGATGATTTCTATGTCATTTTCTCATCGAATTTGTGCTTTTTTTGGGTCACACCTGCAATGCTCAGGAGTTTCTCCTGGCCTGCACTCAGGAATTACTCCTGGCAGTGCTCGTGGGACCATATGAGATGCGGGATCGAACCCGAGCTAGCATGGGTCAGCCACATGCAATCCAACGCCTTACCCGCTGGGCTATCACTATGGCCCCCAGCAGTTTTTTTTTTTTTTTCAATCTGGCCCAGGTATGCTGAACCAGAGACACTCAGACATGGGGTAGAGCTGCCTCTTGCTCTCCCTGTGCAGCTGCTAGTGAGGTGCCCGGGAGGCATGGCGGGTTCAGCCCTGGGCCTGCCACCCCAGCAGAGCCTCACAACAAGCCAGACCACCCTCCGCTACTCAATGGGGGCCCGCCATTTTCCACATCCGGACTTCCCTCTAGTCATAACTCCACCCAGCAGACCAGACTATCACAGCCTGGATCATCAACATCCACCCTGCAGCAGTTTTTTTTTTTCAATCCAGCCCAGGTATACTGAACCAGAGACTCTCAGACATGGGGGCAGAGCTCCTCCT
>JAJIBD010022952.1:0-199427 GCA_021461705.1 Cryptotis parvus
AATATTCTATCTACCCCTCTGAGAGAGCCCCACAAAGTAATGAGAATATAGTGCCCAGACGGCAGAGCCTGGCAAGCTGTCTGATGCGTGTTCGATATGCCAAATCCAGTAACAGAAATGTTTTTTTTTTTTTTTCCTGACCCCGAAAGAGCCCTTAATACGGCAGCAGTAAGAAAGGCAAACAAGCAGTGCCTGATAAAATTTCACGGCCATCCTAGGCTGCCAAAACGAAGGACTAAAATGACTGTCTGTACTTTCAATGCATATTCGCTGGCATCGAAGCATATATTAAGGATCTGATGGTGCAAGCACAAAAGATCAAGTATGACATCATTGGTCTGACTGAGATGAGGAGGCGTCAGTCACATCATGCTGTATTTGACACCAGAGAAGAATTGCTCCTTGGAACATGCAACGAAAGAGGCGTCGGTGGAGTTGGTGTCCTTGTCAACACGAACATGGCCGTCAACATTGATTCATTTGAATGCGTAACAAAGTGGATAGGACGATTACACTTGAAGAGATGTGGCCCACTGCCAGAAATTTCTATCTTCATTTCACTACCAACATCCACATACAAAGAAGATGAAATTGAGAAATTCTACATGGAATTGGAGGAGTTCTATAAAAAAGATCACACCGTTACAAGATCATAGTCGGTGATTTTAATGCCAAGATAGGACCGAGAAGATCGGCTGAAGAACTCCACATCAGGACCCATGGCCTAGAATGGAACGAACAGGGTGAGAGACTATCTGAGTTCATCATGACCACCAAGACCATTCATGGGAACTCACAGTTCCAGAAGGCTGAAGCGAAACATTGGACATGGGGATTACCTGGCAGACAGTTCCACAATGAAATTGACCACATCATCTTCAATCGACGGTTTTGTCTGACCGTTGTTGCTGTCATTCCCAAATTTCAAACAGGATCGGACCACAATCTCCTTCATGCAAAATTCTACTTCCTGAAAAGGGGGGGAAAAGGCTGCAAAGTTTAAGAAGAGAACTCCCAGAATAACCACCAACTGGGAACTCTTTGGCACCATTGCAGCAACATGGGGAAGATCATTGACGACATCGATGAAGAATACCAACTGGTTCAGCACCTCCATGATTGTGTGAAGAATACTGAGAGAGAGGACACAAAAGGACGCTTGTCGTCAGAAACTCTTGAGCTCATTCGCCAACGTGGCAAGGTGCGAGCCTCAAGAGACAAAATGCTAACATCCAAGCTTGCTCAACGGTGCATAGAAGCGATAAAAAGAAAACCTCAAAGACAGAAGAGCAGAAATACTGGAAGATGCAGCAGAAGCTGGGGAAAACATTTGCACCACCGCCTGTCCTTCACCAACTATAAGACCAAGATGACTTCCCCCCGACGCCCTGATGGATCTATCACATCTTCCAGAAAGGTAATCACTGTATCACTGTATCACTGTCTTTCCCGTTCATCATCGATTTGATTGAGCAGGTACCAGTAACATCTCCATATGTCCTGTCTCATGCTAGTAGAGCCCAAGGGCATCTGCTTGCTCCAGGAACATAAAGAGCTTCAAACCATTCCATCAGGTCATGGGAATGAGGTCTATAATTGTTACTGGTATTTGGCATATCAAATACAGGTAGCTTGCCAGGCTCTGCCGTGGCAGGGCCAGAAAGGCAATGGAGAAGATTATCCATGACTTCTACTCAAATCTCTTTGATAGCCAAATCCACCTGCCCACATACCAAATTCCACAGGATGGATATGTCATTTCCAACGTTCTCCCTTCTGAAATCTGACATGCCATCTCGTCGGTAAAGAAGGGAACAGCACCAGGCACAGACAAAGTCAGACCCGAACACCTGAAGAATCAGCAGTCGGTACTCATCAATACACTAGCTCAGCTCTTCACACGCTACCTATCCGAATGCAAGGTGCCCTCCCAATGGAAAACCAGTAAAACCGTTCTACTGTTCAAGAAAGGAGACATTCACGACATCGGCAACTATCACCCCCATCTGCCTGTTGTCCGTCATTTACAAGATGTTTACATGAGTCATCCTGAACAGGATTAGCAGAACACTAGATGAAGGACAACCATGCCAGCAAGCAGGCTTCTGGAAAGGATTCAGCACAATAGATCATATTCACACAGTAACCAAGCTCATTGAGGTTTATAGGGAGTACAACATGCAGTTCTGTCTCACGTTCATTGATTTACAGAAAGCCTTTGATTCTGTGGAGACTGAAGCAGTCATTGAAGCCCTAGCCAAACAGGGTGTTCAACCCCAATACATCAAGATCCTTCGTGAGCTGTATTACGGATTCCCCACCAGGATCTCACCATTCTACAAAGAAGTGATTATTGATGTCAAAAGAGGGGTTCAACACGGTGATACCATTTCACCTAAACTCTTCAGCGCCACCCTCAAGAACATCATGCGACAATTAGAATGGGAAGGAATGGGAGTGAAGATAGATGGTCGGCCACTACAACACCTCCGCTTTGCTGATGACATAGTTCTAATAACACCAAACTTTAGCCAAGTGGCACAAATGCTGGCTGACTTCGACCGAGAATGTGGAAAGATAGGTCTACAGCTGAATGTAAAGAAAACTATGTTTATGAAAAATGAACTAGTTCCAGAGGCCCCATTCACTCTCAATGGAACAAACATCTTTGAATGCGGCAGTTATGTGTACCTAGGTCGAGAAATCAACATGATCAACAACCTAAAACCTGAGCTGCACAGGAGGAAGAGAGCAGCATGGAACGCCTTCAAAGGCATCGAAGAAACACCTAAAAGGACAAAGAACCTCTGGCTCCGGGCACAACTCTTTGACTCCACTGTTCTCCCTGCATTAACATATGCCTCAGAGACCTGGGCCCTACAAAAGCAGGATGAGAATGCTATTCGGGTCTCCCAGAGAGGAATCGAAAGAGCTATGCTTGGAATATCATGCGTCACTCAAGTGAGAGAAGGAATTCGGAGTTCTGACCTCCGTCGCTTTTCCAGAATCAGGTATGCTGTCTCATTTGCCAAGGCATCGAAAATCAGATGGGCTGAACATGTAATGCGCTTTGGAGACAACCGCTGGATTAGAACAGTTACCGACTGGATCCCACGGAATGTCAAAAGATCACGTGGCCGCCCATCTACAAGATGGTCAGACTTCCTTGTCAAGACCCTGAAGGAATGGCTTGAGGTCCTTCATGTTCCTGAATCAACCAGATGCCATTGGACTACATTGGCACGTGATAGGGTCCCATAGAAATGTTACTGGGGCGCTGCTAGAGCTAATCAATGAATAATGAGATTCAAGTCATCAAGTGAAGTGATCAAAGTAAAAAAGATTGACACAAACATATCAGCTTTTGTGTAGGCAAGTTTATTTTAAACAGGGATGAAATCTCTCTGTAGTCAACGTTATCAACTGTAGTCCTCATTATATAATGTGTCTATGATAATAGGCTACCAAAAAAGTTGTAGAATAATTTAACACTAAAAATTGTCTAAAAGCTATTCTTTATAATCCTTTTTTTTTTTTTGGTTTGGGGACTTTACAGTATTCACAAGCTACTCTCTGCACATAGTTGCCCTTGGAAATGCCTCATGGGACAATCATGAGGAGCTCAGGATCAAACACAGATCTCCTGCATGCAAATACTTAGCACATTGACCTGTGTCATTGACACCTATAATTATCTCCAAATTTTGGGAATAGCTTTTCAGTTTTGTGTGCTTTCTTTAAATTTGATAATTTTAATTAAATACATAATATGCTTCATTAAACAGGATCTTTAAGCACCTCTCTAAGAAAGAGAGCTAAATTCCCCACCAGAGACAAGTTGATAATTCCTCTTTATGGTATCTATAAAAAGAGCACAGCCCTGGGATTGTAGCGATAGTTGGGGGGGCATTTGCCTTGCATACCACAACCCGGTTTTGATCCCTGGCATCCCTTATGGTCTCCTGAGCACTCTAGGAGTAATTACTCCAGGAGTAATTCTTGAGCCAGGAGTAACCCCTGAATGTCATTGTACCCTGAATAAAACCCGAATAAGCCTTTACCACTGCCAGGTGTGAGCTAAAAACAAAGAGCAATGCTTCACTAATAACAGAATGAAACAAGTAATATGAAAAATAGCAGGCTTCAACTTTTTTGTGTTGTACTTCTATTATCCCTTTTTCAAAATACCTTAATAAATTAGGAATTTACTAGCTTTACATGGTATATAATCCAATCATGATAATATTTACTATTATCATTTTATCATGTGATCTACACAAATTTTATATAAATGTGTGTTTCTTTCAACAATTTTTTAGGAACCACTAAGTATAGACTAATTCAATTACTTAAAACAATCTAGAAATAACATTTTATTTTCTCTTATGTATTACAACAAGTTTCCCATTTATTTAAAATCTCTTTATGTCATCACAAAGATCCATTATTTAACATTTTCTTTATATAGAACTCTTTTTCATGGCTATATTATGTAGTTATTAATAATAGTGGAAAAAGTATACCTAAATCAGTTGTCCCATGAGCACCCACTAATATTCACAAACATTTTTTTTGTTACTTTTAGAACAAGTATCACTGTCTGTATCACTGTCTTCGCATATATCATTGATTTGCTCGAGCAGGTACCAGTAACATCTCAATATGTGCTGTCATATGCGAGATAGCCCAAGGCATCATCCCGCTACAGGAACATAAAGAGCCTCAAACCATTCCATCAGGTCATGGGAATGAGGTCTATAATTGTTACTGGTATTTGGCATGTCAAATACGACACGGGTAGCTTGCCAGGCTCTCTGCCTTGCAGATGGGATACTCTAGTAGTCACCTCAAAACTCGAGCAATTATTGATGAACTGCATGGCCGCAAAGCAGCCGTGTTAGCCGGGCTATAATCAGCTCTTCTGCTGGATGGCGCTCTGAGGAGAGGGGAGTTTGGATGTGGAAAATGGTGGCCCTCATGATGTGGGGTCCCTCTAGCTTCTTGTGCGGCTCTGCTGGGATGGCGGGCCAGGGCTAGAACCCACCATCCCTCCCGGACGACTTCGTGATCAGGAGGACACAGGGAGAGCAAGTAGTAGTTCTGCCCTGTGTGTGAGTCTCTGGATCGGCATACCTGGGCTGGCCTTGAAAAAAAGACTGCTGCAGGGTGGGTCACTGATGAGCCGGGCTGTTATCAGCTCTTCTGCTGGGTGGACCTCTGAGGAGAGGGGAGTCGGATGTGGGAAATAATATAGCATGAACTCTTTTTCATGGCTATATTATGTAGTTATTAATAATAGTGGAAAAAATAGACCTAAATCAGTTGCCCCATGAGCACCCACTAATATTCACAAACATTGCTTGTTACTTTTAGAACAAGACACAAACTAATTAGAAAATAATGAACTGCCTCAATATTAAGCATGATTATAATGCAAGACAGAGTTAGGAATTTGATTTACAATTTTCATATGCAATATCCATGTGCATGAAATATTGTCTACTGAACAATTCACAAAGTTCTTTTATCTTATCTGCGTACAATAGACAGTAACACTGCTGAAGAGTTAGTGATGTTATTCAGATTCCAGATTTTTTTTTTTTTTGGGGGGTCACACCCGGCAATGTTCACAGGTTTCTCCTGGCTCTGCCCTCAGGAATTACTCCTGGCGGTGCTCGGGAGTGATGGGATGCCGAGGATAGATCCCAGGCCGGCAGAGGCCGGCCGCGTGGAAGGCAAACGCCCTACCCGCTGGGCTATCGCTCCAGCCCCTCAGATTCCAGATTAATAGCCCATCTACTAGAACAGATGCTAAATCCTCATTTACACAAGTGTGCATCTATTGCTATTTTCAGTGGAGTGGGTTTTGTTTTGATCAATAAATGTATCAGGCTAGTTGTTCATCTTATTAGAGAGGTCAAAGCAGTGGCAGGGGTACATTTGTTTTTATGTCAAATAATGTTGGCGGTAATGAATCCTCTCCAAGTAGATAAACAACACTCCTGCAGTTGTCCTTCATTCTCCCACTACAAAGCTGAACACGGTTAAGCTGAGGCACTTGGGAATTGTTGGTATTGGAAATTGGAACTGTTGTTACATCCTAAACATTTTTTCTCTAAAATTCAAATTCATCTCCGGTATTTTGGTTCTTTAGTAGTGACCTGGTTGCATATTATACATTTAAGATGATGCTCGTTATACAATGCATTTGCATAAGTGGAAAAATATAGCAGAAACGTTATTTGAAGACAGTTAAAATTGTTGGCAGTATTTATATAACAGTGAACCTTTATGATCTAATAGATATCATATGTATCTTTCTAACAACAAAATGTGCAACATATGTAATGCAAAAACTCGAGTATATGGATATATACATAAATATATATTGTTAGCAGCTTAATGAATGAAATTCTATTATTGTGGCTTTTTAGGAGGCAAAATGAGGGTAGCCACAAATTTACAGGATGGTAAATCATAAGATAATCTTCAGAAAACTTCTGCAAAGAATTTGAATTGTTTGAAAGAAAAAAAATATATGAAGGTGTTATCTGTTTTGCTTGATGGATAGGGAAAGTTGCTTCTCTGAGGATTAAGATATTGTATTCCATCAAGGCTATTTCCTATAACAGAATTGGATGTGATGAATAGATTCTGTCAATCTGATTTGTAGACAGTTGCGGAATTGCTAGCATTCATTATAGCCCTCACTTTGTCACTGATTGACCATATAGTCTGTCACTTAAGCCCTGTCGTTATTGGTGTCTAGACTGGTAAAATATAGAAAATAACCCTCCACCAAATAGTCAACCTTGAGGACAGAGGATTCATTAGGCCATAGGACAAAGGACAATCTTGTCATTGGGCTTGGAATCCAATTAGTGTAATTGACAACAACAGTAGGATACAGGCTGTTATTTTTCCAGGAGGATGAAAGAAAGATAACTGCAACTGCTTTTCCTGAACCCCAGCTTTGGAATTATATGAGCTTAAAAAATTCCAATGCTCTAGGCACAACTTGATTGTCCACTTGCTCTTTTAGCTTAAGATGTTATTTTAAAGCCTGCATAATGGTTTCAATTTTGTCTCCTGCCTATAAAACTAAAAAAATATTATATAGCCTTAATAATACTTTGCCATTGTTATAAATTGTCAAAATTTAGCTTCTTTGCATTATACAATTAGACACATCACATGATCTTCCTTAAATCATAATTATATTTTGTGAATATGGCAAATTTGGGTAACAACAATTTCTATATATGAGATACTTCAATTAGGTAGATATCTGTGAACTACTGGAAGCATACTTATATTGCAAAACAAGAATATTATTTTATCTTATCTCTGTCAGAAAAGATGAAATTGTGAAATTTACCTGCAAATGGATGGACATGGAGACTATCATGCTGAGTGAAATTAGTCAGAAGGAAAAGGACAAATATAGAATGTCTGCATTCATTAATACGACATAAATAAATACCAGTGTTTTACTAAATGCGGGGAAATGGTAATGGCAGATTAAAACTCACCATTGAATATACACAAAGAGACTTAAGTGTTAAACTCTAAATACCTGCAGGGCTAGCCACAATGTGTAAAATAAAAGGGAGAGAGATGCAGAGATGGAGAGAAAGAGACATAGAGAGAAATAGAGGAAACTGGGGTACCTGCTATTAAGGCAGCATGGGGGTGGGCGGAGAGGGTGGGGTACATTGGTGGTGGAAATGGGGCACTGGTGGAGGGATGGGTGCTGGTATACTGTATTACCAAGAACCAATTATGAACACCTTTGTAATTGTATGTTTCACGGTGGTATAATAAAAAAAGAATATTATTTTAAAATATAACTTTGTAATTGTATATCTCACAGTGGTATAATAAAATGTTGAAAACAGTGATGTAAATGTTAAAAGAATATAAAATAAAAAAGCATGGAAACACCATAAATGAAAACCTTATATCAATATGATTAATAGATGCTTAAATATGCTTACAGGTATTTTGAACAAGATCACTTAAAATAGTATTTTAATGCATACATATTATAAAAAGTAAAATTAACTGCATTAAAGCTTAAATAAAAGTATTTTGAAGAATATAAGAATGTTTGAAAATCATAAATAAGTGCAATAAGTGATGTTAAAAGGATAAATATTTTTGTCATGGTTGAATGTGTGATTCTTTTGTTGTTGGAAAATTTGCACTACAGCTGCCTGTGCTCAGGGGTTTCTCCTGACTCTGTGCTCAGGGATCATTCCTAACAGTACTCAGGTGATGTTATGAAGTACTAGGGCTCACAACCAGGTCATCTCCATGTAAGGAAAGTGCCCTTCTTGGTATAATATCTGTCTGCTCCAATCTTAACAATTTTGAATTATCTACTAATAATTAAGGCACACATAGAAAAGTATTAGCCAAGAAATATAGCTTAATAGAATGTTAGATAAAAAGTAAAATAAATGTTATTTCAAGAATTATAAATAGAAAACAAATACTATTTTGTTTTTTTATTACTTGTTTTACTTTTTTGGGTCACGTCTGGTGATGCTCAGGGGCTACTCCTGGCTCTGCATTCAGAAAATTACTCCTGAATTACTCCAGAATTATTCAGAAAGTGCTCGCGGACCATATGGGATGCTGGGGATCGAGCCCGCAGGCTTCATGCGAGACAAATGCCCAACACAGTGCAGTATAACTCCTGCCCCTTGTCTTCTGTTATTAAATAGTGCGCCTGTTCAATATGTTCTTTAAAACACCAACTAAAACAAAAAAAAAACCCATTTAGCAACTTGAAGGCAATTAGACTATTA
Source organism: Cryptotis parvus (assembly GCA_021461705.1). Taxonomy (NCBI): domain Eukaryota; kingdom Metazoa; phylum Chordata; class Mammalia; order Eulipotyphla; family Soricidae; genus Cryptotis; species Cryptotis parvus. Next base: position 8,814 of record JAJIBD010022952.1, read on the forward strand.
AGAACTAATGAACTATTAAAATGACTAATATTTAAAATATATAAGATATTGTTTTCTTCAAAAACAAAATCAGATTGTGACCATGGGCCAACATTGTGTTAGAATGGAACATTCAAAATCAAATTATAAGACAGCACCCTATTTTTTAACATGACTATATGTGGTAATTCATTTAAATGGAAGTATATATATAATTTTATATCAAGTTCCGACCTCTCTCACTGTTCCAGAGTCAGGGACGCTGTCTTGTTTGCCAAGGCATCGAAAATCAGATGGGCTGGACATGTAATGTGATTGGGAGACAACCGCTGGACTAGAGCCATTACCGACTGGATCCCACTGGATGTCAAAAGATCATGTGGCCGCCCACCTACAAGTTGGTCAGACTTCTTCATCTGAATGAACAGTTTGAGGCTCTTCATATTCCTGAAGCAACCAGATACCATTGGGCTACAGTAGCACGTGATAGGGTTAAATGGAAATGAAACTGGCTCCAACTGGAGCAAATCGATGAATAACAGGATGGCAAGTGATCAATTAAAAATTCAATCATTTGTATCCCTTGTCTTCCCGTTCATCATAGATTTGCTTGAGCAGGCACCAGTTACATCTCCATATGTCCTGTCTCATGCTAGTAGAGCCCAAGGGCATCTGCTTGCTCCAGGAACATAAAGAGCCTCAAAACATTCCATCAGGTCATGGGAATGAGGTCTATAATTGTTACTGGTTTTTGGCATATGAAATACGACACGGGTAGCTTGCCAGGGTCTGCAGTGCGGATATCATACTCTTGTAGTCACTTAGTTCTCCAGCAAGCCTAGAGATCGAGTGGATATCATGTGTGGCTTGACGGCCACATAGTGGGGCGGTGGCCCATACTGAGCAGGGGCTCAGGATGCAGACTTTATCATTCCACACCTTTCCAGTGGGTCCCAGGTGGCAGAAGCGGCTGGGGGGAGAGTGTCTGTCTCCCTCTCCTTCCCACCTCACATAAGCCATCCCTGAAGAACCCACCTACTTCACCTTGACTAGACAATGGTCATGAAAATAAAATGATACTTCCATTTAAATGAATTACCACATATAGTCATGTTAAAAAATAAAAAATAAAATAAAATACTTGGAGTAAGAACTAATACAGAAGACATTTAATAAATATGTGTACTTAGAAAAAATTAAATATCCTGGATAAATGTCACCTACTCTATATTATTTTGTCCATGCTGTGTTTGATGATACCACACATTCCTCTACCCAATCTAGTGAATCACAGGGATCACAGAATGGTAAAAATCTGTGACACTGTTTCGCTGTCAGCAAATGTCAAAGTTGGGATTCTAATTCAGCCTAATTCAGTCCAAAGGGATAGGAAGGGACTCTTACAACTATGCTCAATATTACTCAATGTAAGTCCTTATTTCTAAGTGCCTGAGATACTAGAGTGGGTAAGGCACTTGCCTTGACCATCGCTGACCCGGATTTTATACCCACCTCTCTGTAATCTCCCACCAATTCCTCTAGGAGTGATCCCTGAGTGCAGAAACAGGAGGAAGCACTGAACATCTCTAGGTGAGGGCAAAACTCAAAAACTCCTTGTTTCAAAGTTGAAAAATCATCACATAGGATGAAATACATTTTCATACATTATATTACAATCCAGCTGTACCCATGTCATAAAAATCATGAAACGCACAAAGTAATATCTAATATTGGATGAGTTTTATATTTTTCCATTGTTCATCCTGACACAATGTTTTCATGTAGATATGACTAATGAATCAATAACTTTTCAACAAAGAACATTCAGTGTGAGCAAAGATTAATTTCACTATTACCACTGGACAATAAATGAAAAGATGTATGTAGGAAACTATGGCGTAGAGTTATCCTTCCTTTAAGCACTTCTCTGTATTGTGCAGTTATTGTAGGCTCTTTAGTCATCACCACAAACAACTTGACTATTAACTTTGAAAACTGATAACTATTTTATACCTCTGTATCCTTTGCTGATCCTGCTATTTCTCGGTAGAAGTTAGAGAAATATGGCCTTCACTTGTGTTCTCCTATTAATGGCGGGCGTTGGCTGCTGAGTGGGACGCTGAGAACCGCTGCTTAGCACGGGGAAAGTTTCCCTGATGCTTCCTTTCCGTTCGCCGCCGGTGCCCGAAGCTTGCCAGCATGTCCGTGGTGCCACCCAATCGCTCACAGACCGGCTGGCCCCGGGGGTCACGCAGTTTGGCAACAAGTACATCCAGCAGACCAAGCCCCTCACCCTGGAGTGCACCATCAACCTGTACCCTCTTACCAATTACACTTTTTGGAACAAAAGAGCCCCTCTATGAGAAGGACAGTTCTGTTGCAGCAAGATTTCTGTGCATGAGAGAGGAATTTGATAAAACTGGGATGAAGAGGACTGTAGAAGGGGTCCTGACTTTACATGAGCACCGGCTACCTCATGTGTTATTACTACAGTTGGGAACAACATTCTTCAAACTACTTGGTGGTGAACTTAACCCAGGAGAAGATGAAGTTGAAGATTAAAACACTTAATGACAGAGATTCTGGGTCGCCAGGATGGAGTCCTACAGGACTGGGTCATTGATGACTGCATTGGTAACTGGTGGAGACCAAATTTTGAATCTCCTCAGTATCCATATATTCCTGCACATATTGCAAAACCTAAGGAACATAAGAAGTTGTTTTTGGTCCAGCTTCAAGAGAAAGCCTTGTTTGCAGTTCCTAAGAATTACAAGCTGGTAGCTGCACCATTGTTTGAATTGTATGACAATGCACCAAGATATGGACCTATCATTACTAGTCTTCCTCAGCTTTTGAGCAGGTTCAATTTTATATACAACTGAATTCCTGCGCAGTGGAGAAATCAAAGAAGCGGCCTCTGCGAGCACAGCTGTACACATTGTAGAATAAATTCTGTAGACGTGGTTTTGGTTTTATCTTTCTTGATCCTTAAGTTGGCACCAACTCCCTGTTGTTGGATAGTAAAGTTAATATGAACAACTAGATAGTGGTGTAAACAAATGTGATTATGTTTATTTTTGGTTCTGCCTATATTTTACGACATTAAAGAAAGTGGACTTCTAAACAAAAAAAAGAAGTTAGAGAAATATATATCATCTAATATTTATATACGTGTAAATATTTATATTCATATATACTATATATACATATACAATATATATACACAGAAATATGTATATATAAATATATACATATACACATAATTTGCTAATAAAATTCCTTTTGAATCATCTAAAATTTAACATATCCTAAATAAAACCAGTTTTCTTACCACTAATGCCTAGGCCCCAAACCTATCTATTGTAGTTTGCAACCACCATTGCTAAAATTCCCAAATAAGAATCTAGTAGTCGTATTAGATGTTGACTTTTCTCTCATACTTTTCATCATTGTGTCAGTCATACTTCTAAATTACAAGGACCCCCAAGGTAGGAACTGGAGTGAAAGTACAGTGGGTATGGCTCTTGCCTTGCACACAGCCAGTGCTAGTTTAATTCCTGGCATTCCATATGTTTCTTTCACCTACCAGGAGTGATCTCTGAGCATGTCTAATGTGGCCCAATAACCATAAAAACAAGCAAATCCACATATATTTGTTTTCCATGAAAATCTGTGTGTGTGGGGAGGGCGAGTGGGGTGTTCAACATCTTAAAATTGTTGAACAAGTGCCCACAAACTTAATTGTAATTTCTTCACGTTGGACTTTATGCTGTCATGCCTTTATAAGATATAGAAGTTCTTTATCTTCCCTTCCTTCCTTACTCATCTGTCAGTTTACATCTGTGTTGCTGATCAACTGACAGTATCAGGTAAGAACCAGTCCAGATGCTTTGAATTCCCTTTAAGCCTTTCTTCCAACTATTCCCTTGCTCTGCCCTTAGGCAAGCTCAGCCAACCCTTCTTTCTGCTCCTCTAATTCTCTATCCTGTCAAGCTCTCTACTCTTCTAACTCGCCTTGCTAGCCAGGCTCAGAACCCAGTCTCAATTGACAACTCAACTGCCTTTCCAACTCTTTTATGTCCCCATAATTTGGATATTGGCCATCCCTATAAGAAGTACAAGTGTCCCTTTAAGGAATCTCTTGAATCTCTTAAAGGGACCCAACACTCATCCTTCTTCTCTAAAGCATTTCTATATTTGCCATCCCTATTTAAATCCTTACTGCCTTTGTTATTTCATAACCCTTTATAGCAGGTGGAGTACTTTACTGCAAATTTCACTTGTCCTCTAGTAGACAGTGTAAAGCTAGATGATAGTGACTTATTTTTTACTTCATACAAAGCTTTTTAGCTAGCACTTACCAACTCAAAAAATATTAGAGAACTAATAGATGTGAGTAAGTAAAGGATAAATGAAATAACAATGTCATTTCTAACAACAAATCATGTTTCAATGCTCAATCAGTTCTTTTACCAGTATAACACTAACAAGTACTAGAAACTTGTTCTTTCTTAGACAAATTTCCACCAAACCTAATCCAGGGTAAGAGATATAATTTATTTAAAAATCTATATTTGGTGAATAAGTATCTCTAAATTATAATTATACTTGGAAATTTCAGCAACAATCACACATGAAATAAACTGGGCATTTTCAGTGATTTTACATTTTGAATAAACTTTTCATCTATATTAATTTAATATATTTTTAAATATATACAATTTATATTTAATTAAACAATGACTATTTTGTAGAAAGTGAAAATGAGCTTTAAATAACTGCAGTAATTTTTTCAAGGTCACAGAATATGGAGTAAAACAGGATAGAATACATGAATTGTTTCCGATGTATTTTCTACCAAACCATATTCACAGAAAGAGAAACATGGAAAGCACAAACAGCACAATTGCATCTTGTTACCTCCGCTTAAAACTGCATGAAAAGAAATGCATTTCAATAGTGTGTTTAGCTACTAGAAAGTTCTGGTACTGAAAAGTTGAAGGAGACAACAGAAGTAATTATGTTGCTTATACAACAGTTATTTTGTTTAAAATTCTTCCTGAAGTTAGCTCTACTGGAATTTTTCCACTCAGCAAACTTTTGTGACTGTTTACCCCCTGAACTGTCAAAATTATAACCTAATGTGAGGGGGAAATTTTTATCTAAGATAAATTTCATCTAAAAATAAATGCAGCCGCCCAAGTTCACCCTGTCCCTTGCAGTGTTAGATGAATTTGCCTTCTGTCTGACATCTCAGCAGAACAGGGTTGCGGTCTTTCTGGAAACTGACAGTTATTCAGCTAAGGAAGGGAAAGGGGGGATTCATGTCTTTTCAGAAGACAGTTTTCTTCCAGTTGAGTTTAACTTCCTAAGCTGAAGACATGGCCTTAAGTAGAAGGACCTTTCTTTCACAATTGTTATGTGTTATTGGAAAATGCCCACATTGACAGGCAGTTTCCTACTTAATGTAAAAGCCCTGATTTTGAATTTGTATATAACCAAAACATCTGTATTTCTTATTTAAAAATTTTCAAAATATTCCAGACAGCAGAGGATTTAAATTAAACAAAATAGACTAATTTTTTGCTTAATATCTCATTGTAATATCCTAAAAATGTCTCATAGTAGGTTCTGGTAGATAGATAGCCCAAGTAGAGTAGTCCATGGCCAGCATACACTCTAAGATTCATTCTAAGGGAGCACTGAGCCCTAAGAATAGCAGGCCCAAGCTAGGCTGGGCTATCCCGAGAGTGGCCCCTATTTAAGCAAATGAAAAGACTCTTTCTAAATGATATGGGGATAGTAAAAGAACATCCTATTAAAACTTATCAATTTCAAAGCAAGCCATATAATTATTCATTCATAAATTGAAATTGTCTTTGCTGTCTTGATCAATTAGATAGACTGTAGTATAATTATGTCACAGAGAGAGAATTACACACAAAACATAGAATGTGGGGGCTGGAGCAATAGCACAGCAGGTAATGCATTTGCCAGGTATGTGGTTGGCCCAGGGTTGATTCCCGGCATCCCATATTGTCCCCTGAGCACTGCCAGGAATAATTCCTGAGTTAAGAGCCAGGAGTAACCCTTGAGCATCTTTGAGTCTGACCTCCCCAAAAAAACATAGAATGTAATTTCAAAAAGAGCAGCAAGTTAGGAAAAAGTCCAAAGATACTCTATGTATTAAAGTCTTTGTTTGGAGTTAACCAGATAAAGGTACAATTCTATTTTTTAACATATTTTGTTTTAAAACATTTTATATTATAGAGTTATGTATAATAATTGTATATGTATATATAATTATATACTTTAAAAGTCATCAGTTTTCAAGAGTCTAATGCACAATTTCAATCAGTTTGTCCCTTTAATTTTACTCCCCAAGGAAAACTTTCTTTTTTTTTACTGATAGAGATTCTATGATATACAGCACTATTATTGATCATTTTCTATACACATAATTCCAATGCTGGGGCCGGGGTGATAACACAGTGGGTAGGGCATTTGCCTTGCACCACAGCCAACCTGGGTTCAATTCCAGGCATCCCATATGATCCCCTGAACTTCCAGGAGTAATTCCTGAGTACAGAGTCAGGAATAACCCCTGAGCATTTCCAGGTGTGACCCAAAAAGAAAAAATTCCAATGCCTACCCAACACCAGTATATCAACTCCCTCCCACCAACCTTCTATTTCAAACCCCTAACACAAATTCAGTTATGTGGTTTAGTTTTCCAATTGTGTTGCCTTTGGCCAAATGTTGTGTCTTTAGGTACCACATGTGGGAAATATAATTCTCTTTCCTTCTTACTGGTTTAACTCAGCATGATATCCTCTACTTCCATCATATTGTAGCAAATTCCACAATTTTCTTCTTTCTTAGTGCTGTATAGTATTCCATCATGTCTATAGTCCACAACTTCTAAAAAGAAAAAATTTTTTAGTTATTCTCTCATTTATAACTTCATATTGCTAAGTAACATTGTACACCATTTCTTGATGGCTTTTCATTTTATGTATTTTCATTTACTTCCTGTTACCGAAATTTGAAATTTTCTTCTCTTATACTTCTATATCTGGATAGTTAAGTTACACTTTTTGTAGGAAAAAATATTTAGTTTATTACTATGTCTTTGAAACTATAATTTATAGGCATGCCATGGCATGTTCTTTGTGCTTAAGTACATGCACCATGCACTTTTCTCTAGTTTATGTGTGGTCTAGTTTTTGGCTTTTTAAAAATTAAATCACCGGGCCATCGCAACCAGCAAGCCAGACAAGAGACAGACCAGACCCACAGCTGTACTGCTCAACCCAAGAGGAGCAGCCCATGGAGTTTCGGAGGGCGGTAAATGACTCAGCCCCTGGCCAAGTTCCACATAGCTCCTAGGGTTAGGGGGATGGCCGCACTGGCCAGACTTGGAGAGGGATTTAGGCTCCTCCCTCCATTCTTCCACCTCCATGTCAGCGGTTGTGGCTACGGGCCTGCAGCCACCACAACCAGCAAGCCGGACAAGAGACAGACCAGACCTGCGCCGCATGATAGGCTTAGATAATAGTGTAGGTTAGGACTGGGTCCTTCCCAAGATCTTTCACATTTATACACTGTAATGATCATTGTAGTTGCAACAAACTGGGGAGGTTGACGAGGAATGGGGGATTATAATGTCACACTAGAACTCACTATTGAATATACACATAGAGACTTACATCATAAACCGTTAATATCTGTAGGGCAAGCCACAGAGTGTAAGAGAAGAGAGAGAAATACAGCTAGAGAGACAGAGAAAGAGAGAAAGAAAAGGTGACTGCTATAGGGGCAGGCTGGGGTTGGATGGGAGGGAGTGTGGGGACATTGGTAAGGGGAATGGGGCACTGGTGGAGGGATAGGTGCTAGAATATTGTATGACAGAGACACAATTATGAACATCCTTGTAATTGTATATCTCATGGTGGTATAATAAAAATTTAAATAAAAAAATTATGTTTTACTGGCATTTTTGGGTTTATTTAATTTTATATGCATTACTAGTGTATCCTCAGATTTTATAAGAATGAAAATCAGCTGAGGAAATTAGTCGAGAAAAGGACGATAATGACTGCATCTAATAGGATATAAATAGATACCATGTTTTACTAAATTGGAATAAGGATTAAAACTCACCCGAATATACACGGACTTATAACTCTATATCTACAGGCTAGCCTTAAAATAAAGGGAACAAGAAAAACGCACCTAAGCGGCCTGGGTGGGGGTAATGTTGATGGGGCACTTGGAGACGCGTCTTCGACCATAACCAATTTTCCTGATAAAAAATAAAAATAAAAACAAATCTAAAAAAAAAGAATAAGTACATCTCAACTGTATCAAATATCTTAGTGAAAATGACCAAGCTTGCTATATTTTTCATGTTATCATTATGGCAATTTATTTCCCTGTTCAAATCCACACTGACTTTTCCCTAACCTGATGTAACTATCATGCAGTCAAGGTCAGTTAAATCATCCCTATGAAAAATACATTTTGCTATCTTTGTTTCATCGATCAAGTTGGGGTTAAATTGTATTCCACCAAATTCATATACTGGAATCCTAATCTCTGGTAAGTATTTTAAATGAATGAACTTTTAAAATGATAGCCTTCAATATATACCATGTGATTTAGGATAATATAGTAATTCAAGTGCTAAGAAAATCTATGTTTTCCAGTGTTTCTACCTGGAAATACATGAGATTTAAGTGGCACCTACTGAAATTTGCAATGTGCCTGTCAAGTTGGTGGGTGTGTAGTGAGGGTTGGGATGTGGAGGGAATCTGGGATCACTGAGGAGGGATTGGTATTTGACTTATGATATTACTTCAGTGTTCAGTAATGCTATAAATTGGTGTTTGAATTACTGTATCATTCAATTATCACTGATGCTTTAAAGCATGGCTCTCTAATTAAAAAAAAATAAAAAAGAATATGATGATTGCAAAAAATAAAAAAACCCTTCTAAATTAAACCTTAGGTCAGGTCATTGAATAGGAGATATAAGAATACATAAATAGAATAAATGTTGTTAAGTAATACAAGCGATGGTAATACAAGATTATTCTTAACATGCTGCTACTGGCTCTCACTGTGCCCAGCCGCTCTTGAGGTGCCCGGGAGGGATGGCAGGTTCTAGCCCTGGCCCGCCACCCCAGCAGAGCCTCACCACAAGCCAGACGACCCCCACTCCATGAGGGCCTCCATTTTCCACATCCGGACTTCCCCCTCGTCAGAATTCCTTCCAGCAGACCAGCCTATCACAGCCCGGCTCATCGAGATCCACCCTGCTGCAGTCTTTTTAATCCTGCCCAGGTATGCTGATCCAGAGACAGACATGGGGCAGAGCTGCTACTGGCTCTCACTGTGCCCAGCCGCTCATGAGGTGCCCGGGAGGGATGGCAGGTTCTAGCCCCTGGCCCGGAACCCCAGCAGAGCCTCACAACAAGCCAGAGGACCCCCCCACTCCATGAGGACCTCCATTTTCCACATCCAGACTTCCCCCTCATCAGAACTCCACCCAACAGACCAGCCTATCACAGCACAGCTCGTGAGGCTGCTTGTGGCCACGTGGTTCATCAATAAATGCTGGATTTAGAGATGACTACAAGAGTATGCTACCCACATGGCAGAGCCTGGCAAGCTACCCGTGTCGTATTTGATATGCCAGATACCAGGAACAATTATAGACCTCATTCCCATGACCTGATGGAATGGTTTGAGGCTCTTTATGTTCCTGGAGCAAGCAGGTGCCCTTGGGCTCTACTTGCATGAGACAGGTCATATGGAGATGTTACTGGTGCCCGCTCAAGCAAATTGATGATGAACAGGAAGACAGTGATACAGTGACAGTGATTCTTAACATGAGTATTGAAGGATTTGTATATTAATGTTTTTTCCTCCTAGGTATAAGAAGGTTTTTTTTTTCACACTGAGTTCAAAGGACAAATATCTGCACAATGTAATGATGCACTTGTACACTAAGGGGCGCCAGGACTATGTGTTTAATACATTTCTTGATACAAAGAACTTTATGAGACTTCAATGATTACTTATTGCCTAATGAGTTCCCTTTACTGTGCTTTAAATGAGGGCCAGCATTGTTTCATAAGAATTCCTTCCCAACCAAGGTTCTTGTAGTCCTTGAAGGTCCAAATAGTAATCATAGTAAAGAAATTAGTAAAGAAAGATAAATCATAATAAAGAAAATTAATGTTTTTTATCAATGTCATTAAAGAGCTCTTGATTAATTAACTTACAGAGCAATGTCTTAAGAAATTAATTTTAGTCTAAAGTTTTGAAATAAAATCATGTAATATTACTTTATTCTTTTTTTTTTTTGGTCTTTTTTGGGTCACACTTGGCATTGCTCAGGGGTTACTCCTGGCTAAGAAATTACTACTGATGGTGCCCGAGGAACCATATGGGATACTAGGGATCAAACCCAAGTCAGCTACCCTCCACGCGAACACCCTACCTGCTGTACTATCACTCAGTCCCCTATACTTTTATTCTTATTTGTTCAAGTGTTTAGGTCAAAAGGAATATATATTGAATAATCCCATGTCGGCCCTCCCCCTGAATCCCAGGTGTATTTTTCTACCCTGATTAATACTTCTAAGCATAAAATGTCATATCCAAATAAACATAAAAGGATTACTTTTTAAGAGTGAAGAGCCTGAGAGCTGAATCAACAGACTGTGCACAGAAGGTTCAATTTCAACCCCAACACCTTTTGCTCACCTGTGTGGCCCAAAGAAACATTCGAGAGAGAGAGAGAGAGAGAGAGAGAGAGAGAGAGAGAGAAATCATTAAAAAATTTCTGCAGAGCTCACCTGTTCTTCTCCCTCTTCCCTCTACTTCTCTTCTCTTCTTTCTATCACCACCCAGAGTTCTCTCCCTGACAACTTGTGGAGAAAAAGAGACTTCCAAATTGTCAGATCTTAGGAAGAATTATCAAGTTAACTATGCCTTAAGGAAATAGATACATATAGTACTGCTGTTCTCAGCAGGACAGATCAAATTTTTAGAATCATAGTTCTCTTATATGATTAAATGTTCAAATAAATGTATTATTTTATCAATATATTTATTACTGTTCTAATATAAACTAACATTAATTTTATTAATATACTGTTAATTTATTATATATTATTGAATAATACATAAATATATATTATTAAACAAATAAAGCTTTATATGCTATATGTGATGCATTGCACAGTGGTTGGTAATGTTCTTTGCTACTTTATTTGTTTTTGCATTACACCTGATGGTGCTCAGGAATCACTCCTTTTGGTGCTTGCATGACCATATGTGATACTTGTAATCAAACTCAGATCAGTTGTATGCAAAGCAAGCACATTATACAGTGAACTGTTTCTCCAGTTTCGGGACTACTTTAAATGTTTTATGTGATCCACACCAACTAGATAATATTTGTCAGATAATTTGGCATCTTAACACTTCTAGAAAGCATGGATTACTATTCCTATTTTAAGTGCAGGGAAACAAGAATTTATTGAAATTAGGTAAGTTTACCCTGAATCATACAGCAAGTAGGTACTGGAGCCAAGATTTTAATTAACATCTGTTTGATCCCAAACTTTTTACATCTGATAAGTAATTAGCATGTCACTTGTTGCCAAACTGGCATACTAATAATTTTAATAGTAGTATTAATTATAATAGTAAAAATTTTATCAAATCAAATGAATTTATACAAAAGTATGTTTCTTCAAATTAAATAAAATATGGTATAACTATTATATTCTGCAAATAAAACAATATGATATGAATATTGTATTTCTGCAAATAAAACATAATATGATATGAATATTATATTTCTGCAAATAAAATATATTATGGTATAACTTTTAAATGAAATCTTCTAAACATTTTATTGATATTGAATTCATCATGTGTACCCAACTTACAATTAATCAGTCTATTGGTTTTATATACTCATTGTCTGTGTATAGACAGAAACACGAATGGAAGGTTTACTGAGGGTTGGAGAGATACCTCAAAGTGATGAATGCATGCACTGCATGCTAAAGACTCTGAACTCAGTCTCAGCACCATCTGACACCCACTATCAGGGCATCTCCCTAGTGTCTAACTCATACTATCTCATCCAATATTTCTAATTATTGGAGAGCACGCACTAATGAGTGCTGGATCTCTGCAAGCCCAGAACATTTACATTTTAAAGAGCCATTTGCATTTTTGCCTTGAAGCTCTTTCATGCAAATAACAATGGGAGATTGGGGGCAGGATTGAAAAGACAGTTCAAATTCATAACTCTCCTAATGGCAGGATATTCTTTCCATGAATTCTATGTTTGCAGGTCAAAGTATTTTCTCTCACAATTGCCACAGGTCTCCCATGAGGGAACATTTACACATACAGAATTTTACCAGGATGGTTCTGGCTACGTTGGATCTACCCTTTAGTAAATAATCCTGCTTAATCACAGAGCCATGCTAGTCTGTCCCCAGGCAAAAGAACATGACACCATAATGCTAAAGGCAAAGCATGCAATATTGCTCTGAAACAGAGAAGGTCCTTGTGGAAGTTAGGAGAAATGCATGTGGCTCTAGGATATTCATGGTATAAAATATGTGCTATTGCCCAAGTTTTAAATCCTGAGTTGCATTTTGGTTAGATATCCTCCCCCCTGTCTCTATTAGTGTCTTGCGCAGGAACCTGGAAGGTGGAAATGTGGCTCTGGCAAATTAGCATTTATAAGGCCTGGGCTAGGTGAATGCACCTGGGATCTGCATGAGAAACTGATTTTTGTCCCCTGATAGCCCAGCCCATGAAGGGCTGGCTTGGAAGTCCTTGGAGGGCCTTGGGGGATTAAGGTTCTGGGAAGAAGATAGTTGTCCATTTTCGTGGAGGATCTCAGCCTGGACACATGGTCAGAGGTATGACCAGAAGCTAGAGGGTTTGGGAGTTTCCCCATTTTGGATTGTATTATCAGTATTTGTTCAATTTTTATAAGGTAAGTAAAGGTTTTTGGAACTTTGCTGAACTTGTGAATTCTGTCCATCCTCCACCAGCTTGGAAGTAAAGAGAACCTGTTCCCCTCCTTATTGTCAGGGACCCCAAGCATACCTCTGCACTAATAGAACCATTATATATGTGTGTCATTATCTTCATTTTGGAGATGGGAATTGTAAAGTCACAGGTTCTAGAATATACTTGTGATCATATGATTACCAGGCTACAGAGTTGTGATATAACTTTAGAAAGTAAGGCACTAAAACCAATAGACTTAATCTCTATAAAATCAAGCATTTAAAAGGTACCCTTTGATTCTAGCTACTCAGATTTTTCCTTGACTTCCCAAAAGGCAAAGCCTTTGTTTCTGTGAAGTGAAGTATTTTAAGATGTTACAATTGTATGGTTTATAATGGTCAAACAAGACAAAAATATTTGGGCGGAGAAGATAAAATTTTAAAATTATGAAGAATGGATATGTATGTGTATTTGTGTGAGTGTTTGTGTATGTGCTTAAAGTTCCATAATGATAAAATAAGCAAAAGTTATTTATTAAAATAAGATCAATACGATGACTAGTACCAGTATTTGAATCTTTTCATGAAAAATAAGTCAATTGATCTTTTGTAATATATTTCTATGGTATTATTCACACACTGAAAGCATAAAATTCAGTATTTTTTAATATCCTCTGCAATTATTCAACCATTTCCACAATACAATTTTCCTATTTCAAAAAAGAACTCCTTGAGACATTGGAATCAACCGTGCCATTATTAATCTGAGAAAGTATTATCTGGGAAATGGGACTCTGAAGACTTTATCAAAACTCTCACAAGGAATTGAAATGGTTTCACTTAATCCCTAAGAGACTGTTATAGAACGACATTGACACAAGAAGACCACACTAAAATACAGGAAATTAATCTTATATATCATATATACATACATATGCATATATATAATATATATCCATTGTGTAGATTTTTAGAGGTTTATACATAAACTTAATAAGTTTTATAGTCAATTTGATCTTATTTAAAAAAGTTGGAATTCATCCTAGCAATATATAATTGTTAACATAACAATAGATGCTTAGATTCTAGAAATAAATTCTAGAAAATACTCATTTTTAGTTTTATCATATTTGAAAGTAATAAATTTTAGTATTAACACTATAACAGTAAGTCAGAGAGATAGTACAGTGGGTAGTGAGTCTACTTGCCATGTACATGGCCTACTGTAGAGTCATTCCCCAATACCTAATATGGTCTCTGAGCAATACTGAAGTGATCCCTGAAGACAGGAGTAAGCCCTGAGCACTGACCCGTGTGACCCCAAACCCAGTAGGAGTAGTAGTAGTAGCAGTAGCAGTAGCAGTAGCAGTAGTAGTAGTAGTAGTAGTAGTAGTAGTAGTAGTAGTAGTAGTAGTAATTGCACAAGTATTCTCACGCATTCCTCTTCACACTAAACTTCATATACACTAAACTTCCTATGAATATGTGTAATCTTATGTAATCTTATGGTACGCCTTAGTACATGTGGTACTAAGATGTCATTAAGGTTTATTAAGTTATACACTAAGATGTCAAAGACTTTTTCAAAGTCTCTGAACTGCCTCTTGAAGCATTCCAACATAGATTGATTTTATGACTAAATTATATGAATGGTCACATAAAGTTGCTTTTGGGACTATGATATGGCTCAGAGATCATGCACAAACCATGCATTTGTGAGGTGCTAGGTCCAATTCTCACCCAAGTAATTAATTTTGAATATTCATTCAAGAGGATTTACTAGTATTAACTGAAACTCTGAAATAAAAAGCAGTTAATCCTCTAAGCCATTTTAATTATATATACTTATACACATTAGTATACTCATATAAAAGCACATATAATTTTTCAAACTAGATTTACTAGAAATTAACTTCAATAACGTTTTAACTAAAGATTTGATGAAAGCATATAGTCTTCATGTTTTTTCTGCACAGCCTTTTATTTTCTTTAAGCTCATAGCTCAAAATCACCTCTTAGCCTCTTATAAATCATACAGGATTCATATCTTTCTCTGTTTACATCTGAGTACTTGTCTCTTTATGCCAGCAATTTTTGCTAGAAAATGCACAGATAGTTATTTATAGTGGAGATATTATATGTTATATTTTTGTCTTCTAGATAGAATCTGCTTGCTGCTAAAATTTAAGGTTCTCATATTTTTTCAAATATTTTTCCAAATAAATCCTGAGAAAAGTTTCTGTAGTATTTGTTTACAAGGGAATTGTATATATTTTTTATATAGTTCCCACTCTGGCACACAATTTCTTTTATGTTGTTCGCTATGGAATTAGTATGTAACGTTCATAATACTGAATTTTTGTAGTAAAATGACTGCTTCTGGGGGGATGTTGAATTTTTTTTAGTGGATAGTTAATTCTAGACTATTCTGGACATAAAAATTAATGCGTGTAAAGCATTTTCAAACAGCACAATAATCATCAGCATTATCTCCAATTCACAAGTGAAGTAGATGGAGTACCAAAAAATGTTTTTAAACAGATCCGCAAAAAATTCTATTGTAACATATCTGTTTTTAGCATTTCTAGAGATATGGCATCATCAGACCACATTTGCAAGCCTCTAATACAGTAAGAGTATCTCTAGTAACAGAATAAATATTTATCTTCCAATATCCTCAAATAAGCAAATGGCAGATAAGATACTTAAAACAGGTAGTCCATCTGCAAAGTTCATAGTCTTAATTTAACATGGAAAGAGTTCCTAAATTCCAAAGCCTACAGTTTTCACCCAGAAGTATTTGCCTCTAAATCTAACTGCTCAGTTTTCTAAATGTTACTTTATTTTCAGTCAGGTCTATGCCCAAATCTATCTACCCTTTGTTATCCACTACATAGCCATTTATTCTCAGCATAGGCCTGATTATGGAGATATGGGTTGAAATTTAACTAGATTATAAATTATAATTAAAGTCTACAGAAAATAGTCGGTGAGTCTGCTTTCAATACCAACTCTGCAGTGACTAGTCACCAGAAATTCTGGAAATCTGGGAGACATATCCTGTCAGTAAAAGATTCATGCTTCTTTTGTAAAAAATTATATGATCTGGAGTTGATGAAGACTTTTGAATCAGACAGAATAATTAGAATGTTCAATATAGTTTGTTTCTGGAATACTAAGGGTATAATGACCTGACTTAAATATTGCTTTCCATCAACTTTTATTAATAAAATTCTGAAATGGTGTTGTGTTCTGATATCAGATTTTGGGATTTATTTGGCAAAACAATCTCTTATGTAGGAATAGCCCAATTGGATCAAGTATAAAAAAACTACTTTATTAGGGCATTATTTTTAAAAAATCATATTAGGGCTAATGTTCTGTGATGATCAGACAGATGTTTGAATTTCACTCTTAAATAACAATCTATAATCTCCCAATCTAAAGTTAGATATTGTCCATTTTATCTTCAAAGCAAGGAGGTGGATACAAAGACAGAAATATTGGGGCCAGAGGGATAGCACAGCAGGTGGGGAGTTTGCCTTGTACCTGACTGACCTGGGTTTGATCCCAGGCATCCCATGTGATCCCCAAGACTGGCAGGAGTAATTCCTGAGTGCAGAGCCAGGAGTAACTCCTGAGCATCTCCAGGTGTGACCCAAAAATGAAAAATAAAAGTCTTTTACAAGATGACAGCTCAAGGCTATATATTTATGTATTTTGTGTTGTTGATGGTAGGTAGCTTGCAAATTAAATCAAAAGATTCAAAGCAGAAGATTCCTGCACTGTTTTGTAACATATATAAGACCTCTCAAATACAACCCTGTTGCTCTAACAGAAGATACAGATGAACAAAGGCAGCCTGTTCCTGTCCTGAAAAAAATATTGGAAAAGGAGGAAAGATAAAGCTCAGAAGAGTAAGCACAAGTTATATATGGGTTTTAATCTCTTATTATCCAGATTTCAACTGGGATTGATCACAGATAAGGTGAAAGAACACAAAGGACAAGGAACTTTTACTCCCTTAGATTAAATAATTTTGCAACAGTATGAATGGACCTTGACAGTATTTACCAAGAAAAACAAAACAAAGACCAAATGATCTCACTGTATGGAATCTAAAAACAGTAAAGAAACAAATATTAGTATAGGAATCTAGAGAATAAATGAATTGCCAGAGATAGAGATTAGGAGTGGTAAGACAAACTGGGTATGACAAATGGCTAAAAAATTAAAATTTCTTGCTATAATGACACAGGATGTAAAGCACATAATAGTGATTAAAGTTAACAACACTTAATTGTATATTTACATTTCGCGGAGTGCACTTTAAAAAGTATCTTCATCGGGCCACCTGCCCCTGAAGGTGTAGCAGGTGTGGCTGTGGTGCCTGGCTGTGTTGGCAGGTGGCAGAGAGGAGATAGGGTTGTCTAAGCCCTCAGGACTCTGCCCTGCTGGCCCTGGATGGTGGATGGTCTGACATAGTAAAAATAGTGCACAGCTGTGCAAGAGGCTTAGATAACAAAGTAGGCTAGGACCAGGTCCTTCCCAGGATCTTTCACATCTGTACACCATAATGATCATTGTAGTTGTAACAAACTGGGGAGGTTGATGGGGAATGAGGAACTATAATGTCACACTAGAACTCGGTACTGAATATACACATAGATAATTGCATCATAAACCGTAAGGCAAGTCACAAGGTAGGAGAAGAGAGAAATACAGAGACAGAAATAGAGATAGAGAGCAAGATGAGAGACTCAGATGAATGGGGAAGAACTGCCATCTGGCTCTCCCCTAGCTCAGCTGACCATGAGGCTCCCAGGAGGCAAGATGGGTTTTGGGAGTGGGTCTATCACTTCATTAGGGCCTCAGAAGCAGCCGGATGAGACTCACTCACCGTAATAGCTGCCATCATCACAGTCCGACTCCACAGCTTATCAGAACCCACTCAAGAGAGATGCTAATCTCAAAACCAGCTCAGAGCAGCTGAGTTCAAGCCCAGGTTAGCGGCCCTCGGAGGAGGAAGTCACTGGGTGTTCCTGGAGATGGAGCTGGGGTACCCCTTCCCCTCTCTGACCCATCCCAGGGCCTGGTGGCCCCACCCACCAACTGCCTCAGGGCTCTCGGCCATGACGCAGAGACTTAGACGCATGGGAGAGAGCTGCCATCTGGCTCTCCCTTAGCTCAGCTGACCATGAGGCTCCCAGGAGACAAGATGAGTTTTCGGTATTGGCCCATCACTTCTGTAGAGCCTCAGAAGCAGCCGGACGAGACTTGCTCACCATAATAGCTGCCATTTTCATGGTCTGAACCCCACAGCTCATCAGAACCCATGCAAGAGAAATGCTGATCTCAAGGCCAGCTCAGAGCAACCATGTTCGAGCCCAGGTAGGCGCTCTCTGCTCTCGGAGGCCAAAGTCACTGGGTAATCCTGGAGATGGCTGTGGGGTTCCCATTCCCCTCTGTGACCTGTCCCAGAGGCCTGGTGGCCCCGCCCACAAACTGCCTCTGGGCTCTAGACTATGACGCAGAGACTCAGACACAGGGGAGAGCTGCCATTCGGCTCTCCCTACTTCTGCTGACCATGAGGCTCCCAGGAGGCACGATGGGTTTTGGGAGTGGGCCCATAACCTCTATAGAGCCTCGGAAGCAGCTGGATCGCACTCACTCACCATAATAGCTGCCATTTTCGTGTCCAGACCTAGTACATCAAGCTAGTGGAACCAATCATGTTCTAGAATATATTACAATCTACAATGTGTAAGAAAGGGAAGTGAGAAGGAGAGAGAGAGAAAGAGAGAAAGAAGATAAAGAACCTGCCATGGAGGCAGGCTGGGGGAAGGCAGAGGGAGGTGTGAACATTGGTGATGGGAGATGGGCAGGGGGTGGAGGGGATGGGTTTGGAACACTGTAGAACCAAAGTTCAAACATGAACATCTTGTAATTGTATATCTAACAGTGGTATAATAAAATATTTTTAAAAATATCATAAGAAAAATTATAACTGTATAGTGATGTTTTCTTCACTTACTATGATTTTGCAGCACTTATAAAAATTGATATAGCAGTGAGACTAATGTAATGTTATTGTTAAAAGAATGTGGTCAAGGGGACAGGAGGGATAGTGCATCAGGTAGGTCACTTGCCTTGCATGCAGCTGACCCGGATTAGATCCCTGGTATCCATTTGTTATAGTCAAGGAGTAATTCTTGAGTGCAGAGCCAGGAGCAATCCTTGTGCACTGTCAGGTTTAACACCCCTCCCCCAAAAGCATATTGCCCATAGGGGTGACACACCAACAAAATGCATCCACCTTCTAGCCTGAGGTCATTCATTCTTCCATCTTTAGTGCAGGTAATGTATACAGAGAGCAGTTCTGTAACTGATGCTTGAGAACCCTAGAGATACAACAAAGTGTGTAATCTGTGGTACACAGCCAAGAGGTGTGTGTGTGTGTGTGTGTGTGTGCAACCTACCACTAAAGGTTGATTCCCCCACAGGCACACGTAATAGACATTGTGAGCATTGTGACCCGAAGTCTTAATTCCTAGGTTTCATGTTTTGAGCATCACAGCACCCAATGTCAAATACTATAACAGAATGTAATGAGTATCCCAATGAAAAGTCAAACTTCACAGCAACAAGAGTTCAGACATCACAGCTTCAAATAATCTCTATTGATACAGCCCACAGAAAGCCCCACCCAAGCACGTGAATGACACCTCTTCATCACAATAACAACAAAGGAAAGGAACACTAAAGGGTTTTCTAAATGTTCAATTACAGAGACGTTTAGAAAAGTTTTCTAAATGTTCAATTACAGAGAAAATAGAATAAGTAATAGAATAACAATTGCTTATTCTATTTTAGTGGAAGTATTTAATGTTTTATATTTTAGCATATCCATAAATAGGTTCTATATTTTTCAATTGCTATATAATTCTTTGATTCCATTATTTGAATAATAATTTACATGTGTTTTTTTCTAGTACAGAAATTGTTATACTATAAAATGCTGGACAAATAGCTTAGCAGGAAGTCCCAAGCACTGTCAGGGAATGCCGGGGTCCCCCGACAGTGTCAGGACAGAAGTTCCTTCTATCTCCGAGGACGCCAGGGGAACAGATGAAAACTCATGAGTCCAGTGCAGTTACAAAAAGGCTTTTAATAGTACAAAATCTCTTCCACAGCAATCCAATATAATGAACAAACTCTAACTCTGGTCCAAACTTAGACCATACAAAAGAGCCTAAGTCTCTCACCAAAAGAGAGAGAGGATCTCACCCAAGATGAGTCCTACCCAGAAGAAGGAGCCAAAGGCCAAAGAGCAAAAAGCCAAAAGCCAAAAGCAAAAGGTCAAGGGGCCAAAATCCACAGGGGCCAAAAGCCGGAAGCTAAAGGTCAAAGGGGCCTCAAGTCAGTCCCCTTATATACACCAAAGTAATCCAGGGAGGGTTGTGTCAACAAAGAACTCTAAACAGAGTGTAGTGCCACACCCTGTTGCAGGTATAAACAAAGGCTATGCCAAGGACTAATCCCGAGATTATCTCCTTGTGTAAAACACTGGAGAGAGAGAGGGCTGATGTAAAGTAATACATTTTAATTTCATGAGCTTCATGTAATCTCGATGGTACCAACAATGTCCTTCTTATTATTATCTGCACCAGGGTGATTCTGAGTATCTTGCTCTCGTGTACTAAAAGGGTCACACTCTTTTAGAAGTCCTACTCTTCTGGGTAGGACTTCTGGGTAGCAAACTAGTATGATCCTTCTTATAGTCTTCCTATAACCTCAACGTAGCCAGGATGGTAATCTCCTGGTAAATTCTAACTGTCCCACGTTGGGTGCATTGGGTACAAAGAGGAGCTATGCCCAATCTAGGAAAACATAGAAGTCTTAGTAGATGTGTAAGTCAGAAGTTATTCAGTCAGGGTGACTTCTGTAACTGTCACACCCTCTAAGTAGTGTTTACATAGAAGAAAGGTCTCATTAGAATGAACCTTGGCTTAAATAGATTAACCTGGGGTGGGCAAAACAACAAAACGCCCAGAATAACTAAACCTGTCCTCCATCAAAGCACCACCAGCAGCAACTCACAAGCATAAAGCCATTTATTGCCCAAGAACAACCACAAAAAAGGGGGAGAAAAACAAGAGAAAAAAATCATTAAACAATGTCTATTGGAATAAAAAAAAAACCATGGATACCTAAAGCAATCCTTGGGAAAAAGAGATGGGAGGTATCACCTTTCCAAATTTCAAACACTACTATAGAGCAGTAATGATTAAAACAGTGTAGTGTTGGAATAAAAACAGACATGTGCAACAGAGTTGAGTAGCCTGACAATCAGCCTCAAATACATGATAATTTAATCTTTGACAAAGGAGCAAAAAGTGTGAAATGGAACAAGAGAAGCCTCTTCAATAAGTGCTGCTGCGAAAACTGGGCAGCTATATGTAAAAAATGATTTTGGACCGCTAACACCATACACAAAAGTCAGATCAAAATGGATTAAAGATCTCAATATCAGACCTGAATCCATAAAGTACGTTGAAGGAAATATAGGAAAAACCCTCCACGATATTGAAGCTAAAGACATCTTCAAAGATGAAACACCACGAACAAAAGAGCTAGAAGATAAGATAAACATATGGGACTACAGAAAACTAAAAAGTTTCTGTACCTCAAAAAGAAGCAATGACCAAAATACACATGAAAAAATGCTCATCATCACTAATCATCAGAGCAAATCAAAACAACAATGATATATCATCTCATACCACAGAAACTAGCACATAACCAAAAGACCAAGAACAGCAAGTGCTGGCATGGATGCAGGGAAAAGGGAACTCTCATCCATTGTTGGTGGGAATGTCGACTGATACAGCCTTTTTGGAAGACAATATTGAAATTCCTCCAAAGTCTAGAAATTGAACTCCCATTTGGTCCAGCCATACCACTCCTGGGAATATACCCTAGGAAGTGAAAAACACACAGCCCGAAACACCATCCTCACTTTTATGTTCAAAGCAGCACTATTCACAATAGCTAGAATCTAGAAACAACCAGAGAGCCAATCTGGTTGTATCAATTCTCTAATTGATGACTGGATAAAAAATGTTAGTACATCTACACAATGGAATACTATGCTGCTGTTAGGACAAATGAAGTTATGAAATTTGCCTATAAATGGATGGGCATGGAGAGGATCATGTTGAGTGAAATTAGCCAGAATGAAAAAGACAGATATAGAATGACTGCATTTATTTGCATGAAATAAGTATATGTATATATACATATATGTAACATATTATGATACCAATATCCAAGGTCAGACAAAACGTAGATCAGGAGGTCTTTTCAAAAGTGGAATTTACCACAAGCATCTGAGAGTTGGAGGTTGGGTGGGACAGAGAGGTGTGCTAGCAATTGTTTAAGTGATAATACGAGCCTAGAACTAAGTATTGAATACAGGCAAAAGATATGCATGATAACCTCTAACTGTATGTTTCACAATCCACAGTATGTAAGATAAGGACGAGAGAAAGAGAGGAGAGAGAGAAAGAAAGAGAAAAGATATAAAGAACTCGCCATAGAGGTAGGCTAGGGGAGAAGGGAGGGAATCGGGGACATTGGTGGTGGGAAATGGGCACTGGTGGAGGGATGGGTGCTGGAACAATGTATGACCGAAAGCCTAACATGTTCACTTGATCACTTGAATCCCGTTATTCATCGATTTGCTCAAGCGGGGACCAGTAACATTTGAAGCCGGACATGAACATCTTTGGAATTGTATATCTCATGGTGGTATAATAAAATCTTTTTAAAAATCCAATGACGGGCCGGAGCAATAGTCCAGCGGATAGGGCATTTGCTTTGCACGCAGCCGGCCTGTGCCGGCCCAGATTCGATCCGCAGCATCCCATATGGTCCCTCGAGCACCGCCAGGAGTGATTCCTGAGTGCAGAGCCAGGAGTAACCCCTGAGCATTGCCGTGTGTGACCCAAAAAGCAAAAAAAAAAAAAAAATGTCCATCGATAAATAATTAAAATAGTGAAAGAGCAAATAACAACCACATACTTTATGAATCTGACATAACTTGGGTGTTAAGTGGTTTGGATTATGGTCAAGTTAATATAATTCACTGTATTCAAGCTATAATAGGAATTTATGTGATGATTTTTGAAATGATAAAAGGAGAGTGTAAAAAAGAAAAGCACACCAGGGATTATACTCTACTGCTAATTGGGTTTTTAATAACTAATCTCTTATGACTAGAAACAAAATTTGCAAGGGAAAGCAAAATAAAAAAGTACCAAATCACTTTTACAAATCAAAAGTTCTATTATAGGAAGATTTTTTACAGAACTCAATGACCATGAAAAGTTGATCTAGACTGTAATTAATTATTCATGAAGAAAAATCCCTGGGAGAAATCAACAAATCAAATTGTAAACACATGGAAGAAAATGGTCCAAGGCCAAAGATAATCTATGCTTATGCTGTCAAAATCATGTGCCTTTCTTTCAGAAGGTGAAATCAATTCTGATAGATGATGATTAAGTCTCACTCTGATGCCTTATATTTTTTCATGTTGTTTTAAATTTCTCTGCTTACCTTTCCTTCATACAAAACTACTCCAAAAGGTTGTTCTATTTTTAAGCTATGAAATTTAAAAGAGGATTTTGAAATTAATCTTGAAGGAGGGGATGTACATACATGATTCTGCTTAGTGAAATTTTAATGATTGAATCTGAAAACTCCTGCAGTCTAACCCTTCAGTCTGTGCTCACTACTGACCTGGCACCTTTGCTCTGAAAGCCTAAAAATATCTTGACCGTTTTAGTAGGAAGAATGATTCAGAAGGAACTGTTAGAAATGAAGTCCCCCAAGGCCGCCTTGATATTGAAAGCTTTGTGCAAGTGGGATCCAGTGGAGCTGATGAAACAAAAATCCAGACAGCTTTCTCGAAGGTCAGTTTTGCAGTGAGCAGAAAAGCACTGCAGGAACATCCCATGTTGTCAGTTCTCTCTCTCTCTCCCTCTCTCTCTCTCTCTCTCTTCTCTCTCTCTCTCTCTCTATCTATCTATCTATCTATCTATCATCTATCTATCTATCTATCTATCTATCTATCTATCTATCTATCTATCTATCTTTCTCTTTCTCACTTTCTGCTGCAGTGAGCTTTCTTTTCACTTTAGTTTATGCAAAGTTGTTTCAGGCAGTCAATATACACCCTATCGTATCCTCTCAAAGCAAAAGACATGGCAACAGCTTTTAAATATTAGTGTTTCTGTATCATCTCTGTAAGAACACTGTCTAGTGGAAGGGTTTAATTAAGTTCCTTTCCTCATAACTCATACGTATAACCTCCTTGATTAAGTTTGCATTTAATATCTAAAATGACTCCTGAAGAAAGACAGAGGAAAAGTGCCTGCGTGGAGGCAGACTGTGGGGTCGAGGGCTGTAGGGAAACTGGGGGCATTCATGGTAGGAAATGTATACTGGGAAGGCACTGGTGTTGGAAAATTGTATGTATGACTGAAGTCTAATTATGAGCAATTTTGTAATTGTGTGTCTTACAGTAATCTAAATTTTTTAAAAGATGACTCATTTGTCACCTGGCTCAACCTGAAAGTAGTATATGAAATTATATTGTCCATATTAAAATCCTTTCCTCCTATATTTCAGCGTTTTCTTTAAGTATTTCTTTTAAAACGTCGGTAAGAATGACTATATAAAATTTTTTGTTGTTTAAATTTTCTTGATGAGCAGCCTTATAATTTGTACATACACAATATATATGCATATATATGCACATATGTATGTGTGTACATACACACATATACAGAGACTGTGATTTTGTGTATGACCATTCTGTGCTTGGGAAAAAAGGATCTTTGAAATGAATAGATCATTTGGTATCTGATTTACTGAGAAATAATTTTATTTTTAGCTTACATAGAATTAATAGGTGAAAAAAGTCTCAACTGTATATAGTTTTATGTGTTCTTATGTGGATTTAGACATTAATCTGATATATTACTGTGGCCTACCTTTTACTCATTAGTCACTACAGCACCTGAATGCTCCAGATGCTACTGACAATCTCTTAAGATAGATATGCTTTGTAACATAAGATTTATGATGATGCCCATGAATCATCACTATATAAAATTCAAACCTTGGTGTTTGCCCTTGTGCTGGAACATTGATTTCCTCCTTCTACCAATCTACCTCTTATTTGTGTATGCTGTAATTAACTTATCTTAGATAATAATGTGTTCACTAGTCAAATATTAATAAAATTACTTAGACGTTAATTTTTATTTAGATGAGGGAAACATTTAGTATTTTACAGAAGTAGATGAAGTTGAATTAGTTGTAGTAGACATTTGATTAAGTTTTCTAGGAAAGGACAGAAATACTTGAACTTAGACATCAACTAGAGAAGGAAGCAGGGTCATTGTGTGACT
This sequence comes from Cryptotis parvus, assembly GCA_021461705.1. Lineage (NCBI taxonomy): Eukaryota > Metazoa > Chordata > Mammalia > Eulipotyphla > Soricidae > Cryptotis > Cryptotis parvus. The sequence continues at coordinate 34,324 of JAJIBD010022952.1, forward strand.
AAATGTCAAATGGGTTCAACACAAATTTCTTTGTATATGCATGGTTTGTTTCTTAGATGATTAAGTCAAGTGAACAAAATTATTGATGTCTGAATCTGAAACAGACATCAAAATTTTTTTGTCTGAACAGTAGCATATAGGCAACTTGATCTGTAGATACAATATTTTAGGTGAGAGGCTACACAAAGCATTTAAACATTGAGGAAGATGAGTTTCAATCATGTAAACAAAATACAGTGCTAAGATCAACCATTGGAAAGTTACTCTCCCTACTTAATATTTTTTCTTGAAGTTCTTTTGTGCTTAAAAAGGTAGAATTCGTTTTCATCTGTCATTTATCCAAATCTATCTCGAGTTTCACAAATTTACTCCAGTTTATCCTATAATAAATTTCTAATTATCTCCCCAGAAGACATTTATTATTTTATAAAACGTTTTCTCAGAATGTTCCCATTTTTTCTTTTTAAGACTGAAAGGAACTCTTGGACTAGATAAAATGTACCTCCTCTCCCCTGACTATATTTCCGGGCAAAGTAATTGATTCTCTGCACTGCTCCTCTTGTGTGTATGTCCCTACGAGAGTTCCTTTCACATTGTTTGGTAAATGCAAGTGTAATCATAGCTACTTATTATCCCATTAGGCTTTAGAAAATTTAAAGTTTAATGATTCTTAAAAAAATTTATATAGGTTCAAAAATGCAAATGCATGCAAGTGGGCAGGCAGAGAATTGATTTTGGGTTTTGGAAAACCACAGCAAAAGTGATGACAATAAAGATAATTCTATGATATCGAAGGGAAAGTAGCAGAGACTAACTGCAAGAAAAGGCTGAAAAACACAGCTGAGTGATCTCATGATACACAAAATGTCTGTAATGATTAATCTTTCAGTGATTTTCCATTGTTTTATAAGAGAATGATAAACTACTAAATATCTAACAAAGTCTTGCCTGATGGGAAATCTCCCACCCTTTACATCCTCATAGTATATCACAGTCTCTCCTGCTCTTGTTCCAGACTTTCTGTTCTTTTCTCTTCAACTATTTTGCCATAAGGTTTTTACACACTTTTCTTTTTCCCCTTATTAACTATCACTCATCTCAATTCTACCCAGTGTCCTTAAGTAAATTTGCAAACAACTCTACTGATGTCACATCACGATATAGTACTGGTTACAATTTTTTTAATTTGAATCACAATTTGTACTATGATAGCTACAAATTTTCCTGATAACAGGGACTCTGAATCTTCTTATACTTCTTTTATCCTCAGAAAGAATTATAGTGCTAGACAGTAATAAATATTTGTTAAATGCATGAATAAAATCAAACAATATTAAGATGATATTTAACTGTATAGGGTCCATACCCAGTGCTTCTATGGGAGCAAGAGAGACAAAGTATTGCCTCAGATTCAACGCAGGGCCTCTCACATGCTGAAGATGTCCTCAATCACATGAGCTATCTCATGGCCATAAAAGAATTTTTACATGATGGATTAGTTTTTTAATTTTTTATTATACCATCATGAGATTAGAGTTATTAAAGTGCTCATATTTAGGTTTCAGTCATACAGTGTTCCAGCATCCATCCCTCCACCAGAGTCCATTTCCCACCACCAATGTCCCCTGATTCCCCCTCCCCCAGCTGGCATCAATGGCAGGCAATTTTCACCTCTGTCTCTCTCTCTCTCTCTCTCTCTCTCTCCTTCTCTCTCTCTTTCTCGCCCTCTCTCCCTTCTCTTAAGCAATATGGCTTGCAATACATATATTTAGAGGTTGTCATGTATATTCTTTTGTCTACTTTCAAAGCTCAGTTCTATGCTGGTATTTCATTTACAATAATTATTAATACACTATTCCTTTCTCTGTATTTCCTAACCTCTGACTCCCACAGATTTGCACTAGGTTCTACCCACTGACAAGACCTCCTGATTCATGTTTTGTCTGGCCTTGGACACTAGTATCATATTTTTTTATATCCCACAAATAAATGCAGCCATTCTATATCCATCCTTTCCCCTTTGGCTAATTTCACTAGCATGATCCTCTCCATGTCCATCCATTTATAGGCAAGTTTCATATCTTAGTTTTTACTAATAGCTGCGTAGTATCCCATTGTGTAGTTTCTTTACATGATGGATTATTAAAATAAGGAATTACTCAATTTCCCACTACTATATAGGAAGCGGATAAATTTATGAATGAGGATACAAATTATTTGATATCTTAACCAGGTAGCTTTAGTTTTTTTATAGTTAATACATTAATAGCTAGAAATTCTTAAAGTATCTGTTAATACAGACTTAAATGATTTGATATTTATTACTACAAATTTAAATAACTTTGGAAGGTTTTCTTGTTTGTTTTTTGCTTTTTGTGTCACACTCAGTGATGCTCGATAGTTACTCCTGACTCTGCCCTTAGATATTACTCCTAGCAATGTTTGGGGGACTATCTGTGAAGCCAGGGATCACACCAAGATTGGCTGCATGCAAGGAAAATGCGCTACCCTCTGTACTATTTCTCTGACTCCTTTGGAAGAATTTTCTAATTTTTCCTTTTTACTTCTGTAGTGGTGAGAGTGATCATAGAGTACCCCTTCTTATGTTCCACCTCCAAAATATGTGGCACATATGTGTATGTATTATTCATTTCTGTGTATGGCTTAGATTATTTTCATACAAAGATATAAAATATATATAATTTTAACTTTAATAGGAAAATAGGCTTTTCTCAGAAATTTTACACTATTTACAATCTTTAAAATATAGAATCCTTGCTCCATTAAATGGCTAGGTATTTTATATACATATATATTTTTATAAGTATATATATGTAGAGAGGTGCTTGATTTATGGTTTTATCACAATGACTTAGGTTAGGAATGGTCTGTAACACATTGTCACAATCTTGAAAATTAAATATGTGTCTTAACCGTGGCTTCATAGCCCACAAAGGTAATCTATCTGAAGTTTTATATTCATCTTTCACTTATTTTTATGTTGTTATTTTTTACAACAACATTTATTTTTGCTTTTCTATTTTGTGTTCTATGTAACTATTGGTCCTCTATGGCTTAGCTTTTCAGTGAAACATGTCTTGAAGAATTAGTCGTGTTAATTTGTAAGGGGTAATTCTTTCACTTACTCAGGGACCTGATATTTCATTGTAGGGATACACTAAAACATGTTTACTTTTTAATGTAAGGGTATGTGTTATATTTCCCATGCTTACCTCTTGAGAACAAAATTCATGTAATAGTGTTGTTTACCTAGTATATCTGGGCAAAACTTTCACCATAATATTTATCTAGGAGTGCAATTGATGCCTAATAGAGTATTTATAGCTGTTTAAGAAATAGAAATTAGAAACTTTTTACAAAGTGATTCAAGTTATACATACACACAGTAGTTGTGGTGATGCTCATCCCTACATTTCCTGATCTTGCAGTATTAACTAACTTTGAATATTTTCAAAGCCATTTAAAATTGTGAAAACCTATGTGTCCTTTGACAAATAAGTAGATGATGATTTAGTAAAACTGTATTTAGTAGTGAGGCCCGCCACCCCAGCAGAGACTCACAACAAGGCAGAAGACCCCCCCACACCCTGAGGGGCCTCCATTTTACGCATCCGGACTTCCCCCTCGTCAGAACTCCACCCAGCAGACCAGCCTATCACAGCAAGTGGCCGCAAGGTCCACCAATAAATGCTGGATTTTTAGATGACTACAAGAGTATGCTACCCACACGGCAGAGCCTGGCAAGCTACCCATGTCGTATTTGATATGCCAAATACCAGTAACTGTTATAGACCTCATTCCCATGACCTGATGGAATGGTTTGAGGCTCTTTATGTTCCTGGAGCAAGCAGCTGCCCTTGGGCTCTACTTGCATGAGACAGGTCATATGGAGATGTTACTGGTGCCCGCTCGAGCAAATTAATGATGAACGGGAAGACAGTGACAGAAATAGCATATATAGTTATTTACGTAACATGAGGTCTGCTACTTGCTCCCCCTGTGCCCAGCCGCTCACGAGGTACCCAGCAGGGATGGCGGGTTCTAGCCCTGGCCCCCACACCAGCAGAGCCTCACAATAAGCCAGACAACGCCCCCCACTCCATGAGGGCCGCCATCTTCCACATCGGACTTCCCTCTCGTCAGAACTCCACCCAGCAGCAGACGAGCCTATCACAGCCCGGATCATCGACACCCAGCCTGCAGCAGTTTTATTTCAATCCGCCCAGGTATGCTGATCCAGAGACTTACAAACATGGGGCAGAGCTGCCACTTGCTCTCCCTGTGCCCAGCTGCTCAGGAGGCACCTGGGAGGGATGGCGGGTTCTAGCCCTGGCCCGCCACCATAGCAGGGCCTCACAACAAGCCAGACAACACCCCCACTCCATGAGGGCCGCCATCTTCCACATCGGACTTCCCTCTCGTCAGAACTCCACCCAGCAGCAGACGAGCCTATCACAGCCCAGTTCGCCAGCCGCTTGCGGCCCGTGCGGTTCATCAAATGCTGTATTTAGAGGTGACTACAAGAGTATGCCATCCACACGGCAAGCCTGGCAACCTGCCCGTGTCATGTTGCCAAACACCAATAACAATTATATTAGGTCATTCCCATGACCTAATATAATTGTCTTAGGCTATTTATGTTCCTGGAGCAAGTAGATGCCCTTGGGCTCTACTAGCATGAGAACCCACCATCCCTCCTGGGTGCCTCATGAGCGGCTGGGCACAGGGAGAACCAGTAGCAGCTCTGCCCCATGTCTCTAAGTCTCTGGATCAGCATACCTGAGCCGGATTTAAAAAAAAGACTGCAGCAGGGTGGATCTCGATGAACTGGGCTATGATAGCCTGGTCTACTGGGTAGAGTTCTGACAAGGGGGAAGTCTGGGTGTGGAAAATGGAGGCTCCTCATGGTGTGGGGTCATCTGGCTTGTTGTGAGGCTCTGCTGGGGTGGTGGGCCAGGGCTAGAACCCACCATCCCTCCTGGGTGCCTCATGAGCGGCTGGGCACAGGGAGAGCCAGTAGCAGCTCTGCCCCATGTCTCTAAGTCTCTGAATCAGCATACCTGAGCCAGATTTAAAAAAAAACTGCAGCAGGGTGGATCTCGATGAGCCGGGCTGTGATAGGCTGGTCTGTTGGGTGGAGTTCTGACCAGGGGGAAGTCCGGATGTGGAAAATGGAGGCCCCTCATGGTGTGGGGGGGTCGTCTGGCTTGTTGTGAGGCTCTGCTGGGGTGGTAGGCCACCCCATACATAAATATGCTATTTATGTAACATAAACATATATTTCATGCCTTTTAGTTATGGTATCACACTTTCACTTTCACTTTCTTCCCGTTCATCATCCATTTTCTCGAGCGGGCACCAGTAACATCTCCATATGACCTGCCTCATGCAAGTTAAGCACAAGTGCACCTGCTTACTCCAGGAACATAAAGAGCCTCAAACCATTCCATCAGGTCATGGGAATGAAGTCTATAATTCTTACTGGTATTTGGCATATCAGATATGACACAGGTAGCTTTCCAGGCTCTGCCGTGAGGGTAGTTTTATTATAGGTTAGATAAAATAATGTTAATATTTTTGGCATTAATGTCTAAGTTATCAATCTACCACCACCAAAGTGCTGAGAATCCTCTACCACGCACAGTAGGTAAGCCACATGTCTTGAATTCAGCTGACCAGGGTTTGTCCCCGGCATTTCATATGGTTCCCTGAGCACTACCAGGAATGATTCCTGATTGTAGAGTCAGGAGTAATGCTTGAACATTGTTGGACGTGGCCCCCAAAGAAAATTAGGAGACAGAGTAATAGCACAGCAAGTAGGGCAATTGCCTTGCAAACGGTCGCCCCAGGTTCCATCCACGGTATTACATATGGTTTTTCTAGCACTGCCAAGAGTATTTCCCAGTTGTAGAGCCAGGAGTAACCCCTGAACATTGGTATGGCCCAAACAGCCAAAAATAAATAAACAAAAACATATAGAATTCATATAATAAAAATATTAGAAAAATTTAAAGATGACTCAAAAGTTATTATCTTGAGGACTAAGGTGTAGCCAGTGACTGAGTAGATAAATTACTTTTATGAAGTTTGAAATCCAGTGTCAGTTTACATCTGTGTGGCTGACTAACTGACAGTATCAGGTACAGAACCAGTCCAGAGACTTTGAACTCCCTTTAAACCTTTCTTCCAACTATTTCCTTGCTCTGCCCTTAGGCAAGCTCAGGCAAGCCTTCTCTCTACTCCTCTAATTCTCTATCCTGTCAGGCTCTCTGCTCTTCCAACTCACTCCTGCCACCAGGATGAGAACCCAGTTTAAACTGACAACTCAACTGCTTTACAACTCTTATATGTCCTATAATTTAAATATTGGCCATCCCTTTAAGAAGTAAAAGTCATCCCTTTAAGGGATTTCTTAAATCCCTTAAAGGGACCCAACAATCCAGTACCTCAATGAAAAATAGAGAACAGTTACAGTTCTTGGGGTAAGATCGCGAAACTGCGTGTAGGAATTTGGAGAAGAAACATAATTTTGTAGTCTCTTTCTCTACTTGAGACTTACATATGAGTTTGTGATTCAGGAATCAGTAAGGGTTAAATATGCAATTTTAAGTTTGATAAATAGTGCTTATGGTCATTAAAAAGAAGATTTGAAAGGGGATAAGTATGGAGAGACTGTGAGAAAAAGAGGATGAGAAATAATAAACCCTGAAGTTTTCATGTATTATGTAGTCTGGAAAAAATTATGATTGGTGGTGGTTATAAGGATAGACAGATGTGAATCTTGCCTTGGTAATGCGGTAAATATTTTAAATAAGGAGAACATTATTACTGTGTCAAATGCTTATAAACAAATTAAGAGTGAATAGTAGCTAATGATTATATTTAATTACACACAATGGCATCCACAGTACTAGAATAATGAGCACTCTTAATTCTATATAGGCTATGAATCTTATTTTAATTCTAATATCATTTTTCTTCTATGTCTACAATATTTTTATGTAACAAATAGAAGTTGATCACTGTATCACTGTCTTCCCGTTGTTCATTGATTTGCTCAAGCGGGCACCAGTAACATCTCCATAAGTCCTGTCTCAAGCAAGTGTAGCCCAAGGGCATCTGCTTGCTCCAGGGTCAGGAAAAGCCTCAAACCATTCTTCATGTTATGAAATTGAGGTCCATAATTGTTACTGGTTTTTGGCATATCAATTAGAACATGGGTAGCTTGCCACGCTTTCCTGTGTAGGTGGTATTCTCTCATTAGAAGGCTCTCATCTCGAGCATGTATTGATGAAACTTAAAGGGGAAAGATCAGGTTTTCTCCTGGGTGGAGCTGAGGAACTATAGTGTCTGGATGTTGAGAATGACTGATCTCATGAGAAAAAAAATCACTGTAGGACTGAAAAAAACTGCCTTATGAGCAATTCTATAAATCAAGTCAACCAATACCCCATATGTATACAAGGAAAAATAAAAATCATATAGTAGTTGATCACGAATAATTATGATATTTATAAATTCTATGACAAAAAAAGAAGCAAGTAGATTGGCTTAAGTAACAGATTATTATTTCTCTCATGAAAAAAATTAATTGGCATTATATAGGGTATCAGTAAGCTAATTCCCTTATTGTCATTCAGGGTTTCAAGTTCTTTCCAAATTCTTGCTTCACCTTTTTCCAGGGAAGTAGTATTCTTAAACATTTTATGCCACAGAAACTTTTGCAGTCTGACAAAGTGTTTGAACCCTTTCTCAGTCTGTCTATGAAAAGCAAAACAAAATGCATCCCATTAATAAAGGAGCACAGGTTGGGGCTGAAAAGATAGTACAACAGGTAGGCTGTTTGCCCTGCATGCAGAACACCTGGACTTGTGTTCTCCCAAGTCATGTTAGGAGTGATCCCTCACTGCTAACCAGGTAGAAGACATGAGCACCACCACGCATGCCCAACTGCCCCAGCCACCCCTCCCCCAAAAAAGACACAGGGAAATGGAGTAATAATATAGTAGGTAGAACACTTGCCTTGCATGCAGCCAACCTGAATTTGATTCCAAGCAGCCCATATGATCCCCTGAGCCCACCAGGAGTCATCCATGACTGCAGTTAGGAGTAAGCCCTGAGTACAGCAGGTGTACACTCCAGAGCAATGACAATGGCAACAATAACAGTAGAAACTCATCACCGCAATAGCAACACATTGTGCAGAAAGACCTTTATCAAATAGATAAATATATGCTTTTTAATTAGTAATTTATTTTATAAAATAATTTCTGTATAGTCTATGTTAAGTTTACTCCAGGAACTTCATTTTTTACCATATAACTGACCCTCTTTACTCACATCTCTTTCCCCTCCTTTCTTTCTTTCTTCCTTTGTTTTTTTTCTTTTTGGCTGTTGTTTTTATTTTTGTTCTGGCTCCACACTCGGTGATGCTCATGGGCTACTCCTTACTGTGCACACAGGATCACACCCCAATTGGCTGCATGCAAGGCAAGTGCCTTACCTGGTATATTTTCTGGACCCTCTTACCCTTGTCTTTCTGTTAACCAATAATATGAGCTTAGGGCCTGAATACTTATCTAGTCTTTTTAATTTGCTTAATTTCTCTATATGACATATGAGTGAAATCATTAGTGTTTTCTTTTATTTATTTCACTAACTGTAATATATTCTAAACTTATTTTTTAAGATTTAAAATTTCTTGGTTAGGATAAAATATCATAATTCTTAATTATGAACATAAGCAACATTTAAAGTTATCTGCAGTAGCTATAAATAAAATTTTTAAATATCTGAGATTTCCGTTTATGATAAAACCACAAGTACTGTTAACCCTGCTGTTTTTATATGAATTTTAAACAAGAAGAAAATTGTGTGTCAATGAAACAAAGATATAATATTTCATCATGGCTGTTTCACAGACACACCGAGTTTCATCCCATGTAGCACTTGAGCTAAAAGTGGAAAGCTTCTTCTCTGGAACATTTATATCATTTAATGGTCCACTGAAGGAAAGTGGAAAAGCATGGGGAGGTGCGAAAAGTTTATCCTAGAAGTTGCCACACTACTCACAGTCTATTTCTTTAGAAATCTCAAATGACACTGATTGCAAAAGACCAGGAGAAAAACAGACTCTTCACACATAGAGAAGATGGAATTGAACTGCATTCTGTCACAAAGGTCACAGCTTGTTTCCCTCCTCTCTTTCTTCCTATTTTGGAATGCATTTCTTATATTTTGTTTATGAAATCTGTTAACTTTCTTGCAGATATTTTCTTTCTTCATATTCTCTCAATGTATTAGTATTAGAAATTCTTTTATTTTTGTTTTTGATCCACACCTGGCAGAGCTCAGGATTTATTACTGGCTCTGTTTAACTGAAACAGGGCAAGTTGAACTGAACCAGCTGTATTATCACTCAAGCACTGGAAATCATTTAATAGTTTTGCTTTTAGTGGATGCTTCACTACAAGGTACAGTAATAATCATATGAAGCCCTTTATGACTCTGTAGAGCTGAAACATGGGCAGATTAAGAGATGATTCAAAGTTAGCAATTAGGAACTTCTGGGGAAAGACACTGTCAAGTCACCTGTAAAGACAAGTGAGGAGTAAGACCCTCTGGAATCAATCAGGTGAAGTTTCTTTCTAAAAGGGATGGGGAAGCCATTGCCACACATGGAAAGAAAGGAACTTCCTCTAATCCACTAATCCATGCAGTGTGTGATCATCTCAACATTACACCTAAAGTGTTACTTCCATAGGAAGTTTCCCCTAAATGACAAATTAAGCAAAGTCTCCTGTTATAGGCACTAAATACTTTGTAGCATTTCTCAGAATTGACACTTTCATAATAATCAGGCATTTTTTTCTTCTCCAGATAGGAAAACTTTACTTAAAAATAACATATAGAAGAGGGGAAAAAGAGATTTTCGTAAAATGTCTTGCTATGTATAAGGTTTCAGTCTTCTGGGTGCTCGCTGTAATTCTCTGTATTTTGAAATTATCTTCCAGTTTTTTTACTTTGTAGATGCAAAAATGACTGAAGAACTTCAGATTTTTTGCATAGTTTTTCACATTTTTTATGGAAGTGGCATTGTTTTATAACATTATATAAGTTTTGGGTAGACATCATTGTAATTAAGTACCTGGATATGATACTTATGTTTGTATATAAGTTCACCACAATTAAATTAAAAGCGAAACCTGTCATTCACCACAAAATTTTTTGGGTCTTTTTGTTGAATTATTACCTTGTGAGGTGGATGACTCATTGAGACAGACACTGTTTCTCTGTTGACTCCAGGTACCTGAATTATGATCAAATTCTTTATAAATAGCAGGAAAATAAATGAATGGTATCAATTAGAGGATACAATCATTGATGTTCTGGCAAAATTGAATTATGTTCGATGGTGAAGTATTTCACTTGATCCTAAAGAAACACTAGTGTTGGATGAGTTTTAACTAACCAACTGATCAAATTCGATCGATGATCAAAGTGGAATTATCCTACTAGAAAGAATTAAAATAAGAATTGAAGAAATTTAGATTTCAGTAAACAAGTTCAAATGTAAAAAAACCCTATGTGCTAAATATACTAAATTATGAATAAATGAGTTTTAGATAAATAATAGATTGCAAAGGAAAGTAATAAAAGACACATCTATTATTGTGAGGAATTTGTCATTATACACTAAATCTAAGATGATGCTAGTTACTTGGACACAATCCCATAAAGAGTAGGGAGGTAATAAATGTTCTTAAGCAGAGAAGGACATGAGATGTGTATCAAACAAGGATTAGTACAGAATATCAATGCTACTTTAGATGTTTGAGCAGGAAATAATACAGTAGAGAATTAGGCAATCACTGTAACAGTGAGTTTCAAAGGGACTCTTTTGGGTTGACTCTATAGTGCATCCCCTAATACAACAAGCTAGAATGTTGGTACTAAAATGGCAGAATATTTTTTGAAATGATGCAACAAAACTTCACATCAATATCAATTTCCTTAACAACAGAAACAACAGACTAAGTTCAGCATAAATTACCTATTACTGCTGACTTTCAAATATCACACATTGCATAAAATTTATTAAAATTAGCCTGTTTCAAGATACAGAGCTCTCAGATTGTAATTAGTGAACAGATTGAGGCACTGTGTTGACAGTGCACCTGAAGATAGTGTGATGCTCTGCATATTTCCAGCCCCCAGATTTTATCTTGCATTTTTTTTTTGCTTTCTGCATCATACCTGGCAATGCTCAGGGGTTACTCTTGCTCTGCACTCAAGAATTGCTCCTGACAGTGCTCGGAGGACCATATGGATGCGAGGATTGAACCTGGATCAGCCACATGCAAGGCAATACCCTCCCTGCTGTGCTTTGGTCCCTATGTTGTGTATTTTTCCTTTTGCTTCCACTTGCAAGGTAAATGCCCTATCTACTGTGCTTTGCTCCGCCACTTAAAATTCATTTCTTTTTGTGCTTTTTGGGTCACACCTGGCGATGCTCAGGGGTTACTCTTGGCTCAGCACTCAGGAATTACTCCTGGCAACAGAAGCTGGAAACAGAAGCTGAATCTCGATCTTTTGGAAGGAAACATTTGGTGACCCCAGAGCTACCAGCTTTTGGAAACAGAAGCTGAATCTTGATCTTTGGAAGGAAACATTTGGTGACCCCAAAGCTATCAGGTGCTAGCAGCCGTGTAGAGAGCATTGCCAGGAATGTCCCCGGGTGCCTTCAACACTGGTCAGACCTTTTCAGATAGCAAGAAAAGAAACCTGAGAAATACGTTCTTTTTCTCTTCAACATTGCCCTGTATCCCTCTGTCGCTATCCAGTTGCCCTATAGCTCACTACACTATTGGGAGGAAGACTGAGTATGACAGATTCCATCCACAACATTCCTTTATGTTCTTCTTTAAGTAATAAAGTTGTGATGAGAATGGGCCTTGGGTGATTTATGGAAGTGGAGTGGAGAGACATGGCACTTCCTCTCAATCCATCTCGGCTACCCCAGGAATGGCTGGGAAGGCTAGGCCTGATTGAGTCTGATGAGCAGCTGCACAGCATGGAGCTCAAGCTGCCAGACCTACAAGGTGGCCGTCAAGCACACCTGCCATCCACTTGTCCTGCGCAGCATGAGGGTTACTCCACACCACCTGATTTCTCAGGTAGCTATGGACTCGGGCTGGAGTGAATATTTGCTCTTTTAGGAAAGAAAGTCTGTTCTCAGCCTTGCCCAGGTCTTTCTTGGATCCTTCACCTTTCTCACAGAAAAAAATTCCAGGAGGAGACACACAGTATGTAAAACAAGAATTTTTTGGAAGTTATTGAGAAAGGGGTAGGAAGAGAGAGAGTAACAGACTCAAGAGAGAACACCGACTTCTCCAAAGGAGGAAAAAGCCCCTGCACAAATCCTGGCATTAGATACGAAACCATGAAAATACCTATCTACAGAGGGAGATGTGGACAATGCATGTGCTGGAGCACCACATGCAGTTGGGCACAACACACGGACACAAACAGCTCATGGACTCAGGCAGCCTATGTTTAGGCTTCCCTTTGTTCAAGTTGGTTTTTACAGTTTTTTCAACCTGCCCTATGTGGGGATTTCTATATAAGCACCCATTTTTCTAGGGTGATTAAAAGGGGGTAGACTTGGGATTAGTTAATGGTCTTATTTGAAATTCCTCTCTTGGTCTTTCTTCCTCCTGGGGCCTCTCTTGGATGGGTCTATCATTCTCTGTTCTGTGTGGTGCCGGGTATCAACTCTTATTTCCTGTGTTCACAAGGTGGGTTCTGACAGCCGTAGGGCCAATTGGTTTCATCTATTTTCAGAATTTTCATTACCATGGGTGCCCTTTCCTACATAACTGCCAGTCTCAGCTGCAATGAGCTAGTTAGTTTTCAGTGCAGAGTTTCATTAAACAAACTTGATGGGAGTAAAGAAACGGCTGATTAATTTTCCCTTGGTTTATGTATTTGTATGAATGTGGGAATGTGGTGCCTTTAAGTGAGACAGAAACTTCAGTCAACATAACAGATGACTCCCACCATCCCTCAGGGATGGTAAGTAATAACTTATTCTCTTTAAAGTATATGATCAATATGTTTAAAAAAATCCTTCAGAAGCTGAATTTCTACTGTGGCAAGATTTCAATTCTTATTTAGAGAAAAGTGGGCAAAAAAGCCACAACTTTGAAAACATGCAATTATATGGTTTTAGCTTTTTTATAAAAAATGCAAATATTGAATATAGCCAGTAACATTTTATAAATTTTTAAATATTGTTAAGAAAATACTGCCTATGACTATTGCATTTCTAAGAATAGCAATCATATTTGGTTAATCAATAACAATCCATTCATCTAATTTACGTATAGCTATGGCCAGTCTACATCCCACATCCCAGCCTACACTTTCCTTTTTACAGTCCTTCCATTTGGAAATGAAAGGCAGGATCATTGCCAATAACAACCACCTCCAATGTTTTCAATATTGTTGCCATCACCCTGGCAACATAGGAGATAGGACATAAATACTTGCTCCACCAAACATATCTATTGCCTTGTTATACTTGTGGGAGTCATCAAGTGAAATTTATTCCAAAGTTAAAAGTAAATTTGACTTAGTAATAGGGAGATTTTTCTAAAAAAATCATCCACCCTTTTTTGACAATTAAATGAAGTGTAAATGAAATATAAATTCGCACAAAGGACAAAAGTACTTTTCTTGTTCCATAGCTTTGAGCACTAATAGATGCCCTATAAATGTTTACTAAATAAATTAATTTAATTCAGGAACATATTTTTTTGGGTCAAACCATACAATTGACATTAAGTTACTATACTGGTAACATTGAAACATTTTTTAGAGACTGGGGAGATATTCAAGGTATGGAATACATGTGTTACATTCATGAGGCCAAACCAGAGTTTGGTTTATGGCACTACATGCCCTCTCTTACTTTTACAGCATTATCAGGGTTGTGCCCAGTGAATCCTGAGTGCCACTAAAATGAATCTGGTAGTCTTCAGCTAGAGTAGACCCAAACACCAAATATTTCAGGCAAAAAGTATCTTCAGGAATGAATTCTAGTTCCCCGGGACTGGTGGGGGAGACCTCTATAACAAGTTTATTATTACTTTTTAAAATCACAGTTGAGAATATTTTCAGGTAATAGAATTATAACAGAACTATATTATATTTAATAACATAATTTAAGTTTAACTATCTGGTATGTATATAATCAGTCAAAAAACTACCAGATACCATCAGTGCTCTGTTACACTGTTTGGTGCATTTGAAAACTCCCCAATGTCATATGTTGTATGTATTTGCCAAAAAGAAACTTAATCTCTTATTCATTAGCAAAATTGACCAAAGCTACCCAGTTCATTGGCAGAGTGCTGACATGAGTCTGGCTTCATCTGGCATCAAAGCCTGCACTCTAGGACATTTTTGGAGTTAGAAAGCTAGCAAACTACAGAGCTAACCCCAGTTACATTTTCTTAAAATTCTATTCATTCATTCATTCATTCATTTATTCATTTATTTGCTTTTTGGTTACACCAGGTGATGCTTAGGGGTTACTTCTGGCTCTTCGCTCAGGAATTACTCCTGGTGGTGCTCAGGGACTTATGGGATACTGAGGATCAAACCTACGTCTCCACTGGCAAGGTTAATGCCCTATCTACTGTGCTTTGCTCTGGCCACTTAAAATTCATTTCTTTTTGTGCTTTTTGGGTCACACCTGGAGATGCTCAGGGGTTACTCTTGGCTCAGCACTCAGGAATTACTCCTGGCAATGCTCGGGGACCATTTGGGGTGCCGGGGATCGAACCCTGGCTGGTATGGGTTGGCTGCGTGCAAGGCAAACACCCTACCCACTGGCCTATCGCTCCAGCTCCTTAAAAATTCTTTTTAATGACTGTAAGATGTACAGTTACAAAGTTGGTCATGATTGGGTTTCAGTCATACGATGTTCCAATCCAACTCTGACCCAGTGTACATTTCCCACCACCAATATCATTTTCTTAAAATTCTCTCATTATGAAGGAGGAGAGAAAGAGAGAGAAAAAAGAGAGAGAAAAGAGATAAAGAACCTGCCATAGAGGCAGGCTAGGGGTGGGGGGGGATGGAATCAGGGACATTGGTGGTGGGAAATGGGCACTGGTGGAGGGCTGGGTGCTGGAACACTAGGACCAAAACCCAAACATGAACATCTTTGTAATTGTATATCTCACGGTGGTATAATAAAATATTTTTTAAAAACTCTCTAATTGTCTCTTCTTAGGTAGGAATTTGGAACCTTTTCCATAATCCAGAAACTTCCCAAATTCAAAATGGGGCCAAGGGGAAATAGCACAGTAAGGGCTTTGCGCCATATTTACTAAGGATCTTTTTTTTAAAAAATAGGACTAAATTTGAAAAAGGCTCCATTGTGTAAACAATACATACAGTAAGTTTCTGTCACTTTAGTAAGAGAATACTCTCGCATAAAGGGAGAGAAACAATCAAAAGCACTACTTATTATTAGTATGGGGAAGACAAGAGTTTAAAAATAAAACTAGCAACAAGCAACTTAATAAATACTCAAAGACTAAATAACTCCGGGGTAAGATATAGCAATTTTCACAAATCTTTTATTCAAGTATTTTGTTAATTCCTTTAGTCATTTGGACATAACAAGTAATATGAAACAAATTAGGTATGCAGGGGCAATAGTGGAGGAAGGGTCACTCAGGGGGTGGGATTGGTGTTTGAATAGCAAAAGCCCGTAACAACTGTTTATGAAAACATTTGTAAACCAGGGTGTTTAAATAAAGTAAACATAATTAAGGGGAAAATCACAGACTTTGGCATCAGATTCCAAGGGTTAATCTTAATTCCATTCACTCATAATTTTTCTCAGAGCAAATGTATAAAACCTGGTTTTTCTTATTCATAAAATGGTTAGTTTCAATCTTTGGCTTTTAAGGCTATTAGGAATTTAATAGCATATAGACTATTTTGAGAATATTAAAGTGCTACACAAATATGCTATTGGTTATAAGTACATAGAACCTTTGTGTTAGTCCTAAAGAAGGACAGGGTATTTGATTCATCCTTAGAGTTCTACAAATCAGAAAGTTACAGAATGGAAAGATGAAGTGAGAGGAAAAATTCTTACCAATGTTGACATGAAAGTAATACATTGTAACTTGAAAAAGACTACTACCCATTGCCTAGCACCTCAATATTCTTATATATTGTGTTACCATAGATTTACATACGACTAAACATAATAATCGTTTCAACACTTGTAACTAGTCTTCTTTTTATTTTTTTTTTGGGGGTCACACCTGGCAACGCTTCAGGGGTTACTCCTGGCTCTGCACTCAGGAATTACTCCTGGTGGTGCTCGGGGACCATATGGGATGCTGGGGATCGAACCCAGGTCAGCCACGTGCAAGGCAAACTAACTACCTGCTGGAATATCGCTTAGTTTTCTTTTTAAACAAATATAAAAAAAAGCAGTGGTTGTCAGGCTGTCTTATTCCTGGACAGAAAATTATTTTGTCTATATAAAATAATTTTTGTGTAAGAATCGAAGTAATGATGGGGAGGGTTGATGGATGATTCTCTCAAATCACCATTTTTCACTGAAGCAACAGTGGGGTAGGAGGCGGGGGGGGGGAAGGCATCAGAAAAGTCTTTTCAAATTCTAGAAACAATTGGAAAAGGAATGACAAAGGTATGACAACCCTATGACACAGGCCTGTGCTGTGGAAATCTGAAAAATTAGAGTTTATTAATCACTTTAAGCCATATAAGGGAAGACTTGATCACTTGGTCACTTGTCATCCCGTTATTCTTTAATTTGCTTGAGCGGGTGCCAGTAATATTTCCATTTGACCCTATCACATGCCAGTGTAGCCCAATGGCATCTGGTTGCTTCAGGAATACAAAGAGCCTCAAACCGTTCGTTCAGGGTCTTGACGAGGAAGTCTGACCATCTTGTAGGTGGGTGGATGTCGGGCGCCCGCGGGGTCCCCGACAGTGCTGGGAAGCGAGTTCCCTTCTACCTCCAAAGCCGGGCGGGAATGGATGAACACTCAGGAATCCGATGCGGTTTTAAAAGGCTTTGCTTATCACAGGTTCAGGCATACAAATCAGCAAAAAGGAAAAACCGAGCTTAGGATTCCAGGCTAGAACCCCAGCCACGTGTAGGCCAAGATGGCGACCACCACGTGTAAAAACTTCCAAGGTGAATAAACGCTCACAAGGCAAGATCCCACAGGGAAGAAGAAGGCCAAAAGCCAAAAGCCAAAAGCAGGAGCCAAAAGCCAAAAGCTAGGCTGAGGAACCAAAAGGCAAAGGTGAAGGGGCCTCAAGTCAGCCCCTTATTTTTTTTTTTTTTTTTGCTTTTTGGGTCACACCCGGCAATGCTCAGGGGCTGCTCCCTGGCTCTGCACTCAGGAATTACTCCTGGTGGTGCTCAGGGGACCATATGGGATGCGGGGATCGAACCCAGGCCGGCCTGTGCAAGGCAAACGCCCTATCCACTGGCTATCGCTCCGGCTCCAAGTCAGCCCCTTATATACACCAAAGTAACCCAATCGGGAGGTTGTCATGCCAACAAAGAACCCTAAACAGAGTGTAGTGCCACACCCTATTGTAGGTATAAACAAAGGTTACACCAAGGACTAATCCCGAGATTATCTCTTATGTAAAACACTGGAGAGAGAGGGGCTGATATAAAGTAATACATCTTAACTTCAGAGCTTCATGTAATCTAGATGGTACCCACAAGGTCCTTATTATTATCTGCACCAGTGTGATTCTGAGTATCTTGTTCTCATGTACTGAAAGGGTCCTACTCCTGCTTAGAGCAAACTAGTATGATCCTTCCTATAGTCTTCCTTTAGTCTCAGCGTAGCCAGGGTGGTAGTCTCCCTGGTAAATTCTAACTGTCCCACGTTGGGTGCAGTGGGGATAAGAGGAGCTGTGCCCAATCTAGAAAACATAGAAGTCTTAGTAGATGTATAAGTCAGAAGTTATTCAATCAAGGTGACTTCGTAACTTGCCACACCCTCTAGCAGTGTTTACATAGAAGAGAGATCTCATGAGAATGAACATTGGCTTAAATAAGATTAAGCTGGGAGTGAGCAAAACAACAAAACTCCCAGATTAGCTAAACATGTCCTCCAACAGGTGGACATGTGATCTTTTGATATCCCTTTGGGATCCAGTCGGTAATGGCTCTAGTCCAGCAGTCATCTCCAAATCTCACTACATGTCCAGCCCATCTGATTTTCGATGCCTTGGCAAACGAGACAGCGTCCCTGACTCTGGAACAGCCACGGAGGTCAGAGCTCCGGAAGGGAAGACTAAAACAATATTTTTCTCATAGTTGTTGAAGTACAAGGTCAGAGTGCTGACATGGTAGAGGATTTGACTCTAAACTGTATTCTTGATTTAGAGACAACAGACATCATGCTGTATTCTTCCAGGGTAGAGAACAAGGGAGCACATTCAGAGTCTCTTAGAAGAACATTAATTCCATCCTAAGGGGACCAGCATTTATGATCTCATCTAAACCTAATTACCTCCCAAAGGTCACACCTACAGATAAAATCACATGGGACTAGAACTTTGAGGGAGCATAGACTTTCAGTACATAAAGGAGTGCAAAAGAGAATAGTTGGATGTTTAAATAGGATGGGATTGAATGCATTCATTTATTATTTAAAAAAAAGAAGAGAAATATCCTATCAAGATATCTACTTTAGAAAATGTTTACTCCTTCTCCTTCTCCAAATATCTTTGGTAAGTCTAATATATAAATTCATTGGATAACTAGATAATAAAAATACTAAATCAAATATATTTTGTAAAATAATGAATTCTACTCACTCCCTGCAATGGCAAAGATACATGGAGTGATTCTGGAAAATATAAAGCAAAAAAGACAGTGGTTCTTTCATAAAGGGAAGCTATGCTGAGAAATTTGAATCTCTGGGGGTGGGGGAGGGGAAAACCAACTTAAAAAAATATGAGCCAGGATACTCAGTAGAATCTTAGAATAATTACAAGATTGTGACAGTGAAACTCGAGGGAGAGTCAAGAAACTACTTAAAGGGAAGAAATTATATATATATATGTATACACATATATATATATATATATATATATATATATAGATCTGCCAAGTGTAGTGATTCCAGCATCAGTTGCCAGGATTAGAATCCAACGAGGACTTTTAAGATGGGTATAAATTCAGTAAAAATTCTGTGATAAATCAAATTCAAATATAATGTGACTGGAGATTGCCAAAACCCTCCCAACCTTCCTAGGGAGAGAGTATCACCTTTTCAACAGTATATCTGTTGACTAGACTCTTGATGGGGGATGAAACCAATATTAATCAGGTTTGAGAAATCCTTCTCCTTTCTGGTTAGAACATATGTCTTCGTGCCACGGGATCAACAATCAATTCCCTGACTTTTAAACTATAAATGAATATGCACTAGATGGCGCCAAACTACAGCAGGGATCTGCAACCAAACCCAGAAGTAGCTCTCTGTGGTACATTAGCCTAGGCAACTATTTAATAATTTTGAAATAAAAGCAGCCTTATTTTGTGCAATTGTCTTTTTAAGACAAACTGCTTAGGTTTTGGCAGGGTGTAGCCCTAATATTTTTTATCACAGTTTCTAAACATTTTTCCGTGTTTAAAAAAATAGGCACCTTTAAATTGAAAGGTATAATGAAACTCACCAACTTTCCAAATTTCAAGTTCTTTTAACATTTGCATGATTCAGACACTTTTATTGACCCTAAGAGTGAAAGAAATAATTTTTGATTCGATTTACTTCTCAATCGATTGGTAATAATACAGCTTAAGGGACAATTTTGATTTATTCCCAGAGGGGAACACTTGTCAGCTCAGAGTATATTAACATAACAGTGCCAATCTGAATCTTTATTCAACCTAATGCTGAGTAGCCTAGCAGTGCCCATATTCCCAGCGTTAATTATGTTAGAAGGTCTCAAAAGGATGCTAGACTTCAATTAACATTACAAGGAGCTCTGGACATTCAACTTTCCTTAATAGCTATTAGGAATCTGCTTCTTGGGATTTTGTCTGCATGAGACAAACATTTCCAATGGTAAATTATGTTCCTCTTCTATCCAATTTCAATGGAAAGATATTATCTGGTGTCCTTTAATATGGAAGCAATAGCTGCTGAAAATATTTAAGGTAACCTAGAACTTTAATCATCGCTCAGTATTTTTAGCTATTGACATGGTAGCAATCAAAATGTATTCATGAGAGCTTATTATAACATACATTTTAATATTCTATAATTGACTACTCTGACTCCAACTGAATTTAAAATTGCCATGTGTATATTTATTGAAATGAATACTTGTAGAATTATTTTAACCATGAACTTAAAATTGTTCCCAGAGAAAAATGAGTCAAAAAACAAAATTTTCAAGTAAGACATATATGTTACGGAAAGAAAATGTTGAAAAATATACCCAATTAGTGGAAGAAGTTAGTTAATATTCATGTTTCCTTTATACCCTGTGTCTTAAACCATTTCAAGCACATTTTAAAGAAGCTTAGGTAGGTCCACAAGTTACCTAGCACAAACTTAAAAAGAAATTCCACTAAGAAGCTTACCTTGCATAGGTCTGACCTGGGTTCAATCCCCTGTACTCCATATCGTTCTCTGAGCCCATCAGGTGTGATCCCTGAGCTCAGAGCCAGGAGTAAACCCTTAGCACCTCTAAGTGTGACTCAAAAATAAAAATAAAGGCAGTGGAGGTGCTAGCATAAACCTTTATTCCCCTGCACTGAACACTGTGTAGGATGCCGAGTGCCACTTAGCGGCCACTTGTTAACCAGGAGAAAATAAAAACAAGTAACAATAGAGGCAAGTCAAATAAAAAGGGAAACAGTAACTACAACTTAAAGAGGAAGGGGAGACTCACAGACATGGGGCAGAGCTGCTACCGGCTCTCCCTGTGCCCAGCCGCTCATGAGGCACCCAGGAGGGATGGCAGGTTCTAGCCCTGGCCCACCACCCCAGCAGAGCCTCGCAAGAAGCATGGCGACCCCCTTCTCCCCACTCCATAAGGGCCGCCATTTTCCACATCCGACTTCCCTCTTGTCAGAACTCCTCCCAGCACAAGAAGCTTTCACAGCCCGGATCGAGCGATTCATCAATAAATGCTGAATTTATCCCTATCTATGGAACAGGGTGCTAATAATTGTCGAGGGTACTAATGCCAACCTAGAACTGAGCATTAAGTAGAGGTAAAAGGATACACATGACAACCTTTTAATGTATGTTCTGTAATCCATAGTCTGGAAGGGAAGGAAAAGAGAAAGAGAGAGAAAGGGAAAGAAATAAAGAACCTGCCATGGAGGTGGGCTGGGGAAGGGGGAGGGAACCGGGGATGTTGGTGGTGGGAGATGGGCACTGGTGGAGGGACGGGTGCTGGAACACTGTATGACCAAAACCCAAACATGAACTTTTTAATTGTATATCTTTTTATTTGTATATCTCACGGTGGTATAATAAAATACTTAAAAACAATAAAAAAAAAATGCTGGATTTAGAGGTGACTACAAGAGTATGCTACCCCAGACGGCAGAGCCTGGCAAGCTACCCATGTTGTATTTGATATGCCAAATACTAGTAACAATTATAGACCTCATTCCCATGACCTGATGGAATGGTTTTATGTTCCTGGAGCAAGCATATGCCCTTGGAACTCTACTAGCATGATACAGGACATATGGAGATGTTACTGGAGCCCTCTCGAGCAAATCGATGATGAACGGGAAGACAGTGATACAGAGAAAGAGGAAGGAAAACAAACTTTTTCCATGGTCTTCTTATGGTCTTAAAATTTTTTATTTCTAAGATAAAAGCATTTTATTCTGAACAGAAGCATTTAGCTATTTCTGGCAGTTGTTGAATTAAACCTGGCTTGTATGCAGGATGTCCAACTAACATCTTTAAATGTGAAATAAATTACTCAATAGCCATAATATTTAATCCACATAATGCCAAACAATCAAGTTCTTCACTGAATTGAGGAATTGCTCTGGCATCCGCAATCTACCCCCATCGATAACCACTCAAAGAACTGATTTTAAATCAAAGGTACTTTAGGCAGATTGTGAAATTATGAATTGCATTTAGTGTGCTAGGATGCCAAAATGGAACATGCTGAGAATCCAGAGTTTTAGACTTACTAGGAGCAGAGCCAACCTTGGCAGTCGTAGGGAGCAGGCACCCTCACCTTTCTGTGCTCCTTTACTTCCTTGGCTTAGCTCTCCTTCACTCCCACCAGAACCATTTTTTACAGAGAGTCTCATTTTGAGTCAATTATATTTTAATTTGAGTTTCATAAGTGTGTTCTCCAGCCCAGGGTTATTTTCAAGTCTTAGAGCATTTCAAATCTTAGCATAAATGTGCTTGCCCTTAGAACATTTTCAGGAATTAAAAAGCAACAAGGCATTTTCAAGAATTAAAAAGTACAAAGAGAGAAGACTCTTCGCAATTTCATGTGCTGCCTCGGGGATGCTAAATCTAGATTAACATAGGAACTCACTAGAAAGATGAGTCCTTAAGAGGCACACAATTATGTGACAAGTGATCCTGTTGACAGGCCTTGAATCCATGTTCTCTAGATTGGTAACAATGCCCTGTATTTTTTTTCTCTCCTAACGGGTTATTAATCTCACTTCTTTGTGGTTTATTTTGCACATGTGGCTTAAATCTAATTACTTTGAGCACCACATTTTTCTGGACTCATAGATAGTGCATGGCTAAGTAATCCTGAAAGCAAAAAACATTTTAACTTAATTTGGAGAATAAGTCAAAGTCTATGAAACCCAATGTTGAGAATCTGCCTGCTTTCTGTGGGGACAGAAGGTCTCTTGAATTTTGAGCCACACTGCTGACTTTGGGATCACTTCTTTTGAGTCTTGGGGAACCAGTTGTGGTACTAGGGATCAAATTTGAATCAGCTGCATGCAAGGCAAGTGCCTTACCTACTGTGCTTTCTCTGGCCTGGAACTACATCTCAATGAAACAGAAACTAAGTAATGACCTTTCAAAGGTGGAGATTTGTCGGGAATTCAGACGATTACATAACACTAGAGCTATCTTAAAATTTCTTTCCCTGCTGCTCTCTTATTTATAAATATTAACTCATTAACAGTTAAGTAAATAATACCTAATAATCCAATGAGATAATAGCATATCCTTTACATTCATTTTAAAGACTCAGTGTGCCAACTTAACACAGAAAGCTTGGATCTCAACACAGATCCATACATGAAAGACATGTATGCAAGTACTTCCAATGGAGTCTTTCAACTCTAGATGTGTAAGAGTATCTGGAGAGTTTAAGAATACCGTCTTCAAGGTATCAACCCAAAGGTTCTAGTTCAGTGGGACCAGACCAGCATTTTTTGAAAAATTTGCAAATGATTCTATTTACATTTCGCATTGAAAATCATTTTTTATCAGAAAACATGAACAATTATCATGTCCCAAACTAAGTAGTGTTCAAGAAGGAATTTTAGTCTGACCTCATTGACTTCTACATTAAGCTCTCTAGAAAACAGTGCTTTCAAAGATTTCTTATGATAATCCACTCTGATATATATGTTAAAATACAAGCTGAACCAGCGGGTCTATAGCTCATGAAATTATAAATGTGCATTATGCATAAAATGGGTAGCAGCTCAAGCAAAGGTATTTAATTATATAAGTACAAATGGCCTGGTTTTAGCTACATATTTATGCTGAACTAAGGGTAAGATCTGAATTTTTTTCCATACATTACTTGTATCTGGCCCAGATAAATTTTATGGCAGTAAAATACTGTTCATTTATGTATT
Source organism: Cryptotis parvus (assembly GCA_021461705.1). Taxonomy (NCBI): domain Eukaryota; kingdom Metazoa; phylum Chordata; class Mammalia; order Eulipotyphla; family Soricidae; genus Cryptotis; species Cryptotis parvus. The sequence goes on from JAJIBD010022952.1 coordinate 58,265, forward strand.
TTCTGTCTCCCAACAAATATAACTATTTCAAACTTGGCTCTCTTCCTTATATCTTGACTCAAAAATAATGAAATAAATAGTATGCAGGAGTGATATTATAGGGTGTTCCAACCCAAAAATAATAGTATAAAATAATTAACATTTTTCTTTCTACTTTGGTCTCCCTGGTTTTGTATAAAATCCCAGAACTTTAGCCCAGTTTTAGAGGATCACATGTCTGTTATGCTTTTATAGAACTATATAAATAAAGAGATGGAAGTTTTTAAAGTATCTTAAAAGTAATGGAGAAATAGTTTGCTGCTAGAGATTTCACTTGATACTGGAGAGTTGCTCAAAGTCTTAGCATGTGCTTTGCATGCAGGAGGCATAGGTTCCATCCCCTAACCACATGATCCCTGAGCACTGGGGATCTATAACCCAAATCACAGAGCTGGGAGAGCAACCCCAAACACCACCAGGTGTGACTTAAGCTCCTTCCCCCAAATCCTCTTCTGCTTTGTTTCTAATGAATTAATGCTCCTCATATCAAAGACTATTTGTGTAGCATAACAGATATTTCCTCATCCTTCAGTTCAACGTAAGTTTGGAATTATGCTCAAGATAAACAATGTGTTCAAAGTAAATAATACACTTATAATGACATTTAAAATTTTTATAGTCTTTTAAATTATGGATTAGGTAAAATTGTGATAATGTTAATGTTAATAGTTTTGTGTGAATGACTCTACTCTTTCAGTAAATGAGCAGTCATATTTTTGAAATATCAACATATCCTTTTGATCTTGTTAATAAGACATTTTAATACAAACTATTATTATTATAGTTCAATTACCTATAACCCTATGTTTAGAAATTTCGTTTTATTTTATTCTTTATATACTTTGGTTTTAGACCCTACTGGCAGTATTAAAAATTTACTGGCTCTGTGCTCATGAATGAGTCACACTTGGTGAACCAGTTGCAGCGCTGGGAATTGAGCCCAGGACAGCCACATGCACTGCAAGGCCCTTCTCCCCTATACTACTTCTCTGGCATTACATCTTAAAATATGAGCTTTTCCCTAAATAAAATGAATACATTTTTACAAAAAATCTGCTAAACAATACAAATTAGTAAGATCTTCATTCTTCAGACTTTATAAAAATCATTTTCCCCTTTAAATGTATATGTTTCAACTAAAACTAATGACAATTAGAGGCTTGAAGGCAGTACAGTTTTTAGGGCACAAAACTGGCATGAACTTGAAGTGGGTTGATTCCTAGTACCAAAAGTTTCCCTGAAGGTTGTTAGTACAACCCTGAGTGCCCCAGACTACCACCAGGTATGGTCCTGGAGGCCCCCACACTGTCGCTGTGGTCCAGGTATCCCCAGCATAGCAGAGTCAAAGCAGCACTCGATTCTATGACCTTTTCAGATTCTGAACCTCTGGCCCAGTTGCCGGAGGATTTCCAAAGGGGCTCGCTCACAAACTTCCCTACGCACCACTGGGACCTCCCCATACCATCAAAAGGAGATTTATTAAGGACCTTTTTACATTTTCATTGTTTGACTTTAGCAAATGTATATAAGCATTTCAGTTTCTTAATATGAGATTAGTCAACTAAGGTAAAGTAGCATTCTCACTTTAAAATTATGTTTATAATGTGTTAGAAGGAATGAACTGGGTAGTCTCTATGCAGCTCTATGCAGCTCTAAACTATCCAAAAGGTTTCTAGGTACATTTGACTTTAGAAAGAGCAGAAATATATTAAAATATTCTTTTTAAGAGAGGCGACAGAAAAAGTCTATTTTTGCTTACTAAAGCTTACTAAAATATTTTTGCTTACTAAAATGTTGTTTCGAAGACATTCACTGAATTAAGGAGCAGTTACAATATCTTCGAAACAACACTGAATTCTGAACGAATTTCTTGATTGATTTTGAGGTTTTGTTTATTTGTAATGAGAATTTTGAAGCAGTGGTACTCAATGATTTTCTGATTTACACCACCAGGGGCACAATCAACAATTAGATTAGATTGCCTTCTACAAAGTAAATTCTCTATTCAATAATGAACTCATTGCTTCTCTTTTCTCTAAGGAAATAAACGTTCTCTCTCCCTCTCTCTTTCTCCCTCTCTTCCTCTTTCTTTTCTTATCATAGAAAAGTTTATCATGTCTACTGAAGGCCCAGCAATTCATTTCTTTCTGAAACTTGTTCCCTAGGGTCAGCTGTCTCTTGGATTTGTAACATACATGTAGATTTAAATATAATTTTTAAAATTTATTTATTTATTTATTTGTATTTTATTATACCACCATGAGATATGCGATTACAAAGACGTTTATGTCTGGGATTAGGTCTTACAGTTTTCCAGCACCGAGCCCTCCACCAGTGCCCATTTCCCACCACCATGTCCCCAATTCCCTCCCCCTCCCCTAACCTCCTTCTATGCACTATAACAGGTTCTTTATCTCTTTGCTCTCTTTGCTCTCTCTTCTCTCTCTCTCTCTGTTTCTCTCTTTCTTCTCTTATACTCTGTGGATTATAATACATACATTTAGAGGTTATCATGTGTATCTTTTTGCCTGTGTTCAATGCTCAGTTCTAGGCTGGTATTATCATTTTTGACAATTATTAGCACACTGTTTCCTTCTCTGTCTTACCTAACCTCTGACTCCCACACATTTGTGGTAAATTCCACCTTTGACAAGATCTCCTGATCCATGTTTCGACTGACCTTGAATATTGGTTTCATACTAAATATATGTATATACACATATATAGTATGATACCAATATCTATATATATAACTATATAACATAGTTTTGTTGATTTATATATATATATATATATATATCATGCAAATAAATGCAGTCTTTCTATGTATTTTTTCCTGCTGGCTAATTTTACTCAATGTGATCCTCTCCATGTCCATTCATTTATAGGCAAATTTCATTACTTCATTTTTCCTAACAGCTGCATAGTATTCCATTGTGTAGATATGCCAAAGTTTTTTATCCGGTCATCAGTTCTTGGACACTCTAGTTGTTTCTAGATTCTGGCTATTGTGAATAGTGCTGCTATGAAAATGAAAGCACAGATGGTGTTTCTGTTGTGTATTTTTGGCTTCCCAGGGTATATGCCCAGGAGTGGTATGGCTGGAGCAAACAGGAGCTCAGTTTCTAGTCTTTGGAGGAATGTTCATATTGTTTACCAAAAAGTCTGTGCCAGTCAATATTCCCATAAACAATGGATGAGAGTCCCTTTCCGCATCCATGCCAGCATTTGTTGTTCTTGCTCTTTTGGATATGTGCCAGTCTCTGTGGTGTAAGATGACATTTCATTGTTGTTTTGCTTTGCATCTCTCTGATGATTAGTGATGATTAGTATTTTTTCATATCCTTTTTGTCCATTTGAATATCTTCCTTGTCAAAGTTTCTTTTCATTTCTTCTCCCCAATTTTGATGGGGTTGGATTAAAAAATTAATTAATTTTAATTAAAAATTGTAACATACTTGTGGATTTATTTAAATCAGAAATTAAATATTCTGAAAGTATAACAATAAGGTGAGTAGGGTAAAAGAGATAGTGTGGTGAATAAGGCACTTGTCTTATTTTTTTGATCCTGAGTACCAAGTAACAGTGGGTGTGGCAAAAAAAAAAAAACAGTAACTTGGGCAATGTATCTTCCAAACTTTATTACTAGGTTCCCAATATAATTTGCAAAACAGATACGTAATTTCCTCTGCCTTTGGAAGTTTGCCTTTTTACTATGAGATTCATAGTAACCTCTTATGAGATTCAATAAACATATAGAGAGGTTTTATTATATGCAAGGGATTCTACTAACTGGTAGAATATAAACATGGATGTCATTTTTAAATTTATTTTTAAAAATTCCCCTAACTTTATTTAAATATTGTGGCTTACTTAGTTGTTTATAATATAATTGTTTTGGACATTTGGAGTTCAAACACCAATCACACCACCAGTGTAGACTTCCCTCCACCATTTCCCTGGTTTTCCACACACCTTTCAAACCTGCTCCTTAGCATGCACAAAATAATTTATTTTATATTTATTGTTACAACAAAATGAAAGTGGAATTATCAAAAAATAGTTCAGTAAAAAGAAATTTACAAAAATTGTAATGGTATTATTTAAGTTATTGTCTAAAGATTCACTGAGCTCTCTGTTGCTAGTTGAGCCTTCTGTGTCATTGTTTTCATTTACTGAACACAGTGGGCTTCCTGCTACTCTCCTATTTAATGTGCTGTAATCCTACTGGACTATCAGTATTGTGAAATTTTATTCATCCCATGCCCCGGGAGCTATAGAACTGAGGGGATTCTTTGTCCTGGCATCATGAAACTCTGAAGATGGACTGTTTAGTATAGGTGCTGTTGCTGGGGTTTCAGGCAGTACTTGGGCATGGGCGGCGACTATAAACCCCTGCACTGAAATTGTCCCAGAGATTTTCAGAGCAAATATAGTTGTGCCTGGGAGTTTCACTGGCAAGGCATTATCCCATATTAATTGAATGTCATTATCTCTCTCTTTATCTATCTATCTATCTATCTATCTATCTATCTATCTATCTATCTATCTATCTATCTATCTATCTATCTATCTATCTATCTAACTTGTCTTCACTCATCTTCCCGTTGTTTATCAATTTACTCAAGCAGGCACCAATAACATATACTAGAATACATATGTGTCTATGTGTGTGTGATTTTACAGGCACTGGTGTGTCGGTTTGACATGATAACATCATAAATATCTTACCAAAATTCTTAATTCTTACCAAAAAATTAATGTGGGGTGGAGATTCCAGATCAGAGGGATTATAATAAGAGGTCTCAGGCACTAGTTGCATATCCCTTTAATTACTATCTTCCAGACTAAGTACCAGCTTTGGTCACCTATGTTCTCATAATTCTCTTTAATTTTAAGGGAAAGCTTGAACCAAGAATCAATTAGTCTCTTTTTGACAAAACACAAGCTACATTGTTCTTTTTCCATTCTTCTAAAGTGCTCACACTTCCTCCTGCTGGAGGTACTTTTACATGCTGTTATCTTTAAATGAAAATGCCCTTTCAAGTATCTCTTCATCTAAGTCACTCATATTTATCTTCTTTTTCTTAATTAAAAGTTTTAGTTTCTAATTTTTTTATTTATTTTACATGATTAGTCATGCGTTATTAATCAAAATAAAAATATTGCACAAAAGATGAAGCAACATAGAATCTTCAATTGATCACTTGACATCCCGTTATTCATCTAATTGCTCCAGCGGGCACCAGTAATATTTCCATTTGACCCTATTACGTGCCAGTGTAGCCCAATGGCATCTGGTTGCTTCAGGAATACAAAGAGCCTCAAACCGTTCATTCAGGGTCTTGACGAAGAAGTATGACTATCTTGTAGGGGCGGCCACATGATCGTTTGACATCCCTTGGGATCCAATTGGTAAGGTCTCTAGTCCAGCAGTCATCTCCAAATCGCATTACATGTCCAGCCCATCTGATTTTCAATGCCTTGGCAAACGAGACAGCGTCCCTGACTCTGGAACAGCGACGGGAGGTAGAACTCTGGATTCCTTCTTTCATTTGAGTGAGGTGTGAGATTCCAAGCATAACTCTTTTGATTCCTCTTTGGGAGACCAGAATAGCAGTTGCATCCTGCTTTCTTAGAGCCCAGGTCTCTGAGGCTTATGTTAATGCAGGGAGAACAGTGAAGTCAAAGAGATGTGACTGGAGCCAGAGTTTCTTTATCTTTTTCGCTATTTCTTCGATGCTTTTGAAGGCATTCCATGCTGCTCTCTTCTTCCTGTGCAGCTCAGGGTTTAGGTCGTTGGTCATGTTGACTTCTTGACCGAGGTACACATAACTGCTGCATTCAGAGAGATGTTTGTTCCATTGAGCGTGAATGGGGCCTCTGGAACTGGTTCATTTTTCATGAACATAGTTTTGTTGAGATTCAGCTGTAGACCTATCTTTCCACATTCTCGGTCAAAGTCAGCCAGCATTTGTGCCGCTTGGCTGTTTGGTGTTATTAGAATGATGTCATCAGCGAAGCGGAGGTGGTGTAGTTGCCGACCATCTATCTTCACTCCCATTCCTTCCCATTCTAATTGTCGCATGATGTTCTCGAGGGTGGCGCTGAAGAGTTTTGGTGAAATGGTATCACCCTGCCGAACCCCTCTCTTGACATCGATGATCACTTCTTTGTAGAATGGAGAGATCCTGGTGGTGAATCCATAATACAGCTCACAAATCTTGATGTGTTGGGTTTAAACAACGTGTTTGGCTAGGGCTCGATGACCTCTTCAGTCTCCACAGAATCAAAGGCTTTCTTTAAATCAATGAACATTACAGTGGCATCTGGAACTCCCTACAAACTTCAATGAGCTTGGTTACCGTGTGGATATGGCCTATTGTGCTGAATCTTTTTGGAAACCAGCTTGCTCACATGGTTGTCCCTCATCTAATGTTCTGCCAATCCCATTCAGGATGACTCCAGTGAACAGCCTGTAGATGACAGACAACAGGCAGATGGGGCAATAGTTGCCAAAGTCTTGGATGTCTCCCTTCTTGATCAATAGAACTGTCCTGCTGGTTTTCCATTGGGAGGGCACCTTGCATTTGACAGGTAGCGTGTGAAGAGCTGAACCACTGTATTGATGAGTACTGATGGCAGATTCTTCAGGTGTTCGGGTCTGAATTTTTTCTGGGCCTGGTGCTGTTCCCTTCTTTACCGATGAAATGGCATGTCGAATTTCAGAAGGGAGAATGTTGGGAACGACATATTCATCCTGTGGAATTTGGTGTGTGGGCAGGTGGACGTGGCTATAAAAGATATCTGAGTAGACATCATGGATAATCTTCTCCATTGCCTTTCTGGAAGATGTGATAGTCCACCAGGATGTTGCAGGGCAGTCATCTTGGTCTTATAGTTGGCAAAGGACAGGCGGGTGTTGCGAATGTTTTTCCTGGCTTCTGCTGCATTTTCCAGTATTTCTTCTCTTCTCTCTTTGAGGTCTTCCTTTATCGCTTCTCTGCACTGCTTTGCAAGTTTGGATGTTATCATTTGGTCACCTGAGGCTCGCGCATTGCCATGTTGGCGAATGAGCTCAAGAGTTTTGAAGAGGCGTCCTTTTGTGCTTTCTCTCTTTCTCAGCATTCTTCACACAATCATGGAGGTGCTAAACCAGTTAGTTGTGTTTATCTTCTATGTCATAAATGATGGTATCTTCCTATGTTGCCGCAATGGTGCCAAAGAGCTCCCAATTGGTGGTCGTTCTGGGAGTTCTCTTCTAAACTTTGCAGCCTTTTCTACCCATTCTGCAAAGTAGAATTTTTGCACGAAGGAGACAGTGGTCCGATACTGTTTGGAATTTTGGGACGACAGCAACATCGGTCAGGCAAAACCTTAAATTGAAGATGATATGGTCAATTTCATTGTGGAACTGTTCACCAGGGGATTCCCATGTACAAGATTTCTATTCAGCCTTCTGGAACTGTAAGTTCCCATGAATGGTCTTGGTGGACATGATGAACTCAGTCTCTCACCCTGTTCTTTCCATTCTAGGCCATGGTCCTGATGTGAAGTTCTTTGACTGATCTCGGTCCTATCTTGGCATTAAAATCACCGACTATGATATTGTAGAAGGTGTGAATTTTTTTTATAGAACTCCTCCAGTTCCATGTTATTTCTCAATTTCTTCTTCCTTTTATGTGGATGTTGGTGGGTAGACAATGAAGACAGAAATTGCTGACAGTGGCCACATCTCTTCAAGTATAATCGTCCTATCCGGTTTGTTATGCATTCAAATGAATCAATGTTCATGGCCATGTTCATGTTGACAAGGACACGAAGCCACCGATGCCTCTTTTGTTGCATGTTCTGAGGAACAGTTCTTCTCCGGTGTCAAAAACTGTGTGATGTGATTGGTGCCCCCTCATTTATATAGGTAATATATCTATATCTGTATCTATCTCTATCTAGATCTCTATCTCTATCTCTATCTCTATATCTATATCTGTATCTATATCTATATATATCTATATCATCTATATCTATATCTATATCTGTATCTGTATCTATATCTATATCTATATCTATATCTATATCTATATCTATATCTATATCTGTATTATCTGTATCTATATCTATATCTATATCTATATCTAATCTATATCTGTATCCTTATCTGTATCTGCATCTATATCTATATCTAATTTATATCTATCTATATCTATATCTATATCTATATCTATATCTATATCTATATCTATATCTATATCTATATCTATATCTATATCTATATCTATATCTATATCTATATCTATACATACACAACTATATGGAATCATGGTATATGATCCATGGTGACTTCAGATATCACTTCTTAAAAAGTACTTTGTAAAACCATTGATTTGAAATATTATACAGTATTTAAATATATAACTTTCTGAGGTTGAAGCAATAGTATAGAAGTAGGGCATTTGCCTTGCATGCAGCTGACCTAGGATCGATTCTCCTAGGATCCTCTGACCCCCACTAGGAGGTATCCCTGAGTACAGATTGAAGAGTGTGCTGATCTCTTTCAGGTATAACACTCTAAAACAAAAAATCTGTGAATATGCAGCTTTCTAGTTCAACAGCTGTTTATGCTACACATAATCCTGACCAATGTCTACAAAAAGTTTTGTACATATTCTTGTCCTTTACCTGTTAACTCCCCCAAACACCCTGATGATGCCCATTTTGTTCTTGCTATTTGACTTCGTTTTGTTTTTTAGTCTTAGATATATAGGTTTTTATTTATTCTTTTTTTTTTAATTTGGGGTCATACCCATTAGTGCTCAGAGTTTTCTATTGATTCTGCACTCAGGATTACTCCTGGTGGGCTCCCAGGATCTTATGGGATGTTGGGATTGAACCTAGGTCAGCTGTGTACAAGGTAAATACTCTACCTGTTCTACCACTGTTTTGACATCACATAGTTTTATTAATTTCTGTATAGTTTCTGTAGATGCTACATTATGATCACTACTGCAAATATAGTTTCCATCCAAGATGATAGGCTTGACCCTTTTCATGTGTTTTTTTGTCCTCTGCATGCTTCTCTTCAGAGCAGATTTATGGCTTTGTGCTCAGAGGTCACTCCTGGTGGTATTTGAGGAACCATATATAGTTGTGCTAGAGATAGACCTCAGGTCAGTTGCATGCAATTGCAACTGCATATACTAGCTTTCTTGCTCTTAGGTTGAGTTATAGGTAAAATAGATAATAAAGTAGATGTGGGTTTTTTTTCTTTGTTTTTTATCATCAAAGCTGGCTGCTCTACTCTCTATAGGTAATTTTCACTTAGAAGTGGATAAACTATCCTCACTGTCAATCTTTCAATAGGAAGATTATATAAATCCTTGATTTATAAAACCAACAGACAACAATATAAATTACTTTCTTACAGAATACTTGTGAATAGAGTTATCACTGTAAAATTCAAAAGTGAAAAATTTCCAGTGCAGTATTTTTTGGGAAGTTCTCCGGCATATACTATGATGCAATTAATGTCATATGAAAGGTCTTTGATATGAAATAGTTCATATTTCAATTTAATTATGAAAATTATAATAAAAATAGATTTTAGTATACAACAAAATAAATTTCCAGTATTCTTCTGAAGTGTCGCGTTCTTTAAATAATGCTAAGATTGAAGAACTATTCCTGAATAAACTTTATAGAAGTAATAATTTCTTGAAGTTAGACTTAAAAAATGGATGTAAGAGGGCCATTGACAAAATTGAATAAGGTACATGACTAGTAGCACTCTATCAGCGTTAAATTCCTGGTTTATAACTTTACTTTTGTCATAGAAATGCTAACATTTGGAGACTGGTAAAATGGGAAACAGGAATATTTGTGAAGAGAGTGCAACCTATCCTCAATATTTACGTGAGACAAATGAGGCACACAGGAGAGTAATTTTGTTGTTGTTAATATTATTATTGGTTTTTAGATTTTTTAGTAGAAGTTAAGCATTCATTGAGCATTTTGGTCTATTTCAAGGGCAAATGAGACTATGATTTTTTTTTTGGAATTCAGTAATAGATCTAATCTGTAAACATTGCTCCTTTCAAAAGAGAACTATTCTGTTAGCAATTTATTCTTGAAAGTTGCACTTTGAGGGTATACACTTCTTTGTTTATATAATGTCTCTATCGTTGTAGAGTGAATGCCTTGCATGTTTGACATTTGTGGGGGTGCACATGTGTGAGACCGTGGATTCCATTTCCAGCACCAAAAAAAAAAAAAAAGAAAGAAAAAGCAGCAAAACAAAACATGGTGCCTTCAGGCGTTGTCTCTCTTAGAAAAGATTAGAAAAGAAATACTGAAAGTTCTTATTGTTGACCCAGTATGATTAAATTTCTCTTCGTGTTATAGAATGAAATTGCATTTTGTCTTCAATTGTTGGAAAAAGATGAAGTGTATTTTTCCTTCTAAAAGGACGGAAGCTATTGATAAAAAACTGCATCAACTTGCAAATGATATTTCAGTTCAAGTTTTTAAGATTTTGAACAGAAAGTGAATTATTTAAATAGTGACTCATTGAAAATTATAACCAAACAAAACTTTTTGAAGCTGTGTATTTATTAAAATATATTTGAAATATATATATATGAAAATACATATTTGAAAGGAAATATTATTGGTTTGCTAAAATTTTTTAAAAACAAAACAAAAGAAAATCTACCTCACACGTACTCTGTTGTGCTATTCATTATTAATCAATCTCCATTTATTATAAATTAAGAGGAAAAGGACACAACACACATGTTGTCTGTGCAGTTGTCAGAATATCCTATTTTTCTTTAGTGATTCTTTTGCCTGTATCTGTGCTTTGTTTCTCAGATCCTATGCTTTCATAGCATAAAGAACTGGCAGGGAGAAATGAAAACCTGTTCACAAACTGCCTCAATTGTCCTAAGTAGTTCTCTTTAAAATATAAATGTAAATTTTTAATAAATGTTTCAGCCAAAATGTAAGTATGTGCTATGCTTAATGGTTTTATTAAATTGAATTTAAAGTCATAGAAGCATTAAAACTGGGGCCATATGTTCATGGCATAGGATAATCCAATAAGAATGAGATAGTAGCAGAATCTGGTCTGTCACAACTTCATTTTAAATTCTTACGAGTTCAGAGAGTAAAAAATTCCCACCCTAATTTTATGATATTTTAAAATAGCTTCAACAAATGCAATTACTCAAACTTTTAGTTATATTAATTTCAAGTGATACTCTAGATTCAGCATTACTAATATAATTAGAAATTGGCATGACTACCATTTGTTCATAGTAACAGTTACTGCATTACACACATTTTCTCTTGCAATATGTTAAACAATCTATCTCTGCTCCCTACATCCATACAATTTTAAATTAACACTTAGAAATAATAGTGAAAACTTTTTAAATGATTTAAAGTCTTGAAATGTAGTTTTTTGTATAATCAGACAATGCTGTCTTAGAAATTTTTAGAATTAAATGAGGTTATGTATATCAAAGATTATTTGTTAATCTTTACTCTGTTTCAGAAATGATGGTTTACTTTAAAATTTTCAGTTATGATATTAGAGTCATTTTATCTCTTTTGTCTTTTTCTGGTCATTTCGCAGGATCCAAATTTACATTCATTAAATCAGTATGGCATATCTGTGACCTTTATCATTCTAACTATGTTTTCCTGTTTATTAGAGAGCTCCACTAACTATTATTCACAAATCATTATTTCTGATGCCATTCTCTGAGGTGTGAGCATCTGCTGGCTGCTAACAGAGGGTGCAGCTGTTGTTCAGGGACCGGCTGTGTTGTGTTGCCAGGCAACTGCTGCAAACCAAATCCCGGGGCAGGTTGCTTGCCCAGGCGCACCTGCCCGCCGACCCAGCTATTTATTTAATTAAAAATCTGTTCCTGTACAACAGCTTGGCCAGGAAGGCAAAAGCAGCAATCGATTACATCTATATTAAATGACCTGCTCATATTGTTTCATTGGCGATTCACTACAACCAAAGGTGTCTCTCCACGACTCACATTTACTCTTAATGACTTAGCACGAAGTGTTTTAAAGTGAAGGAGAGATGGATGTTATTTGCATGTGAGAGTAACTAGAACTGATTTGTCAAGCACATAGCATCATGGAATAACATGTGCCAAAAGTAAAACGTTTCATCAAGAGATCTTCTAACCAGACAATGCAGCATTTTTGTGTGCAAAGGAAAAGGATTTAAAATACATATTTACTTCCTTGTGGTAATGTTTTCATCGATCAGGTTGTTTGCTTTTTCTCATCAACATAAAAAATTGATAATTTCTTTGGAATTTGAATTGATTCTTGTATTGGACTGGTTTTCTGGTCTCATTTTGTTCTTTTCATTTTCAAAATTGAGTTACTCTGTTATGTCAATCAGATAATATTAGATATAAAACTGTCAAGTGTTAGTACCATCATTGATATTTCTTTTAAAAGTGAAAGGGAGTATTGGCAAAACTTATATATATGTCAACTGTGTTCTGTCATTTTGAAGCTCATTACAGCTCCCCTTTCCCTCTTTGGAACAACTAGATCTAATAAGGATTTCAAGAGGAAAATGAAAAGCCTGGCTGTGGTTTCATGACAGATTTATTTTTAATATAGACAAGGTTAAGGTTTTCAAGTGGAACTCTTAAAAATAGAAGAATTCCTAATTTTCCTAGCTATTATTTTATCAAGTGAGGTCTAGCTATTATTTTAGTCAAGTAGGTCTTTATTCAGAATAAAATGTTTATAATACCTCCAAAAACTGCATAAATTTTGATAGCCAAGATATATAAATTACCTATGCAAATAAAGTTATTTCTCAGAAAAGGCACTAAGAATGTAACAATTTGTTATTAGCAGAAGCTACAAATAGAATATAAGTGGTCTCCATTAAAATTTATTCAGTTTTGTTAATAATTTTGTTAGTTGTGACAGTGTTAAATTTATATTATTTACATAAAAACCACTACATTACTATCACCATCAAACTGCCCACAACCATCCAGCACAGGCCTACATCTTTTCTACTTGGGTCTTTATCCACCTCCTCACTACTCACCAATGCTTGGTCATTATTTTGTATTCCAGTGCAGTTGGTGAAGGACAGGTGCGCGTTGCAAATGCTTCTCCCGGCTTCTACTGCACCTTCCAGTATTTCTGCTCTTCTCTCTTTGAGGTCTGCCTTTATCTCTTCTCTGCACTGCTTTGCAAGCTTGGATGTTAGCATTTGGTCACCTGAGACTCGCACTTGCCTTATTGGTGAATGAGCTCGAGAGTTCTTAAAAACAGGAGTCCTTTTGTGGCTTTTTCTCTTGTGGCATTTTTTCACACAATCATGGAGGTGCTGAATCAGTCAGTTGTATTCTTCATCGATGTCGTCAATGATGATATCTTCCCATGTTGCCAAAGGTGCCAAAGAGTTCCCAAGTTGGTGGTCGTTCTGGGAGTTCTCTTCTTAAACTTTGCAGCCTTTTCTCCCCATTGCATGAAGTAGAATTTTGCACGAAGGAGACAGTAGTCCAATCCTGTTAGGAATTTTGGGACGACAGCAACATCAGTCAGGCAAAACCGTCCATTGAAGATGATGTGGTCAAATTCAATGTGGAACTGTCCACCAGGGTATTTCCATGTCTAACATTTCGATTCAGCCTTCTGGAACTGTGAGTTCCCATGAATGGTCTTGGTGGACATGATGAACTCAGATAGTCTCTCACCCTGTTCATTCCATTCTAGGCCATGTATCCCTATGTGGAGTTCTTTGGCCGATATTCTCGGTCTTTTCTTGACATTAAAATCATTATGCTCTTGTAGAAAGTGTGATCTTTTTTATAGAACTTCTCCAGTTCCATGTAAAATTTCTAATTTCTTCTTCCTTGTATGTGGATATCATACGTTCATTGATTTAAAGAAAGCCTTTGATTCTGTGGAGACTGAAGCAGTCATCAAAGTCCTAGCCAAACAGGGCGTTCAAACCCAATACATCAAGATACTTCATGAGCTGTATTACGGATTCACCACCAGGATCTCACCATTCTACAAAGAAGTGATCATCAATGACAAAAGAGGGGTTCGGGAGAGTACCATTTCACCAAACCTCTTCAGCGTCACCCTTGAGAACATCATGCGACAATAAGATTGGGAAGGAATGGGAGTGAAGATAGATGGTCGGCAACTACACCACCTCTGCTTCACTGATGACATCGTTCTAACAACACCAACTATTAGCCAAGCGGCACAAAAGCTAGCTGACTTTGACCGATAATGTGGAAAGATAGGTTTACAGCTGAATCTCAGCAAAACTATGTTCATGAAAAATGAACGAGTTCCAGAGGCCCATTCACTCTCAATGGAACAAACATCTCTGAATGCAGCAGTTATGTGTACTTAGGTCGAGAAGTCAACATGATGAAGGACCTAAAACCTGAGCTGCACAGGAGGAAGAGAGCAGCATGAAATGCCTTTAAAAGTATCGAAGAAATAGCTAAAAAGACAAAGAACCTCCAGCTCCGGGGACATCTCTTCAACAACACAGTTCTCCCTGAATTAACATAAGCCTCAGATACCCGGCCCTACGAAAGAAGGATGAGAATGCTATTCGGGTCTCCCAAAATGGAATCGAAAGAGCTATACTTTGAATCTCACTCCTCACTCAAGTGAAAGAAGGAATCTGAAGTCCAACCTGTGTCGCTGTTCCAGAGTCAGGGACACTGTCTCATTTGCCAAGGAATCGGAAATCAGATGGGCTGGACATGTAATGCAATTTGGAGACGACAGCTGGACTAGAGCTGTTACAGACTGGATCCTACGTGATGTCAAAAGATCACGTGACCACCCATCTACAAGATGGTCAGACTTCTTCGTCAAGACCCTGTACGAACAATTTGAGGCTCTTTGTATTCCTGAAGCAACCAGATGCCATTGGGATACAGTGGCACATGATAGGGTCAAATGGAAATATTACTGGTGTCCGTTCAAGCAAATTGCCAAATAACAGTATGTTAACTGAGCAAGTATATGTGGATGTTGGTGAATAGACAACGAAGATAGAAACTGTTGGCAGTGGGCCATATCTCTTCAAGTGTAATCGTCCTATCCGGTTTGTTAGGCATTCAAATGAATCAATGTTCCGCGCCCATGTTCGTGTTGACAAGGACACGGAGGCCACCAATGCCTCTTTCATCACATGTTCTGAGGAACAGTTCTCTGGTGTCAAAAACGGCGTGTTAGCCAGGAGTAATTCCAGAGTGCAGAGCCAGAAGAAACTCCTGAGCATTGCCTGGTGTGAACCAAAAATCAAAAAAGAAAAGAAAAAAAATGGCGTGTTGGTGTTGCAGGACGCCTAAAATACTAGGCCTCTGCATATGCCCTGGATTGCCTCCTGCAGGTCACTACATAGATAGGGGGTAGTCTAAGTGTGGCAGTCTTATCTGACCATGTATTCTATACTGGCTGGTGTAAATATTCTCTCATGCTACCACAATCCTCGTGGGACTAGCTAGATCTTACCAGCATATTTGCCTGGCCACGTTGGATCTCTAAGTAATAGACCATGAGAGAAATGCTGTTTGCCTCCAAGCAAGCAAGCATGGCTCCCTGATAACTCAAAGGCAACTAAAATACAAAACTACAGTGAAGTAGACGAGACTCTTGTGAAGGCTTGGAGAAATATTAACTGGCATTAGTATAGTCTTTGGTACAGAGACATTCCATATCAGAAACCCTTTTCTGTACCCTATAAAGGCATTTCCAGGCAGATCTTGGCTCAAGACATTAGGTGAGGTGCTGGGAGAAATTACGGAGGGCATTTGATCCTTCCTGCCAGGGGAAGTTACTTTTAGGTTATAGCTCCTCCCAGTTCTGCTAGGAGGCTTTGAATGAGCTCTGGGTCCTTGTAAACAGCCAGAAGGTCTCCTGAAGTTGATACATTTCTATAGAGCTATTTTCCTGTTTTATCTCTAGATAGCCCAGCCCAAAGTGGGCCGGGCTGGAAGTTTTGGCAGATTTCAAGCTATAAAATAAGCTGCAAAAAAAAAAAAAAAAGCCCCTTCTTTTTTCCCCTTTTGCCATTTCGGCTTCCCTTGGCGTTTTCTTTTCCATCCTCTCCATTCTCTGTTGGGCCTCAACACGTGGTGGCAGCCATCTTGGCCTACACCTGGCTGGGGCCTACCTGGGAACCCAGAGTCCGGAGGATTTCCCTGCTCTTGAATTGTATATTGGAACCTGTGATGGTAAAGCCCTTTTAAAACTGCATCGGATTCCTGAATATTCATCCATTCCCGCTGGCTTCAGAGGTAGAATGGAACTTCGCTTCCGGCACTGTCCAGGGGACCCCGGCGGCATCCCTGAAATGTTGGAATTTATGCTTCCTGTCTCAGTCAGACCAATGATGTCATACTTGTTCTTTTGCGCTTGCACCATCAGGTCCTCGATATATGCTTCCGTTGCCAGTGTACGTGCATTGAAGGTACAGACTGTCATTTTAGTCCTACTTCATTTTGGCAGCTTAGTATGGCCCTGAAATTTTATCAGGCCCTCCTTGTTCGTCCTTCTTAGTGCTGCCGTATTAAGGGCTCTTTCAGGGTCAGGAAGATGAACACTTTTTATTACTGGGTTTAGCATATTGAATATGCATCGGACAGCTTGCCAGGCTCTGCCATACAGGCGGTATACTCTTAAGTAGTTTGCTGGGCTAAGCACTGCCAGGAGTAATTCCTGAGTGCAGAGCCAGGAGTAACCTCTGAGCATTGCTGAGTGTGATATCGCTCTCCGCCCTGACAAGCAGGTCATACCCTTCAGCTGCTCCATGTAGCTGGAGGACACATGGCCTGTGCCCTGGTCGTCCCACTGGCGGTCCTTGATGAGGGCAGCGAACATGGCAGCAGTAAAGATGGTAAAGAAAGATGACCACCAGGTGTCTGTAATTGTGTTGCCCCACGGGCCGGGTCTGAGGCCCCACCAGAGTCGCCTGGGTTGGGGGCTGCAAGCCAAGGGGCTCCCCCAACCTCACTGTCTCCACTTGCCACAGCTCCCAGCATGGCCAATCCTGGGCGGTGCTGGGGTCCCCAGTCTCACCTCGTCCGGTTCCTAGGTCCTATGTCCGTGCATGCTCCGTGAGCTAGGCCGCACAACCAGCACCCGCTCGGCTGTTCCCACCACTCTCTGCACTGCCACGGGACCCAAGTCGGGGCTCTGCTCACTGCCCGGATCCCACTCTCCCACATCCATGCTGCCTAGCCGCTTCGTGCGCTGCCGCCCCGCCTCAGGCTGCCGCCATCTTCCAGGAGTTCTGAGCTTGCCTCATTCTCTTCTCTCTTCTGTAACATGCATCTCTCTGCTGTACCGTGCATCTCTCCTTTTCTGCTGGCTCTTCCTGAACATCTAGAGGTGGGCAACCTCTAAATGTTTGTATTGCAATCCACATTGTGTAAGAGAAGGAAGACAGAGAGAGAGAGAGAGAGAGAGAGAGAGAGAGAGAGAGAGAGAGAGAGAGAGAGAGAGAGAGAGAGAGAGGGAGGGAGGGGAGGGAGGGGAGGGGAGGGGAGGAGAGATAAAAAAACCTGTCATAGAGGCAGGCTAGGGGAGGGGGTGAGGAATTGGGGACATGGTGCTGGGAAATGGGCACTGATGGGGGATGGGTGATGGAACACCATATGACCGAAACCCAAACATGAACATTTTTGTAATTGTATATCTCACGGTGGTATAATAAAATATTTTTAAAAATACTTTTTCAATGTATTATTTTCTAGTATAATGTTTTTGTGTTCCTACTCAAACAGTTTCAAAGTTTACTAACTTCTGCTTTTCCTTGCCATACTTATATTTTCTTTGTTGTTGTTGTTGTTTTTGAGGGGAGAGATTTGTTTTTGTATTATTTTGGCTAGAACCATTATCACAATTGTTCTAGCTCTGATGTTAGGGCTCACCCCAGCAGTGATCTGGGCAGCCCTAACAGAGGCAATATAGGCAGGTGCCAGGGATTAAACCTATGTGAGGTATATGCAAGGCAAGCACATTACCACTGTACTATCTCTCTGGTCCCTATAATTATATTGTTCTCTCCCCCTTTTTAATGGAAACACTGTGATTTACAAAGTAAAAGTGCTTTCATAATACAGTTGATAGAAAGATTCATACTTAACACACTCCCACCACCAGTGTTCCCACCACCAAGATCATCATTTCCCACCCACCCCAATCCCCATGCCTGCTCCCTCAGCTGGCACTAATTATACTGACCATTAAAGCACATACATGGCAATGTTACTGATAAATCCATTTTCTTCCCTCCTATTGGTTATATGAGAATTTGGCCAAATTCTGTTCTTTAATTTACTTTCTGAGTTTCTAGAACATGGTTGGGTTCTACTAGCTTGATGTACCATGTGGTTGCACACCTCGAGGAAGAACCAGATGGCAGCTCTGCCCCCCCATGTGTCTGTGTCTCTGCATCATGTCCGACAGCCCAGAGGCAGTTTGTGGGAAGGCCCAACAGGATTCTCATTCAGGACAGAGGCAGGGCAAAGGGACCCCAGGTCCATCTTAGACCTGAAATCGCTGCTCTTTTTGTGTGGGAATTACATTGTTCTTGCAATAAATATTATATCTTTTAATTATATAAACTGTGCTTAGTCCTACTACATAGTTCAAATCCATAAGGTACTGAAGTTTTACAATACCTACTTCCAATGAAAAATCAAGAAAACTCTTCTATAAACTTCAATTTTATTCCAAATATTTATAGAAAATCTCACATTTCTATAAATGTTTGGGTCAATAAAATGCTATTAAACAAAATTTGATTTTATACATTATGCAATAGAATTTTTCATTTTTTAATTTATTTTTATCTAATAAATAAAATACACATTTAGTCTTCTATTAAATGTAATTTGGGGGCAAAAGGTCACTTAACTATATAACAGTTGTAATTTTATAGTCTGAGTTGGTGACTCTTATTAACACTAAGAAAATTTAATCAGATTTTATATTTGTATCCTTTTATTTTAGAAGGGATGTGGGCCATGCCAGTGGAGCTCAGAGATGATTCCGAGCACTTTTCTCAGTGATTACTTCTGGTGGAGTTCAAGGGACCATATGTGGTATAAGTGATTAAACCCAGGTTAGCTGCGTACATAGCACTTGCCCTATGCAATGTGCAGGTCTCTTTCTTTCTTTCTTTCTTTCTTTCTTTCTTTCTTTCTTTCTTTCTTTCTTTCTTTCTTTCTTTCTTTCTTTCTTTCTTTCTTTCTTTCTTTCTTTCTTTCTTTCTTTCTTTCTTTCTTTCTCTCTTTCTTTCTTTCCTTTCTTTCTTTCTCTCTCTTCCTCTCTCTCTTTCCTCTCTCTCTTTCTCTCTCTTTCTTTCTCTCTCTCTTTCTTTCTTTAATTCTTTCTTTCTTTCTTTCTTTCTTTCTTTCTTTCTTTCTTTCTTTCTTTCTTTCTTTCTTTCTTTCTTTCTTTCTTTCTTTCTTTCTTTCTCTTTCTTTCTTTCTTTCTTTCTTTTTTTTCTTCAGACATTATAACCATAACTGAATTGAACTGAATATACATAAAATTATTTTTCTTATAACAAGTTCCAAAATGTTAGTGTTTTTCTGCTTTTCTATGTTCATTTAGACCTTACTCATTCTTAAAGTTTGACCAAATATCATCTCCTTGTAAAATCCAAGCATCTCCTCTATGTATGCTTTTACATGTTGTGATACTCTCTCACACCTAGTAAATATTTAACACTATGTCTATATGTTTTGATTCCTTGAACTCCTGGTTGAAAATTATAATATGTATTCATCCACCCAACAAGTTTGATGTCAGAAATTGAAGTGAAAATATATGCATGCACTTCTGAGTAAAATTGAAATTTTTTCTAACTGTAGCCAGAATTATTTATACCTTGAGTAAACATGAAGAAAACCTGTTAAAAGGGTATGACAATCACTATGTATCACTATCTTCCCATTCATCATCAATTTGCTCGAGCGGGCACCAGTAGCATCTCCATATGACCTGTCTCATGCAAGTAGAGCCCAAGGACACCTGCTTGGTCCAGGAACATAAAGAGCCTCAAACCATTCCATCAGGTCATGGGAATGAGGTCTATAATTGTTACTGGTATCTGGCATATCAAATACAACACGGGTAGCTTGCCAGGCTCTGCCATGCGGGTAGCATACTCTTGTAGTCATCTCAAAATCCAGCATTTATTGATGAACTGCGCGGCCGCTCGCAGCTGTGCAAGCTGGGCTGTGATAGGCTGGTCTTCTGGGTGAAGTTCTGACGAGGGGGAAGTCCAGATGTGGAAAATGGAGATCCTCATGGAGTGAGGGGACATCAGGCTTGTGAGGCTCTGAAATAAGTAAATTGCATTTTTTGGTGTTTGATAGTAGATTTGTGCTGATGACAAATTTTCCAATATCTATATTACTACAACAGCAGTGAATCATACTCAAACTTCTCAACCCCAGCACTGCGAATGTAGCTCAGCAGTAGATAACTTACTTTGCAAGAGATCCTGAGTTTGATCCCTAATACTGAAAAAAAAAGTATCATCAACCCTAAACTTTTTTTTTTTTTGCTTTTGAGTCATTCCAAACAGTGCTCAGGGCTTATTCCTGGCTCTGCACTCAGGAATTACTCCTGATGGTGCTCAGGGAACAATATGGGATACTAGGAATCAAACCTGAGTCAGCCACATACAAGACAAAGGCCCTTCCCACTGAACTATTACTCCAGACCCCAACCTTGAACTTTGAACCTTTCTCTAAACTGTCTCCTCAGTGCTATCAATGCCACCATCATACACACGATACACATTTCATAAAATAATGGAGGTCATTATTTTATTTCTTTTTCCCTTAGTTTGTCTTTCTGGGTGAAGTAATCAATTGCTCCCCACTAACATCTGCTACTCATATTTATCCCCTGCCAAATTATAACAATGTCCTAAAAAGGCTTCTTATTTCTATTTTCGATTTTCTCCATAGACTCAACACTTATGCTACACATATCTGTCTAAATACACATGTAGTCAAGTTACTAGCTGCTTACAGTTCCAACGGCTTCTTTTTTTCTATTTTTTGTTTTTAACATTTTATTATACCATGTGAGATATACAATTACAATGTGTTCACGCTTGGGGTTTCGGTCACACAGTGTTCCAGCACCCCCCCTCCACCAGTGCCCCCAGCCACCACCCATGTCCCCAATTCCCTCCCCCTCCCACATACTGCCTAAATGGCGGTTCTTTATCTCCTCTCCTCACCCTCTCTCTCCTCCTTCTCCCACACATTGTGGGTTGCACTACGTACCTTAGAGCCATCATTGCATTTTTGTCTGTATTTAATGCTCAGTTCTATGTTAGCATCAGAACTTTAGACATTTATTCACACATGTTCCTGCAATGGCTTCTTATTACTCACATATCAAGTCTAAAGAAACTCTAAAAACAAGTCTTCATTTTAAATATGCAACCCAAATAATCTCCATTATTACATATTATCCATTTTCTCCAGATACAATTTAGCACCTCATTTTTGTGTATCTCTCACATTTCATTTGTCATTATGTATCCATCATGCTTTATAGTTTTGTGAAATCTCTGTATATGCTTGTTAACTAAGCTATTTTCACAGACAAGACTAACCTTGATAGCTTCATATTCTTCAATTTACTTTATTCAGACATCTCCACTCAGACTGTCTTCTTGAAATCAAAGATATTCAAGAACCATACAGCTTGAAATAAATGATGAAATAAATATGCTATAGTCTAGAAGTGGTAGATTCTTCACTAATAAAGAATTACTTCATTATTTTAAGACACACTATTATTCAAGACGATAAAATCACCTATATAAACCTACAAAGACTTTAAAAGCTAAATTTTTTTATAATTCTAATATACATATACATATATATCTTTATAGATATAAATTTTCTCCATGTTATATATATATATATGTATATGTATATCACTTGATCACTTGATCACTTGAATCCCGTTATTCATCGATTTGCTCGAGCGGGCGCCAGTAACATTGGACCCTATCACGTGCCAATGCAGCCCAATGGCATCTGGTTGATTCAGGAATATGAAGAGCCTCAAACCGTTCCTTCAGGGTCTTGACAAGGAAGTCTGACCATGTTGTAGGTGGGCGGCCACGTGATCTTTTGACATCTCGTGGGATCCAGTCGGTAATGGCTCTAGTCCAGCGGTTGTCTCCAAATCGCATTACATGTCCAGCCCATCTGATTTTCAAAGCCTTGGCAAACGAGACAGCGTCCCTGATTCTGGAATAGCGACGAAGGTCAGAACTCCGATTCCTTCTCTCACTTGAGTGAGGCGTGATATTCCAAGCATAGCTCTTTCGATTCCTCTCTGGGAGACCCGAATAGCCTGAGGAAAACAAAGCAATTACTCTGCCCTATAAAAACATCATGGTCACTACTATAGGCAAAAGGAAGACTAAAATCTGATGGTATATTTCAGTGAAAACATGTGCAGGAATTTTCTGGTAGACAAGAATAAGAGCATGAACAATTGTCGAGGGTACTAATGCCAACCTAGATCTGAGCATTAAATAGAGGGAAAAAGATACACATGACAACCCTTTAATGTATGTTCTGTAATCCATAGTCTGGAAGGGAAGGAAAAGAGAAAGAGAGAGAAAGGGAAAGAAATAAAGAACCTGCCATGGAGGAGGGCTGGGGGAGGGGGAGGGAATCGGGGACGTTGGTGGTGGGAGATGGGCACTGGTGGCGGGATGGGTGCTGGAACACTGTATGAGCAAAACCCAAATATGAACTTTTTAATTGTATATATTTGTAATTGTAAAAATTAAAAATTAAAAAAAGAATAAGAGCATGTCTAGAAACAGAAGGTGAGACGAAAATACACTATGGGGGTTGTTGAGAAGGAAGTGGGCAGTTTTATTTACTTATATATATATTTGGTACCATATATGTTATATATGTACCATATATGTGGTGACTATATGAGGTATATATATATATATATATATATTTTTTTTTTTTTTGTATATGAGAGACTCGCAGACATGGGGCAGAGCTGCTACTGGCTCTCCCTGTGACCAGCCGCTCACAAGGTGCCCGGGAGGGATGGTGGGTTCTAGCCCTGGCCCACCATCCCAGCAGAGCCTCGCAACAAGCCAGACGACCCCCCACTCCATGAGGGCCTCCATTTTCCACATCGGGACTTCTCTCTTGTCAGACCTCCACCCAGCAGACCAGCCTATCAGCGCCCGGCTCAGCGCGCCGCAGCCCCGCGGTTCATCAATAAATGCTGGACTTAGAGATGCCTACAAGAGTTATGCTACCTGCACAGCAGAGCCTGGCAAGCTACCCGTGTTGTATTTGATATATATGCCAAATACCAGTAACAATTATAGACCTCATTCGGAATGGATTGAGGCTCTTTATGTTCCTGGAGCAAGCAGATGCCTTGGGCTCTACTAGCATGAGACAGGACATATGGAGATGTTACTGGGGCCCGCTCGAGCAAATCGATGATGAATGGGAAGACAGTGACAGTGATACAGTGATATGAGGTATATATGGTATATATGCATGGTATATGTATATGGCATATGGCATATGTATGGTATGTGGTATATATAGTACATATGTGTCTGTGTCTATGCATATATATATATATATATATATGCTACAGAGTTAAGGATCATGTACAGATTAACATCTTTACATTTGCTACCAACAATGATTCTGAAACCTTCACTGAATCTGTCTAAACTTTGTTTCTTTTGAAGTTAAATGTGGATTATATAGCAATATTTATTGTGGTGTAGTTGCAAAGTTTCATGTATGCAAAGTGCTTAGCACATAACCTAGCAGTAGTGAGCAAAATACCAAGCAATTCCTGTGTGGATAGAACAGAGAGTGTATAAATACAAATAGAGTATGACTAAAAAATCATACGCAACAAGATCAAAAGTAACCTTATGCCATGTTAACAAAAATCACTGCATTCTCAAACCATACTAAAATATCTTGTGTCCTTTTATGACTTGCAATGGAATAGAATTGATTTTGAGTATTTCCCCTGGTGTTCAAAAGCAACAAATAGCTCAAAGAAAACAAGCATCAAAGAGAAACCTGAAAAGGATGTCTTTTTTTACAATGTTGTAAAGTGTATTTACACAAACGACTCAGAAAAATGTATTTGTAAAGAAAATCTGTACTGTAAAGAGACCTCAGGGTAAGTAAACAAGGAAATGGTAATATAAAATCTCCCCTTCACCATATGTTATTGTGTGCCTAACATAAAAATCAATAAAAAAGGGTACATGCAATTTTATAGCCTTCAGTTGATGTGTTATTGATGCTGCATTTAAAATTCAGAGCAACATATGACCCAGAGTTTCACTTACTTAGATGTCATATCTACCACCCTCAAGACTGGAAGTGCACTAGCCTTTGTCATTTGAATAAGTGTTCCTATCACTCATATGACATGAGTGGACATTAAAATTTCAAACACTGGACCTTTGGGTATGCCTCAGGAAGGGCTTCTATTCCTTTTATTTTCTATTGCATTTACTTTATTTTTATTTTATTTAATCCTATTCCTACATTAAGATGCAAATAATCTGCTAATTGACAAATGTGTTTAAACAAGAATAATTCCCAGAAACATGTATTATAGTTGCCATCTTCTCAAAGATTTTGAAAGTGTATTCCCAGTTTAAGTAAATAACTCACTCTAATTTCAATGTGCCAAATGAAAGATATTGAGCAATCTTAGATTACATAGGTTTTAGTTACTGTATTAGGAAATAATAGTTATACACTAAAAGTCATTCCATAACTTTTGGTTTTTCACTAATGTGATTCTGGTTTGTTCATCTATTTTTGCATCATACCTTATGGTGCTTCTGCCTCGAGGTTGCGTGTGTGACTGAGGTTTCAGGCTGCATTGGCAGGTGGCCAACAGGAGACAGGCTTGTCACACCTAGGGTCTGCCCTGTGGGCCCTGGAAGGTTGATGGTTTGATATAGAAAAAGACGGCCTCCTGAGATGAACCCAGAGCCACAGCAGAGCCTGGCAAGCTACCCGTGGTGTATTCAATATGCCAAAAACAGTAAGAAAAATGAACTTCTTTACCAATGAATGGAGACATTGTTGGTGTCCGCTTGAGCAAGTCAATGAACAATGGGAAGACAAGTGACAAGTGGCAAGTGACCTTATGGTGCTCATAACTTCTTGTAACTTTGCACAGGGAATATTCCTGGTTCTCTATTAAGGGGTGGTGGTAGTCTTGTGGTGTCAGAGATCTAATTGGGTCTTCTGCGATCAGTGTAGCCTGAAGGAGGGAAATCTATTCTGGAAGGCATCTCCCATTCCCCCTACCAGGGGGTGTTTGAGCCCCGCACCCCACAGAACCCCTCAGTTCCAGGGAAAAAGGCCGAAACTTTCACCAATGGAGCTGAGACATACAGAGCCTTGGACCTGCAGCAGGACCACTCCCTCCCAGCTGCGGCGAACATCTCCCACCCAACCACCAGGTTTGTTTGAACCCCGTGCACTCCACAGAACCTCTTAGTCCCAGGGTAAAAGGACTATTCCTGGCATCCCATATGGTCCCCTGAGCACCGCCAGAAGCGACTCCTGAGTGCAGAGCCACGAGAAACCCCTGAGCGTTGCTGAATGTGACCCAAAAAAAACAAAAAATAAATGAATGAATGAATGAATCAATCAATCAATAAATAAATAAATACATAAATAAATAAAAATAAAAGGCGGAACTTTCACCCAGGGGTCCAGGTGCACAGAGCTTCAGACCTGCAGCCAGCACACTTCCTCCCAGCTCCTACCAGGTGTGTTTGAGCCCTGTGCACCCTGCGGAATCACCCAAAGACATCCCAAAGCTAAAAACCATGAGGAAGTGTTAGCATCCATGTAAACTACTTTCCAGTTATCTTATCTGAGATACCAGTGAGAATTCGTCCCTAAATTCCTTACCACACATCCCAAACTCTGCAAACAACCCAGGCACCTACTCACTGCACTATCTAGACACCAAGAACACACATTTGCAACCTACAATAGCCATAATGGTAAAGCAACACAGAATTCCATAAAGCTCAGTGAGAGAAGTCACTAGCCCAGATGAGTCAAGCAATAATGATGAGCTATATAATCTCTCTGATAAGGAATTTCGGAAGGAACAGTTAAGGATGCAGGGAACTCAAAGAAGCAATGGAATACAAAGTCAATAAAATAAAAGAAGACATGAGAGCAGAAAAGAGTAAATTGCAGACCAAAACACAAGCAGAAATGACAGATATTAAAAATGTGGTAACTGAAATGTAAAACACACTGGAAGGCATCCAAAGCAGAGTTACAACTGCAGAAGAAAGAATTAGTGATCTCAAAGATGAGGTCCAAAGACTCTCTAGACAACAGCAGAAGATGTAAAAAGAGACTCAGCATCAATGAACAGACTACCAGAGAAAATCAGAAGGAATCCAAAGGAACAACAAACAGATCACTGCAGTCCCAAAAAGGCAAGAAGAAAACCCTGATGAAGAAGAAACTGTCAAAGCCATCATCACTGAGAAGTTCTCCAAACTGAAGAATGCTTGCTCCCAGATTCAAAAGGCCTGTAGGGTACCAGCTAAAAGAAACCCCAATAAGAATATTCAAGACACATGCTAATTAAAATGACAAAAACTATAGATAGGCACTGAAAGCAGAAAGATCAAAAGAAGGAAATCACATACGAAGAAGCATCCATAAAATTTACAACAGACTTCCCAGGTGCAATACTCCGAGCCCAAAAACAATGTTGGAATATTGTGAAAAGCCTCAATGAATTGCAGGCCTCACCAAGAATTCTTTACCCGGCTAGACTGACATTCAGATGTGAAGGAAATATTTACAATTTCATGGATAAAGAACAACTCAGGAACTTCATAGTCACAAAACCAACTTTAAAGGACTGAAGGGTCTGCTGTAAAATGAGACAAAACCCCAAAGCACAGCAAGTTTAAACAGAAAGATGGCACAAAATCCGATGACAATAATCTCTCTCAATGTCCAGCAGTCTAAAGGCACCAATTAATAGACACAGAGTGGCAAAATGGATTAAAAAACTGAATCCAACATTCTGCTGCCCTCAAGAAACACATCTGAATAATCAGAGCAAACACAGACTCAAAGTCAAAGGCTGAAAGACCATTCTCACGCAAAAAAAAAACACCTCTGAAAAGACAGTCGTGGCCATACTAGTATCTGGCAATATAGGCTGCAGGCTGAAAAAGGTTAGAAGAGACAATGAATGCCATTTCTTAATAATTAAGGGGTATGTATATCAGGAAGAAATCACACTACTAAACATATATGCACCCAACGAGGCACCAGCAAATACTTAAAACAACTCCTAATAGACCTCAAAGAAATTAGCAGTAGCACAATAATAGTTGGAGACTTCAACACTGCTTTATCAACTATGGATAGATAGATGAGACTGAAACTCACCAAGGAAATATTGGACCTGAAGGAAGAAATGGAAGAAAGAACCGGTTGATATATACAGGGCTTTTCATCCCCAAAAAGTTGCAGTGCACATTTTTCTGCAGTGCACATGGAACATTCTTCAAGGTAGACCACATGCTGAGCCACAAAGAATACCTCAACAAAATAAAAATAATAGAAATTGTGTCAACTATCTTTTTGACCATGATGCATTGAAAATGGAAGTTAACCATACACAGAAACAGGGAGTCAAACCAAACACCTGGAAACTGAACAGCTCACTGCTGAATAACCAAAAGGTCAAGAAGAAATCAAACAGGTCAGCTTACCATGGGGCCCCCAGGTGGACAGGTGGGTTTTGGGAGTGGGCCCATCACCTCTGGGGGCCACCTCTCCAGAGAAGCAGCCGGATGAGACTTGCCCACCACATTAGCCAACATATTCGCTGTCCAGACGCTGCAGCAGATCAGCCCCGCCCCGGGGAGGGATGCTACCTCAAGACCAGATTAACAGAACAAAACGAGTTCGAGCCCAGGTAGGCAGCTCCCAGAAGTGGGAATACCGGGAATTCATCAGATGGAGCGGGGCAGGCCCTTCCCCTCTCCATTTTGTCTAAGCCCAGTGGCCCTGCCCAGGAGCTGCCCTGCAGCGACCAGCCATAGCATCGCGGGGCCTCAGATGTGGCTGAGGAAGCCGGAACTTCGGCTTTCCCCAGGCTCAGCTGACCATGGGGCCCCCAGGTGGAGAGATGGGTTTTGGGAGTGGGCCCATCACCTCTGGGGGGATCCCGAAGCAGCCGGATGAGATTCGCCCACCACATTAGCTGTCATAATGACTGTCTGGATGCTGACCATGAGGCCCCTAAGACCATCAAGCTAGTGGAAGCAGTTATGTTCTTTAATGTACTGCATTCTACGATGTATAGGAAAAGTAGGCAGGAGGGAAAGATAGAGAGGAGAGAAAAGACATACAGAACCTGCCAAGCGGTTGAGGTGTGGGAGGAGGGAGGATGTGGGGGCATTGGTGATGGGAGATGGGATCGGGTGGAGGGATGGGTGTTGGAACACTGTTGAACCATAACTGTACATGAGCATCTTGCAATTGTGTGTCTAAAAGTGGTGTAATACAATTTGAAGGGGAAAAAATCAAAGTATTTTATGAGAAAAAAAAGAAAACAAATGGGGTGAATGAAAAAAAAAAAAGAAGAATTCAAACAGGAAATCCAAATTCCTGGAAACAAATGAAAATGAAGACACAAACTATCAGAACTTGTGGGAGACAGTGAAAGCAGTGTTAAGAGAAAAGTTAATAGTTCTGCAAGCATTCATCAGGAAAAAGAAAGGGTCCACATAAATAACCTGACTTCACAGCTCAAAATATTAGAAAAACACCAACAAAAGGAACCCACTGAGGCACCGAGGCAGAAATAACGAAATAACAAACCTTAGAGAGGAAATCAATAAGCTGAAAACCCATAAAAACAATCCAAACGATTAATGAAACTAAGAGCTGGTTCTTTGACAAAACTAAACAAGATTGACAAACCACTGGCAAGAGTTGTAAGGACAGTAAAAGAGAGAAGTCAAATAAACAGAATGAGAAATGGAAATGGGGACATCACAATAGAAACCACAGAAATCAAAAGATCACCAGAGATTACATTGAGAGTCTATATGCCATGAAACATGAGAACCTAGAAGAAATAGATAAATTCCTATAACTTCCAATGACTGACAAGAACCCTGCAACGCCTGAATAAGCCTATCACCATCGAGGAAATTGAATCCGTAATTAAAAGTCTACCCAAACACAAAAGCCCAGGTCCAGATGGATTCACTAGTGAACTCTACCAAACCTTTAAGGAGAACCTACTCCCAGTCCTTTTCAAGCTCTTCCAGGAAATAGAAGAAACAGAAATATTCCCAAACATCTTCTACGAGGCACATATCACCTGATACCCAAAGCAGGGAGAGACAACACAAAGAAAGAAAACTACAGACCAATATCCCTGATGAACACAGATGCTAAGATCTTCAACAAAATACTAGCAAAAAGAATCCAAAGATTCATCAAAAAGATTATACATCATGGCTAAGCAGGATTCATCCCAGGAAAACAAGGATGGTTCAACATTCGTAAGTCAGTCAACATAATAGATCATATCAATAAGAGAAAAAATAAAAATCATATGATCCTATTAATAGACGCAGAGAAAGCATTTGACAAGATCCAACACACATTCAAGATTAAAAGCCTCCAAAAAAATGGGAATTGGTGCATTCTTCCTCAATATAGTCAAAGCCATCTACCAAAAGCCCACAGCAAGTATCATTCTCAATGGGGAAAATTAAAGCCTTCCCTTTAAGTTCAGGGACAAGACAAGGTTGCCCACTCTCACCTCTTTTATTCAATATAGTACTGGAAGTACTTGTAATAGCAATCAGAGAAGAAAAGGACATCAAGGGCATCCAGATAGGCAAGGAAGAAGTCAAGCTGTCTTTATTCGCAGATGACATGAAATTATACCTAGAGAACCATAAAGTCTCTATTAAAAAATTCCTAGAAAAAAATAGATACTTATAACTCCTTAAAGGTTTGGTAGAGTTCACTAGTGAATCCATCTGGACCTGGGTTTTTGTGTTTGGGTGGCAGGTTATAAAAATCAAAACGTAAAGTAGGTTGCTTTCTTATATACAAATAATGAAAGACAAGAAAGGGTTAAAACTTCCTTATTAAAAAACTATTATTTCAAAGTTGTTGATAGTTGAGTTTTAGGCATATAATATTCCAACACGAATCCCCCTCATCAGTGCTAACTTCTATCAGTATTCCCATATTCTCTCCCCAACCCAACCAGCACCCCATTCCCACCTGTCAACTTGACAGACACATTATAAAGTTTCAGTGGTTGCAGCTTAGATCTCATGTTTTCTTTTTTGTTGTGTCTGTTTTTGCTGTATAGTATAGCATTCACCTATATCACCAGCAGAAACGAAGCCCTGATGCCTGTTCACCCAGTATTTCGTGCTCTCTTCTTCCTTCCTTGATTTCTTTCCTTCTCCGACCTCCTCTCTAAACACTGGGATCAACAAGATCTAGGCATCCTCCTTTTACTATAATACATTTACTCATAGAGTGTTCTATATACCTAGATAAATGAGACCATCCTGCGTTTGTCTCTCTTCTTCTGGCTTATTTCATTCAACAGAATTTCTTCTAGTTCCAACCATGTTGCAGAAAAGTGTGTGCATTCATGTTCCTTGCAACTATATAGTATTCCATTGTTTAAATATACCACATCTTAATAATCCATTCATCAGTCAGTGGACACCTTGATTGATTTTATATCTTAGTTATTGTACTGAGTGTAGCAATAAAAATTGGTGTACACATGTCCTTTTGAGAGAGTGTTTTTATGTCCTGGGGCTAGATATCCAAAATTGGAATTATTGGGTCAGATGGCAACTAAGTTTTAAGTTAACTGAGATTTCTCCATACTGTTTTCCACAGAGGTTGTAACACACAAAATTCCACCAGCAGTGATATGAGTGTATCATTGCAACTGGTGTGAGATGATATCTCATGTTGTCTTGATTTGGATTTCTCTGTTGCTAAGTTATGCTGAGCATTTTTATATACCTACTGGTCATCACCTGCCTTGATCTGAGAAGTGTCTGCTCATTTCCTTTCACCATTTCTTGATAGGGGTTTTTGAATATTTTTGTTGACCTTTCTAAGTACTTTATAAATCCTGGATATCTAATCTTTATCTGATGTGTGAATACCAGTCCACTTGATTTTAATTATAGGATAGTAAGTATGTCATATTCTAGTGAAACAAATAACAGTATCATTGAAGAAAATTACAATATGGCACCAGGCTTGAGCTCAGTGGTAGTGCATTTGCTTCTTAAGGATGAAAACATGGGTTCAAATCCTGTCACCCAAATATGATAATAAAAGAGTATTATAAGGAAAATTAAAATAAAAATTAGCATAATTTTATTGGTACTGAGTTTGTTTGATTCAGTACCATTGAAAAAGAAACAATGAGACAGAGAGATAGCACAGAGATTAAGGTATGTGTCTTGCATGTGGCAGTCCGTGTTTTGATCCCTGGTCCTCTAAAGCCACTAGAGTGATCCCAAGCACAGACTAAGCCCTGAGATTTGTTGGAGACTATGGAGTAGAAACCTGGCTCTGTAACTGAGCATGTGGCCCACATTCATGGACTCCTGGATTTGCTCTCCAGTACAGCACAGAGTATTAAAAAACACCAAACATATCAAGACTACTTGAAAAGGTGTTGTATAAGTAATAAATTTAAGTAAGTAAATAATAAGCCAAGGTTAATTACATTAGAATTAGCAAAATACACTAAACAGAAACTTTTTGGAAGACACATCCTGATAGTTTCATTTTGATTACTTTGCCATAACAAGTTTTGTTCTGATTCTATATCAAACATTTTCAAAAAAGAAGCAGGAACTCAAATAAGTATAGAACAAATCCAGAACAAACACTAACAGTCTTCCAGTCACTTATCGTGTTTCCTATTTTAAATAACCATGTCCTAATTGTTTTATTTCCAAGAAAAGTTCTGCTCCCACCCTTCCATTTCAGATGTCTCCAAAAGCAATAAAGTCTACTCTATCCTAAAATAATCATGTTGTGCTGGTCCTGGGAGCTATTAGTGTGGGCATCTAAACTAAGTAGTAGACTGAAGCAAATCTCATGGATTTCAACAATGGGAAAAATGCCTCCTCTTTTCCATAAGATTATCAGCACACAAAAGGGATTGGCATGATATATGCCAAGAGTTGAATGGAAATAACAGCCTATAAAGGGGAATAATAATAATAGAGACTATTAAAGAAAATTTGAGATTAACCTCTTTTAGGTTTAGAAAAGATATAAACTTAGAACACTAGATGAATATTAGGGTAACCTCAACATAAAAAAATTTAGAGAAATAGAAGATGAAAGTAAAACGTGATGCGAGACTAAGGCAAATTTAAAGGACAAGATGAAGAATGAGAAAAGGTAAGTAGAGATAAATTATAACAACACCTATAATTCATATACAAGCAGGCAAAGAGTTATGTCTATAACTCAGTAAACACTAAACTAAACTTGAACTCTCTAATCAAAAGACACAGAGTGGTTGAATGGATCAATAAGAAAACCCATGAGTCCCAGAATATGGTGCAGTAACTTAAAGAGTTGGCATGACAAGAATAAACCTAGTTCAAACCCAGTGCTGCCTGCAAGAACTGAAGCAATTCTGACAGTTCTGCTGCTAGGGATCCCCAAATGAAAATGGCCCAGAAAATGGCTCAGGGGCTTAAACACCCAAGGCAAGCAGGAGTCAATTCTCTAATCTTTAGTACTAAAAAATCAGAAGTGATCCGAATGTCCCCAGT
Organism: Cryptotis parvus; assembly: GCA_021461705.1. Lineage (NCBI taxonomy): Eukaryota > Metazoa > Chordata > Mammalia > Eulipotyphla > Soricidae > Cryptotis > Cryptotis parvus. The sequence continues at coordinate 91,272 of JAJIBD010022952.1, forward strand.
CTGGAATATCTTGTGAGGGGTGAAAAATAAAACAAAATTCAACCTGCTAATGTATACAGGAGAGTCCCTTACTCCAATGAAACATATAGTTTCCAAATAAAAGCTTGAAAAACAATTACATCATAAATAGTCTAAAAGTGTCCAGGGAGTAAGATTTATTTTTTTTTATTTTTTAATTTTACAATTACAAAGATAAACAATTAAAAAGTTCATATTTGGGTTTTGGTCATACAGTGTTCCAACACCCATCCTGCCACCAGTGCCCATCTCCCACCACCAACTCCCAGGTTCCCTCCCCCTCCCCAAGCACTCCTCCATGGCAGGTTCTTTATTTCTTTCCCTTCTCTCTCTCTCTCTTCCTTCCCTCCAAATTATGAAATACAGAAAATACATTAAAGGGTTGTCATGTGTATCTTTTTGCCTCTATTTAATGTTCAGTTCTAGGTTGGCGTTAGTACCCTCGACAATTGTTAGCACACTGTTCCATTTTCTGTCTTACCTAGCCTCTGACTCCCACACGTTTGTGATAATTTCCACCTTTGATAAGACCTCCTGATATATGTTTCACTTGACCTTGGATATTGGTATCATAATATGTACATATATATTTATGTTATGCAGATAAATGCAGTCATTCTGTATCTGTCTCTCTCCTTCTGGCTAATTTCGCTCAACATAATCTTCTCCATGCCCATATATTTACAGGCAAATTTTATAACTTCATTTTTCCTAATGCTGCAGAGTATTCCATTGTGTAGTAGGACCAAAGCTTCTTTATCCAGTCATCGATTTTCAGGCACTCTGGTTGCTTCCAGATTCTGGCTATTGTGAATAATGCTGCTATGAACATAAAAGTAGGGATGGTGTTTCCGCTGCGTATTTTTGGTTTCCCAGAGTAGATTCCCAGGAGTGGTATGGCTGGGTCAAATGGGAATTCAATTTCTAGTCTTTGGAGGAATGTCCATATTGTTTTACGGAAAGGCTGTACTAGCCAGCATTCCCACCAACAATGGATGAGTGTTCCCTTTTCCCCACATCCACGCCAGCACTTGTTGTTCTTGCTCTTTTGAATATGTGCCAGTCTCTGTGGTGTAAACTGGTATCTCATTGTTATTTTGATTTGCATCTCTCTGATGATTAGTGATGATAAGCATTTTTTTCATATGTTTCTTGGCCATTCGAATTTCTTCTTTGCTGAAGGTTCTGTTCATTTCTTCACCCCATTTTTTGATGGGGTTGTTTGTTTTCTACTTCCGGGAACTTCTCAGCAATGATGGCTTTGACAGTTCCTTCTTCATCAGGGTTTTCTTCTTGCCCTTCTGGGACCCCAATGATCCCTATGTTGTTTTTTCCTGTCAAAGCCATCATTGCTGAGAAGTTCCCGGAACTAAAGAACACTTGCCTCATGATCCAGGAGGCCCGTAGGATACCAGCTAAAAGAAACCCCAACAAGAATACTCCAAGACACATCTTAATAAAAATGACAAAAACTATAGATAGAGATAGAATACTGAAAGCAGCAAGATCAAAGAAGGAAATCACATACAAAGGAACATCTCTAAGATTTATAGCAGACTTCTCTGATAAAACGCTCCAAGCCCAAAAACAATGGTGGGATATTGTGAAAAGGCTCAATGACCTGCAAGCCTCACCAAGAATTCTTTACCTGGCCAGACTCACATTCAGATACGAAGGAAAGATACACAACTTCATGGATAAGCAACAACTCAGGAACTTCATGGACTCAAAACCAACTTTAAAAGAAGGACTGAAGGGTCTACTCTAATGCGACCAAACCCATAAGCACAACAAGCACAAACAGAAAGATGACACAAAAATCCGATGACAATAATCGATCTCAATGTTAATGGTCTAAATGCACCAATTAAGAGACACAGAGTAACAAAATGGATTAAAAAATTGAACCCAACATTCTGCTGTCTACAAGAAACGCATCTGAAAAGCAGAACAAACAGACTCAGAGTCAAAGGTTGGAAGACCATTCTTCATGCAAACAACTAGTCCAAAAAGGCTGGTGTGGCCATATTAGTATCAGATAATATAGACTTCAGGCTGAAAAAGTTTAGAAGGGACAATGAAGACCACTTCTTATTAATTAAGGGGTATGTACACCAGGAAGAAATTACACTACTAAACATATATGCACCCAACAAGGGGTCAGCAAAATACATAAAACAACTGCTAAGAGACCTCAAAGAAGACATTAACAGTAGCACAATAATAGTTGGAGACTTCAACACTGCTCTATCAACGATGGATAGATCAACAAGACTGAAACTCACCAAGGAAATTTGGCCCTGAAGGAAGAAATGGAAGAAAGAGAGCTAGTGGATATATACAGGGCTTTTCATGCCAAAAAGCTGAATACACATTTTTCTCTAGTGCACATGGAACATTCTCCAAAATAGACCACATTCTGAGCCACAAAGCAAACCTCAATAAAATAAAAATGATAGAAATTGTGTCAGCTATCTTTTCAGACCATGATGCACTGAAAATGGAAGTTAACCGTACACAGAAACAGGGAGTCAAACCAAACACCTGAAAACTGAACAGCTCGCTCCTGAACAACAAATGATTCATAGAAGAAATCAAACAGGAAATCCAAAGATTTCTGGAAACAAATGAAAATGAAGACACCAACCATAAGAACTTGTGGGACACGGCAAAAGCCATGTTAAGAGGGAAGTTTATAGCTCTGCAAGCATTCATCAGGAAACAAGAAAGGGCCCACATAAATAACCTGACTACACAGCTGAAGACATTAGAAAAAGACCAACAAAAGGAGCCCAAACCAGGCAGAAAAAAAGGAAATAAAAAAACTTAGAGAGGAAATCAATGAGTTGGAAACCAAAAAAGCAATCCAAAAGATTAATGAAACCAAGAGCTGTTTTTTTGAAAAAATAAACAAGATTGACAAACCATTGGCAAGACTTGTAAGGACAGGGAAAGAGACAACCCAAATAAACAGAATCAGAAATAAAAAGGGTGACATCACAACAGAAACCACAGACATCCAAAAGATCATCAGAGATTACATTGAGAGCCTGTATGCTGTGAAACATGAAAATCTGGAAGAAATGGATCAATTCCTGAAGTCCTATAACCTCCCACGGCTGAAACAAGAAGACCTTCAATACCTGAATAAGCCTATCACCATTGAGGAAATAGAAACAGTAATTAAAAGTCTGCCCAAACACAAAAGCTCAGGTCCAGACGGATTCCCTAGTGAACTCTACCAAACCTTTAAGGAGGACCTACTGCCAGTCCTTTTCAAGCTCTTCCAGGAAATAGAAGAAACAGAAACACTCCCAAACAGCTTCTACCAGGCTCATATCACCCTGTTACCCAAAGAAGGAGAGACAACACAAAGAAAGAAAACTACAGACCAATATCCCTGATGAACACGGATGCTAAGGTCTTCAACAAAATACTAGCAAAAAGAATCCAAAGACTCATCAAGAAGATTATACATCATGACCAAGTAGGATTCATCCCGGGTATGCAAGGATGGTTCAACATTCGCAGGTCAATCAACATAATACATCATATCAATAAGAGAAAAAATAAAAACCATATGATCCTATCAATAGATGCAGAGAAAGCATTTGACAAGATCCAGCACCCGTTCATGATTAAAACTCTCCAGAAAATGGGAATTGAAGGGACTTTCTTCAAGATAGTTACAGCCATCTACCAAAAGCCCACAGCGAGCATCATTCTAAATGGGGAAAAGTTGAAAGCCTTCCCCCTGAGATCAGGGACAAGACAAGGTTGCCCCCTCTCACCTCTTTTATTCAATAAAGTAATGGAAGTACTTGCCATAGCAATCAGAGAAGAAAAGGACATCAAGGGCATCCAGATAAGCAAGGAAGAATCAAGCTATCATTATTTGCAGATGACATGATATTACACCTAGAGAACCCTAAACTCTCTACCAAAAACTCCTAGAAACAATAGATGCATACAGTAGAGTGGCAGGATACAAAATCAACACCCAAAAGTCAGTGGCTTTCCTATATACAAATAACGAAAGAGAAGAAAGGGATATTAAGGTACTGTTTCCTTAACATCCCTTGAATTGTTTCCATTCAAAATTGTGCCACAATCTGGAAACAACCTAAATGCCCGAGAACAGAGGACTGGCTAAAGAAACTGTGGTTCATCTACACTATGGAATACTATGCGGCTGTCAGAAAGGATGAAATTATGAAATTTACCTGCAAATGGATGTACATGGAGTCTATCATGCTGAGTGAAATTAGTCAGAAGGAAAAGGACATATATAGAATGACCTTATTCATTAATAGGATATAGATACCAGTGTTTTAATAAATATGGGAAATGATAATGGCAGATTAAAACACACCACTGAATATACACAAAGAGACTTAAGTGATAAACTCTAAATATCGGCAGGGCTAGCCACAATGTGTAAAATAAGAGGGAGAGAGATGAAGAGACAGAGAGAGAGATAGAGAGAGAAAGAGAGGAAACTGGGGTACCTGCTATTAAGGCGGGGGGGGGGGATGGGAGGGGGAGGGGTACATTGGTGGTGGAAATGGGGCACTGGTGGAGGGATGGGTGCTGGAATACTGTATTACCAAGAACCAATTATGAACACCTTTGTAATTGTATGTTTCACGGTGGTATAATAAAAAAATTTAAAAAATTGTGCCACAGAAAATCAAATACCTAGGAATCAACTTACCCAAGTGTGTAAAGAACCTGTAGAAAGAAAACTACAAGACACTGCTCCAAGAGATAAAAGAGGACACAAGGAAATGGAAACATATTCCCTACTCATGGATGGGGAGAATCAACATTGTCAAAATGGTAATACACCCTAGAGCTCTGTATAGATTCAATGAAGTCCCTGTAAGGATACCCATGACATTCTTCAAAGAAATTGACCAAACACTCCTGAAATTTGTATGGAACAATAAACCCCCAAGGATAGCTAAAGCAATCCTTGGGAAAAAAGAAGATGGGAGGCATCACCTTTCCCAACTTCAAACTGTACTACAAGGCAGTAGTAATTAAAACAGCATGGTATTGGAATAAAAACAGACCTGTGGAGCTATGGAATAAAATTCAGTATCCTGACACCCAACCTCAAAAACATGATCATTTAATCTTTGATAAAGGAGCAATGAGTCTAAAATAGTGTAAGGAAAGCCTCTTCAACAAGTGGTGTTGGGAAAACTGGGCAGCGACATGTAAAAAAATGAATTGGGACCTGTGTCTAACACCATGCACAAAAATCAGATCAAAATGGATTAAAGATCTCAATATTAGATTTGAATCCATAAAGTACATTGAAGAAAATATAGGAAAAACCCTCCACGACATTGAAGCTAAAGGCATCTTCAAAGGTGTAACATCACTAACAAAGCAACTAGAAAAAAAGATAAACATATGGGACTACATGAAACTAAAAAGCTTCTGCACCTCAAAAGAAACAATGACTTAGATACAAAAGCAGTCCACAGAATGGGAAAGAATATTCACCCAATACCCATCTGATAAGGGGTTAATATCCAGGATATATCAGGCACTGGTAGAACTTTACAAGAAGAAAACAAACAACCCCATCCAAAAAATGGGGAGAAGAAATGAACAGAAACTTCAGCAAGGAAGAAATTCGAATGGCCAAAAAACATATGAAAAATGTTCATCATCACTAATCATCAGAGAGATGCAAATCAAAGCAACAATGAGATACCACTTTACACCACAGAGCCTGGCACATATTCAAAAGAGCAAGAACAACAAGTGCTGGCGTGGATGTGGGGAAAAGGGAACACTCATCCATTGTTGGTGGGAAAGCCGGCTGGTACAGCCTTTCTGGAAAACAATGTGGACATTCCTCCAACGACTAGAAATTGAATTCCCATTTGACCCAGCCATACCACTCCTGGGAATCTACTCTGGGAAACCAAAAATACGCACCTTGGAAACACCATCCCTACTTTTATGTTCATAGCAGCATTATTCACAATAGCCAGAATCTGGAAGCAACCAGAGTGCCCGAAAATCGATGACTGGATAAAGAAGCTTTGGTCCTACTACACAATGGAATACTCTACAGCTGTTAGGAAAAATGAAGTTATAAAATTTGCCTATAAATGTATGGGCGTGAAGATTATGTTGAGCGAAATTAGCCAGAAGGAGAGAGAGACAGATACAGAATGACTGCATTTATTTACATAACATAAATATATATGTACATATTAAGATACCAATATCCAAGGTCAAGTGAAACATATATCAGGAGGTCTTGTCAAAGGTGGAAATTATCACAAACGTGTGGGAGTCAGAGGCTAGGTAAGACAGAAAATGGAACAGTGTGCTAACAATTGTCGAGGGTACTAATGCCAACCTAGAACTGAGCATTAAATAGAGGAAAATGGATACACATGACAGCCCTTTAATGTATGTTCTGCAATCCACAGTCTGGCAGGGAAGGAAAAGAGAAAGAGAGAGAAAGGGAAGGAAATAAAGAACCTGCCATGGAGGAGGGCTGCGGGAGGGGGAGGGAACCCGGGATGTTGGTGGTGGGGAGATGGCCACTGGTTGCGGGATGGGTGCTGGAACACTGTATGACCAAAACCCAAATATGAACTTTTTAATTGTATATCTTTGTAATTGTAAAATAAAAAAATTTAATAAATAAATAAATAAATAAATAAATAAATAAATAAATACATACATACATAAATACATAAAACAAATAAAAAAGCCTTTTTGGAATTTTGCCGAACCTGTGAGTTTTCATCCATTCCCCCATGGGCTCCGGAGGTAAAAGAGACCTTTTGTCCATATAGTGTAGAGGACCCCAGTGGCTCCCTGACAGAAATCCTCCTATGGTATTTGTCTAAAATCATGACAATTGGAAATCATTCATTCTGGAGTATCTCCTCTGTAGATACTACACAGGGCTAGATATTGTTTGTTTGTTTCCATCTATGTCAAGATCTTCTAATCTTTAAACAAAACAAAAGTTTTCAAGAAAGGAGTCATCAGGGGGTGTCAAATATTTCTCAATATTAAAGAAGATAAAAACTGAGAAGTGCTCATTTGAGTTAATGATGTGAAAATTGCTGATCTCCTTGGCAACTGCAATTTCAGTGGAATTGTTGGTAGGGAAAAAACCAGATTGCAATGAGTTGAGAAGTGAGTGGGAAGTAAGAGAATTAATGATGAATGTATCAAATCCTTCAAAATGTTTCATGATGTATCAGGGTGGAAAAGATGGCTGCAAAGGATTGAGAGACTAAAAGAGAATTGTTTCATTAATTTAAGCTAATGGAGGGGTCTGGGTAGATAGTACCAGTAAGCATTTCCTTTGCATACAGGCTATCTGGGTTCAGTCACCATTTTCTGTATGATCACCTCAGGCTGGCCAGAAATGATCTTTGAGGGCAGAGTCAGGAATAAGCCCTGCCAGGTGTGTTCCCTCCGCCTCCAAAAAAAAAAAAAAAGAGAAAAAAAAGCTAATGAAATGAAAAGAAAATAATATGTTTAACTGAAATAGAGAAATCAATGAAGAAGCCATCTCAATAAGGATGGTATGAAAAAAAATCACTTATAGTTTTAACAAAAACTAATAGTTACTTTTGGAGAGGGGCCATTTACCAATCTATTGGTAAAATATTGAGGGATTTTCTTTCTAACCCCATTCATTTTAAAATAGAAAGTTTACCTGTTGAACATGAATTAGATGGAAAATGGAACCTCTATAAGCTTAATTTAAAAGTAATAAAAGAACGAAAGAAGAAACAGTTAATTTGAACTAGGAAGAAAGAACAATGTTAGTGACATAGCCCATATACATATTTCTATATAGAATACAAGAAATAGACAACCCTCAGTGTAATTATCCCTATACCTAAGTATAAGCTCATGTGGAAAATGAAGGATTTAGGAGCTTATAAAATGACATCAAGAAAATCTACTCCATTGAATTTAATGAGGTATGCAATCCAGTTTTTTAATAAATAAGTGATATATCAAGGGTAAGCATACATTGTATTTTTAAGACAATAGAAAAAGTAAGCAGAAACTGAGCATTACATCATTCTGGATTACTTTTTTAAGGTATTAATACTAAATACTTTAATGGCTTTAATAGATGAAAATTGAAATTTTTTAACAAAAGTTATATCTGAAGTGCATTTAAAAATCATCAGCAAAAAGTAAAGCTAAGTTATAAAAAAGAAGTAATGATTAAAAAAGAAGTAATGATTAAATGCCTATTGATTTGTGATAAATAACACAAAAATAGTATTTATAGGCCACTCTCTGAAAACACTTTGTTGTGAAAGTAAGGGGAAGTAAGGCAAGTGGAAAAGATGTACGACATGAGGCTTAATTTGTTTTTAGTGTTACTCAGCTTGTTTGTGTCCATATTGAAAAAATAATGTAGAAGATGGGGAGAAACTGATGTAAGAAAAGGAGTAATGATAGACATAGTATTGTGAAAGTGGGGTGCTAGAATTCATCTAGTACTAGTAAAAATTTATCTTTGATATTAAACAAAGAAGGGATATTTTTGTCTATCATAATACAGGGATAGAAAATATATTTACCATGTGTGCATTTCATACATATTAGAAAGAATTTCGAGAACCTAAATGAGTACTTCCCATTTTATGAATTCAATGTGAAGCAAGATCTTAAGAACAGAAAGCATGACAGCAGGATTTGGAAAAGAAATAGAAAGTTGTCCGTAGTTATTTTAGTTTCCTAGTTATTTTTCTATGATCACTTTGATTTATCTTGACCCTTAGCAGATTCTGGATAGTGAACAGTTCTCAGTTATAAACAATGATAAAGCTACTTGGCAGAAAGTGAAATGAGGAGGGGAAATGGAGACTTCAGACCTTTACACCACATGACACTTGTACCTCTCATTCTCAGTCTGCTTTATATCAGCACTTCAGACTGTGAGATTCCATCTGGGTTCACAGGGAGAACACTCCTGGAGATCTAATATCTTTCTTTACTTTCTTTGAAGATGTGTGCTTTTATAATCACTGCAGGAGAAGTAGAGGAGAGGGATTAAAAGAAATACCTGAAGAGCACAATGAAATTTCATTAGCAGATCTGAAAGTAGGCTGTGCTCACTATGTGCAGCAGAGCACATATCATATGAAAAAATAATAGATTGACACAACATCTTGGTGGAAGTGGGAGTTTGAAGGCCAATTAAACAAAACTATTTTTTCCAATGTGTCAAAATAATGCAAGTTGCTGTGCTAAATAAATTCATGCCATACTGCTGTGAAAATTGAATGATTAATACACTTCAGTATTATTCTTGCTTAGTTTAAGTCTACTGTCTTGCAAAGCAGATTAATGATTAGTGTGCAAAATGCATATCTATATGGATTTTTTTTTCATTTTGAGTCAACAGCATTGCTCAGGGGTTACTCCTGGCTTTGGACTCAGGAATTACTCCTGGCAGTGCTGGGGACCATCTGGGATGCTGGGGATTGAACCCTGGTCATCCATGTGCAAGGCAAATGCCCTAACTGCTGTGCTATCGTTCTGGCATCTCCTTATGGATTTTAAATTCCATTTGAGTTTTCTGTTTCTATGTCCCATGTTCTTCCATCTTATGCTTTTTTCTCATTCTGCATTTCAACATATAACATCAGGCCCTATACTTGAAAGAAAGTAGTAATTTGAAACTAAAACCTACAAGACTTTGTGTGTGAAAACAATTACTAATAAATCATGTGTGAAATGTTAACAAAAAATTTGGAATATAATAATGTTGAAGTGTATATTTCTTATCTTTTTTTTTGGTTGGTCACACCCAGTGATTCTCATGGTTTACTCCTGGCTTTACACTCAGGAATTACTCCTGGTGGTGCTTGGAGTACCATATAGGATTCCAAGGACCAAACCTGGGACATTGGCATGCAAGGCGAATGCCCTACCTGCTGTACAGGGTCCAGCCCCTGAAGTGTATTTAAATTAGAAGAAATTTAAAAACATGCTGAACAATGTTCGTGTAAAAATAAGGAAAAATTCAAGATACTTTTCATCAAAAAGCAATGCTTTATTATAGTTATAATTTTACTTTTCTATTAAAAATTAAAGAAATATTGCCTGAGTTTTTTCTTTTTACTCTCAGAGTTCATTCTATTAATGTAGTGACCCTGATTTTTTAAAATGAGTCAATAAAATTGTGCAGAAAAATTGAATAAATATTATCCTTTTAGGTATCTTATCAATTACCTTTCCCATATGGAATTAATAAATTTTGTTTTGAAAATGTTTTCCTATTATGGGATGTGATATATAAATATTTCCATATATATTAATTTTGGATAAAACAATAAAATTAAGAAGTTTTGAATTTTTAGACCCAATGTTGTTTTCAACATAAACTCATGCAAATATAAAAGAAAACTGAAAATTTAGATATGATCTTTGCTAATCCCTTTGATAGGACCATTGAGAAAGTTAACATATCAATTAATTTCATTTCAAAATTATTCTATGGAAAATTTGAGTTTTATTGTTCCAAACAAATATTAGAAATAAAATAAGAAAATAAATGCTAATTTAGTTTGCATTTTTAATAAAATAATGTAATCAACGATAAGTATAATCACACACTTGAGTTAGTATTATAAGGACACTGGAGATATAAAGTTCATTCAAAACATTGCTTGATTAATTATTTCATTTATATACCACATATGAATTTGTTTTATTTTTATTTTGGCTTACAAAATTATTCTTCCATTATAAAAATGTGTGCAAAGTGTTGAACCACGTCCGTATCTACAATGGCACATAATTTTTTGTTGTTTTGTTCTCTGAGCCACACCCTGTGGTTCTCAGGGCTTACAACTGTCTCTGCAGTCAGAGATCACTTTTGGCAGTGTTCAGGGAATATAGTGGTATTGGGGGTAAAACCCACAAGTTAATACTTGCAGGGCAAGCACAGTACCTACCTTACTCTCCCTCTGCCCCCCACATTTAAAAAAATATACATAAATTAGTTCCTTCTATTAAAAACCTAAGGTCTAGAGATTTGTTTCTGTGATAAGACAACAGGTACATCACATCTCTGACTTTCAAGTATATTGTACAATGTGTATCAACTAAATGAAAGGCAAAGCAATTTTTTTTAAATATCTTATTATACTACCCTGAAATAAACAGTTACAAAGATGTTCATGTTTGGGTTTCGGTCATACAGTGTTTCAGCACCCATCCCTCCACCAGTGCTCATCTCCCACCACCAATGTCCTCAATTCCCTCCCCATCCCCTAGCCTGCCATTATGACAGGCTCTTTATCTCTTTACTCTTTCTCTTTCTTTCTCTCTCTCTTTCTCTTTCTTTCTCTCTCTCTTTCTCTTTCTTTCTCTCTCTCTTTCTCTTTCTTTCTCTCTCTCTTTCTCTCTTCCTTCTCTTAAATCCTTGTGGATTGTAATACTTAAATTTAGAGGTTATCATGTGTATCTTTTTGCCTGTATCCAATGCTCAGTTTTAGGCTAATATTATCACTTTCGATACCTAGTGTACTATAAATTACAGGGATCAAATATGGGTCTCCTTTTCTGAGCAAGTGTTTCAGTCTTTTGAAATGTCTCCTGGCCTCTGTTTTGAGTACTTTCAAAGGAATCTAAAAAATAGAAGGTTTTATGAGCAATGACATTATAAATTATTTTTCTCATTACATAATTTATGATGAAACAATTTTTCAAATCACAGGGAAATTCACAGTAGTTTTAGGGTCAAAGCTTATTTCTTTAAATCTATATCTATATCTATCTATCTGTCTATATATATTATGCTTCATAATAAAAACATTATGGAGTATTTCTTTTAGTAAGTATTTCTTTTAGTATGCTTTGAAGTTAGTTGGAGGTTGGAGAAATTTTATATTTTTAAGTAGTAGTAGTACATTCTTCTCTGTAATACGTTCTTGTTATGTGTCAATAGTAAGAGATAGATAATCCTAATGACCTTTCATTTATTTCTACTTTTTATTCAAAAAGTCAAAGCTTACAGATATTGCTACTTGTTATAGAGTTCAAATAAATAAAGAAAATTAATTTTTACCTGATAAAAGGATGATAATTCCACTAAACATAGACATTAACATGATATAAGATATTAACCCTCCCATTCTGTGGTAAATTAGTAACACAGGTTAAAGCTTATTTAGAGTCAAGTTCAGGACATAGAGCATGTGATTCAGTGAAACTTGCTGTTTTTAAGAAATGAATCACATATCTTTAATTTTATGAACATATTACTACTAAAATTTTTATTATTGACTCAATGAAAATATTATTAGGATTATAAAAACCATGTATATTCCAAGTCTCTAAGATAAAAATCAGAATTTATTATATTTTTTCAATATTGATATTATTACATATATATTATTTTAGGGCTGATAAAAGAAATGACCTTAAAATATGACAGTTATAGGGTCCAGAGTGATAGCACTGCATATAGCATACTTGCTTTGCATGCAGGTGACCCGGTTTCCATCCCCAGCACCACATATGGTCCCCAAGACCACCATGAATGGTCCCTGTGTTCTTGTAGGTATGCCCCCAAAAAACCAAAAATGGCAAAAAAGCCTATTTCCAGGAAAGATTCCCTTTAAACACAGCCAGAAGTCTCATGAATATCTCATGCAAATCCTATCAGCTCATTACTGGAGAGTATCTGATTAGTTCAAGCACTTGCATGTTTTAGTGATCTGCATTTTTTAATGATTTATTTATTCTTGTTTTAACAATAGAATCAGGGTTATTGCCTTGTATTTGCACTGCTGCAACACCAGGCCCCCCACCAGAGGCCATTAAAAAGTTTATTCAGAGCTCACAGTTCCCCTGAGAAGAGGTTATTTCACATCACACAGAGCCACAGAAAGAATAAGAGTAATTTCAGTGGTAGGAAGAGTAAGGAGAATGCAGGAGCAAGAATCTTTATTGTGCGCTCATTACAGAAAATGTGAAGTAGGGTAAGTAAGTAGTCTTTAAATTGGTGCTTTTGGATAATTTTAGCAGACTCTGGTTCTAGGGGGCTCTCTCAATATGTGTCTATCCCTGAATGATTTGGCCAGTAGAAGACACCCTACTAGAATATAAAATCCTTGTAGAAGAAGTAGTAAAGAGAAGGGGCTTGGGTTGATAGTTTGCATAAAAACTCTAAGCTCCCAGGAGGTCACTGTTCTTTGTAAAATTTGAAGAGCCCTGCTGGGTCAGTCTCTCCCTACTCATTAAGGTCTCAGATGTCAGAGTATCAATTTACAGGAGTAATTATGTTTCCTTATCCTTTGTATTTCTTTAAAGGAGGATACTCTAGTAATGGATGGATCATACTAAGTGAACCATCTTGAATGTTCAGTTCACTGAAATATACTGCTGACTTTAATCACAGCACTAAGTAGGAACTAAGGAAAATCTACCTTCATGAACTCTATTCAATGCACAGAACCATGAAATAATTTGGCTTGCAGTCATACCAGGTAACTTGATTCTTGCTAGGTTCTAGTGGTTGTGGCTGGTGGGGAGACTAGCTTCTAATTGCAAAACATGAAGTGCTGGGAACCATATCTAGCCTCTTGCATGCAAAAACTTGAGCTAAACCCAGTAAGTTCTCTCTCTAATCCAACAGATAGGTCTTAAGTGACTGGGTTTGTGAATATAATAATTTTGGAAATAGATAACACAAAATCTGAGTGTGCGTGTGTATGTACCTACGTATACTGGACAGAGCAGAGGAAAGCTAACAAATGTACAAAATGTTAACAATTAGTCAATATACAGACAATGTGAATGATTTTTTTCTTAGTATTTTTCATGTTTTTTGCACATTTGAAAACAATTTGCTACTAGTTTGAGGAGAAATATAGAAAAATATCTTAAGTGCAACATTGTTGCAGGACACCTAAAAGCCTAGGCCTCTGCATCACTTCATAGATAGGGAGATAGTCTGAATGGGGCAGTCTTATCTGACCATGTATTCTGTACTGGCTGGTATAAATAAATATTCTCTCATGCTACCACAAGCATCATGGGACTAGCTAGATCTTACCAGCATATTTGCCTGGCCACGTTGGATCTCTAAGCAATTAGACCAGAGAGAAATGCTGTTTGCCTCCAAGCAAGCAAGCATGGCTCCTTGATAACTCAAAGGCAACTAAAATACAAAACTACCATGAAATAGACAAGACTCTTGTGAAGGCTTGGAGAAATATTTAACTGGCATTAGTATTAGTCTTTGGTACAGAGACATGCCATCTCGGAAACCCCTTCTCTACCCTATAAAGGCAATTCCAGGCAGATCTTGGCTCAAGGTATGAGGTGAGGTGCTGGGAGAAATTACCTGAGGGCATTTGATCCTTCCTGCCAGGGGAAGTTACATTTGGCTTGTAGCTTCTCCCAGCTCTGCTAGGAGGCTTTTTAATTATCTCTGGGTCCTTGTAAACAACCAGATGTCTCCCTGAAGTTGCTACATTCTATGGAGCAGTTTTCCTGTTTTCATCTCTAGATAGCCCAGCCAAGAATGGGCTGGGCTGGGGTGTTTGGGCGGATTTCTAGCTATAAAATAAGCTGCAAGAAGAAAGAAGCTCTCTTTTTTTCCCCTTTTGCCATTCCGGCTTCCCTTGGCTTTTTGCTTCTCCATCCTCTCCATTCTCTGTTGGGCCTCAACACGTGGTGGCAGCCCTCTTGGCCTACACCTGGCTGGGGCCTAGCTGGGAACCCAGAGTCGGAGGTTTTCCCTGCTCTTGGATTGTATATTGGAACCTGTAATGGTAAAGCCCTTTTAAAACTGCATCGGATTCCTGAGTTTTCATCCATTCCTCGCCGGCCGGAGGTAGAAGGGAACTCACTTCCCGGCACTGTTGGGGACCCCCGCGGAGCTCCCCGACACAACATAAAAATTTAAAAAAATTCTATTATGCAAGAGAGAAGATCGAACTAAACCTTTATACTGCATTGATAATTATATAAATAGAAAAGTGTCCTTACTGTAGTTGAAAGTTGCATAGCTACCTAATTTCTGCTAAACTATGAGAAAGAAAAAAGCCCTGCTCATAGAAGAAATGTGAAAATATGGCCATAAAAAATACTCACATTAGACTCTTTAGAAAGCTCGTAATCACCACTTAAAAATATTGAATCACCTTGAGATACACCATTGAAAAGCTGTTCATGATGGACTTCAATACACAGTGTTCCAACACCCATCCCACCAGCAGTGTACTCAGTTCCTCATTTTTCCTCCCATCATCCCCTTCTCCCCCCATTCTGCTTCTATGTCAGAGACTCTCCTCTCTCTCTCTCTTTCTCTCTCTCTCCTCCCTCCCTCCTTCCCCATCCTACCCATTGACCAGTCCTCCTAGTACCTGTTTTGTCTGGCCTTAGATATTAATCTCATACTATTTGTTTTAATATCCCACAAATGAATGCAGTCATTCTATATGCATTCTATCCTTCTGATTCATTTCACTCAGCATGATACTCTCCATATATATCCATTTATAGGTAAATTTCATGACTTAGTTTTTCCTAACAGGTGCATATATTCCATTGTGTAGTTGTACTAAAGTTTCTTTATCCAGGGGTTCATTCTCAGGAACTCAGATTGTTTCCAGATTCTGGCTATTGAGATTGTAATGGACATTAAAGTGTAGATGGCATTTCTGCTGTGCTTTGGGGGTCCCAAGGACATATTCTCAGAAGTAGATGTGTTGGGTCAAATGGGAGATCAATTTCTAGCTTTTTGAACAATGTCCATATTGTTCCAAAAAGGCTGGACCAGTTGGCATTCCCAACAACAATGAATGAGAGTTCCTTTCTTCCAGCATCTGTACCAGCACTGGTTGTTCTTGTGCTTTTTGGATGTGTGCCTGTCTCTGTCATGTGAGATGATATCTCATTGTCGAAAGCTGGTAATTATTGTCATTTATTTCCAGGTAAACACTTGTGAAAAAACAAGTGTTCTTATATTTTGATAATTTCAAAAGAAAAAAAAATAACACCCCTCTCATTCAAAACCAAAGTAAAAATATAATTTCAGATTTCTTGAAAGCTTACCATTTCGCAAACATATGATTAGAAATCAACTGCTTCTAGTTTATTTTCTGTGCTTAGTTCCAGTTTTATTGTAACTGTCCAGCATGCTAGTCCAACATGCTAGTCAATAGGTTATGTACACAGCTATATATGTACATTTACGTAAATATATATGTACACACATATCTATTCATAGACATACAAATATAAGCACATATATAAGTAAAATTGAAGTAACTTTGCATAATATTTCAGGTGTGCATCATCAAAAATCTTTATGTCTATAAAGCACATTAAGCTCACTGAAAATCCATTCCACCCTTCATCATAAAATTGACCCCTTGACATGAATTTAACTACACCACTTCCTCTTTCCTTTCCTGGTAACTGCTAATTAGTTTCATAGTCCTTTTGTTGGTTTTGTTTTGTCTTTGGCCGCATCTGGCAGTGTTTAGGCTTACTCCTGGCTCTGCACTAAGGGATCACTCCTGGAGGAAGCCATATGCTGGGTTTGGGGGGACAGCTGGGTTCCCTGGCAATATCAGGGAGCGGGATTCCCTTCTACCTCGAGGGACTGGTGGTCAGCAGACGAAATTCATGAATACAGAAAGTTCCTAATAGCTTTACCTAAGCAAGTTCTGGTAATAAAATCCAAGGTCAGGGAGACCCCAAACTTCCAATTTCTATATAGATTAGGTAATATCTATATGCATAGTTATTATATATATAGCTATTATCATATATATATTTATATATATAGCTATTATCCCTGAACTCTGCAAGGTCCAATCTGTATTAAAATAGATATTGCATGCTTTGCCTAAGAAATTTCTGAGTCATGTTCACTTGCCCAGGGACAGGATAGCATGACTCTTTGATCTACAGGGCTATTTTATATAAAGGACGACCAGCAGCCATGGTCATTCTGATAAAACTCTACATGCAAATGTTCCCTTGTGGGGACCTATGGGAGTAGTGAAATAAAATACTTTGACTAGCTAACACAGAATTCATGGTAAGGATTTTTTGCCATGCAGAAAACCACTGAACCAAACTGTCTTCCTGCTCCCAATCTAACAGTGTGAATTGTAAGAGGGAGTTTCAGGCAAAAGGCAGCTGGTTCTAGCAGATGTGAGGCTCTAGGTAGCTGGGATGCAGGGCTCATTAGGATATATACTCCAACACTGGAGATCAAACCCAGGTAAGTTGTGCACAATACAAGCACCCTACCTAATAGGAAATAGATATATTGCCCTGATTTTGTTAAAGAAAAATAATGTTTTGCTATTTATATATACCTGTGAGTATAAATATATAATATATGTATATATACATATATATTTATGATATATTCTCTGGATTAGATATATAGTATAACTTACTTTTTTTTTTGCTTTTTTGGGTCACACCACGCTATGCTCAGGGATTACTTCCGGCTCTTTGCTCAGGAATTACTCCTGGCAGAGCTCAAGGGACGATGTGGTATGCCAGGGATCGAATCTGGGTCACCTGCGTGCAAAGCAAAAGCTCTACCCACTGTGCATTCGCTTTGGTCCCCCTACCTTACTAAATTTTATTTTACACTTCTTTCTTTGGAGACACTCTCAGAAGTGCTCAGTAACTTTCATAACTTGAGCATTGCTAAGGTGGAGACATCCTATGGGATGTTACTGTGATGTTACTGGGATTACATCTAGGCCTTATACTTGCAAGGCCTGTGCTTTGCTATTTGAATTACATGCCTGGCTCTTTGTTGTTTTAGAATCAAAGAAACTTCTCTTAAAATTTTCTGATTATTATTTACAATCACATATTTGTAATCATTACATTAATATTATAATTAATGTATTACAATATTGTAATATTGTAATTAATGTATATAATTACATTAATATTGTAATCATTATGTTAATAATTTTTCTCTATTGTAAACAATTAATTAGTTCCATATACTGTCATATAAACTGGATTTTATATATAAAATATTAAATTTTAAGGAATTTATTGAATATATACATGTTTACCCAGCCGGTAATCAACTCAAGGATTCAAATATACATATATGCCTTTATCTCATTGCCCATGCTTTAATTATTACAATTTATAGAGAAGTTCTCTTCCTTATTTTTGTCCTGTTTATGAATAGCTAAATAATGGGAATGTGGTATTTTACTTAGTATTGTGTTTTCCATTCAGAAATAACTGATCTTTATATTATGTTTGGTATGTTGGTATTTGGGTTCTAGAATTATGAAGGTTTATAGTGGAAGTCCCTGCTAGATATCATAATAAAGAAAAGAAAATATAAAGGAACTTTATAGTGGAAGTCCCTGCTAGATAAAAAGTTAAAATATTCTTCCTTTTCTATTTAGGTTAGGTGCTAGTTAATAGTGTGAAGGACATATATTCCTATCAGAGAGGAAGGACATAGTTTGAGGGTGAGGATTAAAGCTTCTTTGTTTATGAATTATTTTGAGAACATACTTGAGTTCAATACACTTGCTTTGAGATAATCACATATTTAGAAACAATATTTATAATGAATAATTTGAAAGTTAATTTGTCAAATATATCTACTTTAGGCACTTCATTTTGTAATTTATGTAAACAAGGACTTTCCCTCTCTATAACAAAAAAAAACAAACGTCAAAATCAGGAAAGTAACATTGAAGCATTTATCCTATCAGAACCCTTTTAAGTTTCTTTGCTTGTTCAATTTATAATTACTGGCTGTGTTTATCTTTCATTTCTATTTTGTCTTCAGCCTGGGAAAGTTCCTTAGACTCTTATGTGAAGATAACTGATGTTTTCTTCTGAGTAAATTCAGATAATGTGTTATTGGTAGAACTGTAATGAAAGTAGCTGCTTCTTCTACTTTGTATTAGTTCACATGAGATTATTTCAGTTTCCAAGGAATTACTGGTTGTTTATTTTTAGGGCTTTATTATTATGATATCTAGCAGGGACTTCCACTATAAAGTTACTTTCTGAGAAATTAGTAAATAAATATTATATATATCATATATATTTCAGGCATTCAATGTTCTCTTTATATTTTCTTTTTTATATATAGTTTCTTATTTTATTTAATGTATTGTAATTATTGTACATTGGGCTTTTCATGTTGTTTTTGATCTTACCAATGGGAGACCTTTCATAAAGCCGCTTTGTGTTCTTTGGACATGTCCTCACACCATACTTCAAGGATTTCCCTTGTCTGTGGCAAATAATATTCTAGACCATTTTGTTATTACCTTGTTTCACATATCTTATCACATCTTCCAAAGCCTGATAGCTTTTTATATAAATAATTTTAAGAATCACTTGATCACTTGACATCCCGGTACTTGTCGATTTGCTCGAGCAGGTGCCAGCAACTTTTCCATTTGACCCTATGACGTGCAGTGTAGACCAATGGTATCTGCTTGCTCCAGGAATAGAAGAGCCTCAAACCGTTCATTCAGGGTGAAGCAGGAATGTCCTGTCGGGTCGGAGGCGCAGAGATGAGACACCAGGAACGCGATGTATATCCATTAATATTTTTAATGATCACCAGCAGGGAGGGCAGCAGTTCTCATCTTGGTGGCTAACTGACCGAGCTGATTGACTGCAGCTAACTGACCAGAGCTCACTGGCGTGAGCTCACTGACTTGAACTAACTCATTTGACTGACCGAACTGACTTGAGCTGCCTGACTGACTTTGTTCCACTCGCCCATCTGCTTGGCTTCTGGGCTGCCACTTCTGCTGGCTCCGCCCATCCAATTGGGAGGGAGGCTGGTCAGGAGAAACCATAGGAATGCTCGAGGCCTTAGAAGTGGCTGGAGCCGCAGTGGTTAGTTACAGAAAAAAAATCCCGCTTTTCCGTGGCCGCTGGAGCCAAGCTGGCAGACTCACTCTCTAACAAACTTATGATTGTTTCGGTAAGGTTCCCGGGTTGTTTGCGGGCCTGGACTGGCCCCTTGATTCGCTTTCCCAACTCTGTAGAGATGGGAGTAAGCCAGGGTCTTGACGAAGTCTGACCATCTTGTAGGTGGGCGACCACGTGATCTTTTGACATCCCTGGGATCCAGTTGGTAACGACTCTAGTCGCTTCCAAATCGCATTACATGTCCAGCCCATCTGATTTTTGATGCCTTGGCAAACAACACAGCGTCCCTGATTCTGGAACAGTGATGGAGATCGAACTCCGGATTCCTTCTCTCACTTGAGTGAGGCGTGATATTCCAAAATAGCTCTTTTTATTCCTCTTTTGGAGACCCAAGTAGTGTTCTGATCCTGCTTTTGTAGGTCCCAGGTCGGTCTCTGAGTATTTTAGCGTATGTTAATTCAGTTCCAATCCAAAACAACTAGCTTGATCCTAGTTATTTCCCTTTCCATTTTTTTTACCTACTTCTATGTAATGAAAGTAGCTGAAGTTTCTTACTTACTTCTATGTGTGACTTCCAAAATATTAAATATACTAATTCATTGCTTCTGAAAAGTTTTAATAATTACACCCTCCTTCACAAAACGTACTCCCTTTCATTTTATTAATCTAACTTCACAAATGATTTGCTCAGAAAAAATGGCCATTTCAATCTGTTGGTCACCAGTGTACAACTGTTCTCCTCACCCAGCTGGGGCTAATGATGCCTGGTCCCTTATTGAGGTAGTCCGTGTGGAAGCTGTCCTTACTTTGCTTGACAGTTTAGGCTCCTCAAGATCACAATCTTATGAAATAACCCTCCTAATTCGGCTTTTTTGTGTGTGTGTATTCTATGTGAGACCACTTGTAAATGCTTGGGTTGATACTTCACTTTGTTTACTTCCCTTATTACTCACAGTAGACACCTGCCTTTCTCACAGTCATCTAATGACTTAGGAATAATGTATTTTGGCAAAGTGAAGAAACGGCTAAGAAAAAGAAAGAAAAGTGAGAGAATAGTTTCCCAACAGCTCTTTAAAATTTTCTTTTTCTCTATACAATTTTTGAATATTGAAAATTTGCCTACATAGAATATATATTTTATAAGATATAGTTATTTATTTTGAAGTTTTCAAAATACCAAATTGTGAAACCATTTTTAATGACAGTTCTCTACCAATCTCTCACACCCCTGCATTTCTTATAAGGGGAGACATTAACTGACAATTCTCTATGATGCTCCCACATGTATTGTGAATTTTTTCCCCCACCAACTCTATCTTTTCAAGGCTATTAGATTACAAAGGGCCTTGAAAGAATAGATTGATTCTAGCTATTTTGGAGGAGAGGTCAGATTTTGATGTTCTTGATATGATAAAGATGTCTCCCTGTAGGTTAATATGGCATAAGTTTGCCTGTTTTCCTGTAGTCTATTATAAAATATTGGAGCTTCATAACCTATTGTTTTGTGGTAGCCTCATTCTATCACACTGTTGGTATTTGAGCTTGGGAACTATCATGAAAAAATGATAATCTAGCTTCTGACATGGCTATGATTAATAAATAGCCCTTTGTCTCTGACTCAGGAATCATCTTTGTCAGCATCTCTGAAACTGCTAGAATAACTTGCTTTCCAAAAAAAGAAAAATGACACTTTATAGTTACTGTGATAAATGCATTTTGCCGATAATAAAAAGTAATACCTTTCTTTATTTTCAAAATGTTTATTAATTATTGTTTATTTTGTTTAGTTTTATTTCTGGGTCAGACCTTATGGCATTCAGGGCTTACCTCCTACTTCCGTGCTTAGGGATCACTCTTGGTAGGACTTAGTAGTCCTTGTGTTCTTCCAGGAATCAAACCTGGGTTGACTGCCTGCAAGCTACTGCTATAATTGTTATACCATCATTTTAGTCTTTTGAAAATGAAAATGAGTAGGTGCAGGAGGAGGAGTAGGAAGGAAGAAGGAGAAAGAAGAAAGGAAGAGTGAGGGAAGGAAGAAGGAAGCAGAAGCAGCCTGGACATTGGTGTTACAATAATGTTTCACTTACTAAAACATCCCTTTAGGAATAGTACTCCTTCTAATTTTCTAATTTGTCATCGTAGGGAAACATATTTTATGCATGTTTGATGTTTTTTGTATGGTGCTGTGTATTAAACCTGGGGTCTCAAACATGCAAGACATGTACTCTGCCACTGAGATACATTCCTTGTCTATTTTCATGATACTAACATTGTATCCATGTTCCAGGCAACAAAATGAAAGAAAGTTAAAAAGCAATTGATGGAACCATCAGTTTGACCAGCAAAGGTTTTGACCTGAGACTCTAAGTCTGTTGACTTCCTCTTAGCTCACCAGGGCCATGTAGGGTGCCCATTTGCTTTAGGGTAAAAGAGAATGTTCCTTAAGTCTTTCAACAAATCATTAATAATCTTTGTGTTTTTATATTGTTATTTTAATTTTTTAAATATTAAAACACTGTGATTGACAAATTTCCTCACAGTACAGTTGTCACAAGTATTCATTGTTTGACACCAGTTCCACCACCAATGTGCCCCTACCACCACCAAACGCCAATGCCACCCACCTACTCCTCATTGCCATGCCAGCTCCCCTAGTTTGCTGCAATCACATTGATTATAGCAATTTATATATGGGCAAGGACCTGGGAAGGACCTGTCCCTAGACTTGGTTCTTATGTTAGCCCCGTGGGTAGGAGCTGCAGCAGCTGTGTGTCTGGTCGATGTCTCCAGCATGTCTGATCATGGCTGCTGTGGAGCTGTAGTCATGCCCACTGGGTTATTGCAGGTGGGGACTGAGGGGGAGGGACCTCAATCCCGCTCAAACCCACAAGCCACAGAAGCTCACGTGTTTGGTCGCCAGAGGATTCCTGTTGAAACTGACCAGGGATGGAGCCAGTTTCCCCCTCGTTGCTCCATGGGTCTCTCTCGGCTGGTAGGTGGTGCAGCAGTTGTGCATTACTGACTATGGTTTCTGCCTAATTAATATTCTTTGAATACATTGAAAATATTTCTCATTTGGTGTATTATTTTCTCTTATTTATCTTGCCTAGGTTGGTCAAGTATCTTTTTTGAAATGTCTTTGAAAAAAAAACAGTATGGGTTATTTTTTCTATGATAAAATAACAAGAACTAGATTTATATTCTCACTTGAAGCATTAAAAATAAATGGAAATATACTAAATAATGATTCTTATCACTTCTGATATTAGGTAGAATAGAATGATGGTGCCTGAGAAAGAAGATGCCATGCAGTATTTTTTTAAGCATTTGAGGTCAGCTACTAGATTAATTTACTCCACTTCCCTACGTCTGGCCATAAGAAACAAGAAGACAAGATACTTTTACATGATATGGTACATGTAGCAATATTTACTGCTTGGAGCTGATTTCTCAATTCTCACTTCCCACAAGTTAACGCTACAAAAGCCAGGTGTTACCTCTATATCCACCGAGGGTACCTAAGAGAAGAAATACCCCAAAATTAGGAGACCCTCTAATTTTATTAGTAAACTACTAGCAAATCAAAGCAAATCTAATTCTTGTTTTAATAAATAAATTTTATTATCATTCTGATGAAAACTATATCCTGTTCCCAGAAAAAGGTACTGTCCTTATATTCTGCCACAAATTTTAGACACACAATAATTCAACACCAGTCCCTCTAACAGTGACAACTTCCTCTACCAGGTGTTCCCAGATCCTCACTCCATCCCCACCATGTCCCATTAGTAGTGATATATAAATTCTCTTCCCATCCCAACCCTTATTTACCACTGCAAATGATATCTAAACATTTCCTCCCTACAACTGGAGGAGATAAAGGCTTTTCATTTTTGGGGGTGTTAGGTGTGGGGGTGTTAAGTACACTGTTGCGGAGAGCCTGCGCATCTGGCCAGGAGTTGCACCCTGCAGGCCACTTTGTAGATAGGAGGAGGACAGTTTGAATGTGGCAGATCATCTGACCATGTATTCTATACTGGCTGGTATAAATATTCTCTCATGCTGCCACAATCATCTTGGGACTAGCTAGATCTTATCAGTATTTTTGCCTGACCACATTGAATCTAAAGTAATTAGACCAGAGAGAAATGCTGTTTGCCTCCAAGCAAGCAAGCAAGCATGGCTCTCTGATATGTCAAAGGCTAATATGCAGAACAACCATAAAGTAAAGATGAGACTCTTGTGAAGGCTTGGAGAAATATGTAACTGGAAATAAAATATTCTTTGGTACAGATGCATGCCTTTGTATTCTGAGATACAGTTCACCTCAGAAGCCCCTCCTCCACTCTTCCCTGCAGGGCACTTCCAAGGCAGATAATGGCGAGGCAACTTTAACATCTCAAAGGGCCAAGGTGGGATCCTGGGAGAAATTACCTGAGGGGATTTGACCCTGACTGCTCTCGGTTGGAGTGGGCAGTCTGTGTTGCAGGGTTATAAAAAAACTGGTGCCAGAGCGATAGTCCAGCTGGTAGGGCGTTTGCCTTGCACGCAGCTGGCAAGCCGCCCCTGGGTTCGATCTCTGGCATCCTATATGGTCCCCGAGCACTGCCAGGAGTAATTCCTGAGTGCAGAGCCAGGAATAATCCCTGAGAATCGCAGGGTGTGACCCAAAAAGCAAAAAAAAATAAAGTAAAATAAATAAAAAATAAATAAAAAACTGTAGCCTGCTTTCTTTCCGCATTCTTTTTGGCGCTCTCTTTCTTGCCTCTTTACTGACTCCTGTCTGCAGGGCCTTAACACATGGTGGCAGCCATCTTGGCCAACACATGGCCCTGGCCCCTGCTGGGAACCCTAAGTTCAGGGTTTTCCTATTTCTGATTTGTATGCCAGAACCTGTATAAGTAAAGCATTTTGAAACTTTACTGGATTCTTGCATCTTTCTCCTTCCACCAGCTGCCAATCCTCTGGGGCAGAAGGGGGTCCCTGACACTGCTCCCAGATTTTGTGCAGAGCATACCAGCATTTCCCGCATGGGGTGTTGTATCTTTCACAGTGTAAAGCCTTTTTATTTGATGTAATCAAATTTGTTGATATTTGCATTTCTCTTGCCAATGGAGTGAATCTAAAATACATCTGTGATATTGAGTTTCTATAGCGAGTTTATTAACAAAATTTATTTGTAAAATAGAACAGTGTTCAGAAAGTTTTCAGGCTATTCTCACTGATTCTCTGCAAATCGGACTGGGAAATTCTATACTAGGGTTTCAGTATACACTGGTGCTATAGATGCCAAGCAGTGCAGGAACAATCACAGTAGACCTAGGGCTTCCAGGGCTACTGCCAGAAATGCTAAAGAGATTACATCGTGCCAGGGATTAAACCAGAGTCAGGAACTTAAACCCTGAACTGTCTCTTAAGTTCCCTCTACTGTAGTTTAATTGATTTTGTTTATTTTTTGGGTCACAGCTGGCAGTGCTCAGGGTTTATTCCTGGTCTACACTCAGGGGATCATTCTGGTAGGGGGAATATATGGGGCTCCAGGGATCAAACCTGGGTTTGCCAAGTGTAAGAGGAGCACTCTCTCCACTAAACGATCACTCCAGATTTTTTAATCTAATTTTATATACATTTTAAACTTTCTAAATTGAATATATAGTTTTTATTATCAGTTGCTAATAACAATTCTGCACATAATGGATTGGCTTAGTCTATAATTTTAGGTTGTGTTGGTGTTTACGAGACCATATGTTCTGTAGAGGATCAAATCCAGGCTTCCCACATGAAAGGAAAGAACCCTATCCACTGTGCTATCTCTTTGGCCTCTCATGTAAATTCTTTTTTTTTTTTTGCTTTTTTGGGTCACACCCAGCAATGCTCAGGGGTTCTTCCTGGCTCTTCACTCAGGAATTACTCCTGGTGGTGCTTGGGGACTGTTGCAGGACTCCTTTAAGGGCCGCTGCATTAGCACACTAAAGGGCCTAGGTGAGGTGCAGGGAGGGATTATCTAAGGACATTTAACACTCCCTGCTTTCCATAACAATGGGAGGAAGGTCTGAGTTGAAGGGATATAAACCTAGCCGGTTTTCACTCTCGCGCTTCTTTGGGGGCTGTGCTCGCTGTGAGCGGTCGCCCTGCTTGGAAGTGTTCTTCTCCTCTCCCAAAGCCTTTGCACGTGGTGGTCGCCATCTTGGCCTACACGTGGCTGGGGTTCTAGCCTGGAATCCTAAGCATCGGGTTTTTCCTTTTTGCTGATTTGTATGCCTGAACCTGTGATAAGTAAAGTCTTTTAAAACCTCATCGGATCCCTGAGTGCTCATCCATTCCTCGCCGTCGGAGGGTAGAAGGGAACTTCGCTTCCCGGCACTGTCGGGACCCCGCGGGCGCCCGACAGGGGACCATATGGGATGTCGGGGATCGAACCCAGGCCGGCATGGACTGGCCGCGCGCAAGGCAAACACCCTACCCGCTGGGCTATCGCTCCGGCCCCTCATGTAAATTCTTATTTGAGTCTTATTTCAGTAACCCTGGTTATCAACACATAATGGTCAGAGACTAAAACAGAAAAGGGAAAGGGATACTCTTTCTGTCTGCATAAAGTATGTTGGCCCATGCTTTCAAGATAGAGTCAGAGATTCTACTTTAATGAAAATGCCCTAAATTCCAGAATTTTTGCTACTCACTATGATTAATTTATTGAAATCTAAAGTTAATTAGATTTAATTAACTTAATATCACTGGAAATCTAAAGTTTTTAGAAAACTGTACTCTGTTGAATGGAATTTTCATTGGCTACAGGACAACAGCAAACTGTTGTGTATGTGGAGGGTGTGAGGAGTGTACAGAGAACCCAGGAAAATGTAACATTTCTATTATCAAGTCTGGACTCCCTCCCTCTTCATTTCTTCTGACACAATTAGTCAATGCATTTTCACAACATGCTTCTTGGCATTCTCCAAATACAGAAAATTGACAGAACCTCTTGCCTGCTGATCACAGTCTTTTTGTTCTTTTTCTTCCTGTTTTTAGCTGGCAACTATCTGACCTTTTGTTTATTATTTTAATATGATTGGTGGGAAAGAAATGAGTTAAGCTTAAATTTTCAGTCTGCCTTCTTGTCCGTATTAATTATATATGGGTGCTCTTTATAAATATGTATATATATATATTAAATATATATTTGTGTTTGTTATGTCAAATCAACTTTATTTAACAAGTTTCAAATAATTTTTCTCTATAATAAAACATGTTTATCAGAAAATTCAAGTCTTGATGCTCTTTTAACTATCTTAAATTTCTTGGCCAGTGAACTTCTAAGAACCTAACCTTAAAACCTATAATTGAGCTTTTGGAACAGAGGAATTTCTTTTTCCCCTCTTTTAAAAATATGAATATGTCTATTATAAAGTATTCGTTATTTGAATTAAAAAATACTCTCTAGTTATCATAGAATATGTTCTGAGTACATTCTGAAGAAAAAGCAAGAATCAGAGTCTTTGTGTTAATTTCTTCAAATTCTTTTCACTATAAATTACATTCTTAGGCGAAAATCCAGCTGGTATTAAAACAGGTTTTATGGGGAAAAACAGAATAACAGTTTAATTCACTTTTCAGAGAAAGTCACACCAAAATTACGTAAGAAAAGATTTTTCCTTTGCAAATTTTGTATTACTCTTCTAATCTTTTTATTTATTTTCAGATATTAGAACAAGCGAGGATCTAGTATGCAGTAATATCTTTTCTTTTGTGCACAGCATGTTTACAACAACACTATGGATTTGGGGTCAATAGGCTGCAAATGAGATCTCAGATTCCTATTCTTTAAAGTTTTGGTTTTTTTTTGTTTGTTTGTTTTACTTGCAGATAGATCAGAGGATATAGCTGAATTGTGGTATTAGTTTTCTAAGAACGAAATCTTATTAAATGAAATCTTGTTAAACTAGGTTCTTTTCTTCTTTCTTTGAGGGCTCTGACTTAATTAGAGCTAGCAGCCTGATCTTTAACATCTCTATAAATGTGAACTTATTTGAAAAGCTAGTGAAAAATGTCTAGTTACCATTTCCCTCTTTAGATAGAAAATGCTATAAATGAATGAAGTATTGCTGAAATATGCATTAGTAAATTCCTACATATACCTGTGCAATTCTTTATTTCAAGGCATACAGGAAAAGTATATTCTAAGGCATATAGTGAAGAAGCATAAATACATCAATGATATAATTGGCTCAGTTATAATTGGACCCTAGAGGAAACCTGTACTGTTGAAGCTTGAAGCTTTTCTTCTGGGAATAGGAATGCCATAGCTTCCTTCTTATTAGTTTCTTTCCCATACATCTTTAGCATCAGTTTAAACTGCAATGATGGTAGTACTAAAATACCTGTTGGAGGAAAATGATTAAACAAACACTATGGAAATAATATCTTCATAAATCTAATCCTGCAACTGAAGGTACATATTTTTGGAAAATTTTATTTTATTGGGCTATTTAACCTATGTCTATGTATTTCTTAAAGCAACTTTAAGGCTATTAGAAGGTAAAAATAATGTTAGATTATGAACTATTGAGATGTTGTACAGGACTAGGCAATTTAAACTGAATCAAAGGAATCCATAGTTTTTGTGAAAGAGTCCTTGTTTCTTTGGTTATCAGTGTTTCTCATTTTGTGCTATAATTAAACTGGACCTATAGACAATTGTTTTAGTTATTCTCATATTCAATTTGGGAAAAATAGACTCATATCACTGTTTTGGCTTGAATAATATTTGTCAATGAGGAGTTTTTTTTTGCATTGCATTTCTTCTACGCATTTATGATCTTCAACCTAACAGTGCAGTGACTTCACTTCATTTGTCTCTGGTGCATGTTTCATTCTGTATTCTTTTGGCTTTCCCAATAATAGAAAGCATATTTTATCATTTTTTTTTGTTTCACTGCTTTATTGACAATTGAAAAATGCTAGCTATTAGTTGAATAATTAACAAATTACCTAGAGTTCTCTCAACGTTTCCTTCATTACTATTTGATCTACCCTTAAAATACAAAGAAAATTGTATACATAATAACAAAGTTTGTTGAAAGGAAAAATTGAAACAATAAGCTTATCGTACACATATAGTCAGATGAAAGTAGATGTTGAAGGTGAGTAGAGATACAGTTCAGAGCAGTGGAAGGCAGGTTTCATTAGAATACAACCCCAAGTTCGATTCCAGGCACCACATGACCACCGACCATATCCCTAATCTCCTCTGAATACCGAACATTCAAATATGCATAGGCCAAATATTAGCAGGAAGGAAGCTAGGCTCAATTTCGGTGTTGGAAATTTCTTTTTTTTAAGTATTTTATTATACCACCGTGAGATACACAATCACAAAGATACACAATTAAAGGGTTCATACCTGGGTTTTGGTCATACAGTG
This sequence comes from Cryptotis parvus, assembly GCA_021461705.1. Lineage (NCBI taxonomy): Eukaryota > Metazoa > Chordata > Mammalia > Eulipotyphla > Soricidae > Cryptotis > Cryptotis parvus. Next base: position 120,646 of record JAJIBD010022952.1, read on the forward strand.
TTCCAGCATCCATCTCTACACCAGTGCCCATCCCTCACAACCAACTACCCGGTTCCCTCCCTCCTCCCCCAGCCCGCCTCCATGGCAGGTTCCCCATTTCTTTCCCTTTCTCTCTCTCAATCCCTTCCTTCCCCTCCAGACTATGGACTACAGAACATACATTAAAGGGTTGTCATGACTATCCTTTTGCCTGTATTTAATGCTCAGTTCTAGGTTGGCACTAGTACCCTCGACAATTGTCAGCACACTGTTCCATTCTCTGTCCTACCCAGCCTCTGACTCCCACACGTTTGCCAACAATTTCCACCCCTGACAAGACCTCCCGATACAAGGTCATGTTTCACTTGACCTTGGATATTGGCATCACAATATGCACAAATATATCTATGCCATGCAAATAAATGCAGTCATTCTGTATCTGTCTCTCTCCTTCTGGCTAATTTCACTCAACATAATCTTCTCCATGTCCATCCATTTATAGGCAAATTTTATAACTTCATTTTTCCGAACAGCTGCAATTTCCAATGGAATACTATATTCCATTGTGTAGATGTACCAAAGCTTCTTTATCCAGTCATCGATTTTCGGGCACTCTGGTTGCTTCCAGATTCTGGCTATTGTGAATAATGCTGCTATGAACATAAAAGTAGGGATGGTGTTTCTGCTGCGTATTTTTGGCTTCCCAAGATGGTATGACTGGGTCAAATGGGAGTTCAATTTCTAGTCTTTGGAGGAATGTCCATATTGTTTTCCAAAAAGGCTGTGCCAGCCGGCATTCCCACCAACAATGGATGAGTGTCCCCTTTTCCCCACATCCATGCCAGCACTTGTTGTTCTTGCTCTTTTGAATATGTGCCAGTCTCTGTGGTGTAAAGTGGTATCTCATTGTTGTTTTGATTTGCATCTCTCTGATGATTAGTGATGATGAACATTTTTTTATATGTTTTTTGGCCATTCGAATTTCTTCCTTGCTGAAGTTTCTGTTCATTTCTTCTCCCCCATTTTTTGATGGGGTTGTTTGTTTTCTTCTTGTAAAGTTCTACCAGTGCCTGATATATCCTGGATATTAACCCCTTATCAGATGGATATTGGGTGAATATTCTTTCCCATTCTGTGGACTGCCTTTGTATTTTAGTCGCTGTTTCTTTTGAGGTGCAGAAGCTTTTTAGTTTCATGTAGTCCCATATGTTTATCTTTTCTTCTAGTTGCTTTGTTAGTGATGTTTCACCTTTGAAGATGCCTTTAGCTTCAATGTCGTGGAGGGTTTTCCTATATTTTCTTCAATGTACTTTATGGATTCAAGTCTGATATTGAGATCTTTAATCCATTTTGATCTGATTTTTGTGCATGGTGTTAGCCACAGGTCCAAATTCATTTTTCTTATATGTCGCTGCCCAGTTTTCCCAACACCACTTATTGAAGAGGCTTTCCTATTAGATTTTGTAAAATGTGAGCAAAAACTAAGACATTGAACAACAATAAAAACATTTTTAAGGATGATTGTAATAAACAACAAAGTATCATTATAAGAACTCTAAATACAGAAATCACAGTTCCAGATAAATATATCAATGCTTGCAATACTAGATTATCCAGTAATTCAATAATCTTAAAATTCCTACGGCAGAGCACAGAATACATTAATGAATGTGCTCATCATTTTCTCAAACAATTCTGCTTATTAAAAATATATAGACTGAGAACTAGTACATGACATAGAGCACAGAGCACTTGTCCTGCATGCCACTGCATGGTTCAAATTACTAGCCACATTCATCGGTCCCTGACACTAATAGTGGGTGGGAGGAGGGAGGAATGTAACTCCTGAACACAGAGCCAAAAATAAGACCGGAGTACCATTGGGTGTGCCGCCTCCTTCAAAATATTGTATATTGACTTGCTTACTTGTGGGTTAACTACATAGAGAAAGAAATATCAGATACAGCTATTTGGAACTAATAAATACCAAATCATGTCTAGAGAAAGTAATTATTTAGCCAGTGATCTATTTTAAACCAGCTGAACACTGATCTACTGACACTTCCCTTCCCTTTATCCACCTTTCTCTCTGTCCATAATCTTTGGTTTCAGTTAAAGAACCTATTCTTATACTGTTTGAACCTTGTCTTTCACCCACATACATCCTGCTGTTTTGCAGGTAACCATGACGATATTTCACAGTACTGTGGTTATGTGCAATTGAACGGCAAGCATGTTGCATCAAAATTATTAACAACTCACCTTTCTAAAAATATATTTACACAAATATATTAAGACTGCATGAAATTTTGAACTTTTAAATAACTGAGTTTAATTAAATGATTTAATAGTGGGAGGAGACACTTTTACTAAAAACAGTATAATTCTGGCTAATGTGAAATTAGTGTCTTAATATTTTTCAAAATTATTCCATATATATAATAGCTACATCTTTAATATTTGTATTTTTAGAAATATTTGCTAACGAGTCATTATAGTTAGGTTGAAAATATGGATTTTGGGAACTTTTTTGAGTGAGGGACACACCCAGTGGTGTTCAGAGCTTACTCCTGACTCTGTGCTCAGAAATCATCCCTGGAAGAGTTCAGGAAGTGATTTGGGGTATTGGGGATTGAATCCAGGCCAGTAATATGTGAAGCAAGGGCCCTGTTTTGCTCTCTCTAGCCTCAGATGTAGATATTTTAATAAAATTAATAATTATTAGCTTGCTATTTCTAATTGAATGAATGTGGTGTTACATAAGAGATAAGAGACTGAGATTCACATTGTCTCTTGTCACTTGTCTTCCTGTTGTTCATTGATTTGCTCAAGCTGGTACCAGTAACATCTCCATTTGCTGGGAATGAGGTCCATTATTGTTACTGTTTTTGGCATATCAGATACACCATGGGTAACTTGCCAGGCTCTGCCATGGCTCTGGGTTCACCCAAGGGGGCCCAGTCCTTTTCTATGCCAGATGATGAACCATCCAGGGCCCACGGGGCAGAGCCCTGGGTGTAGACAAGCTGTCTCCTGTCTGCCACCTGCCAATGCAACCGGGCACCACAGCCACACCTGCAACACCTCGAGGGGCAGGGGAGATTCATATTCTGGAAAATAAAAAAATATCACTGGAGCTTCTTATCCTAACCTTTTATTGGCCCTGACCTAAACTAAACTTTTTATTATTTACATATTTTATTTTCACTTTACTACAGAGCTCAAATTCATTATTAAACTAAACTAAAATTACAAACACTTCCAAATAGATCCTCTTTTGAGCATTTCTAGAAATACTACATGAACAGTGATAATAAAGCAATGATACTAGATGTCAACCATAATTCGGAAGACTCAGTTAAGTCGCAGGCATAATACATGTGTCATTAAGCCTCTTTATAAAGATGTTTTTTCTTTATTATTACATACCCATAAAAGAATATGTTCTTTGATCAATAATGATATGACCCTCAGATGAGCCCCATAAAAGTATATTACCACTACAAAAGAAAAGAAGGAAGGAAGGAAGGAGGGAGGGAGGGAGGGAGGGAGGGGAGGGAGGGGGAGGGAGGGAAGGAAGGAAGGAAGGAAGGAAGGAAGGAAGGAAGGAAGGAAGGAAGGAAGGAAGGAAGGAAGGAAGGAAGGAAGGAAGGAAGGAAGGAAGGAAGGAAGGAAGGAAGAAGGAAGGAAGGAAGGAAGGAAAAGGAAAGTTTTTTGAAAAGGTTATTTTTACACGACTTCCATATACCCAAATGTTTTATCGAAAATAAGTTGACAAAGATCTAAGGAATTTGTCTTTGGATTCTTGACACTAACCTGTTAATCAGATACTCTATGCTTATTCCCAGCATAGCGCTATTTGCCTGAGGTGTACACCTTGCCACATTGGCAAATGAGCTCCAGAGTTTTTGAAGACAGGCGTCCTGTTGTGTCTTTTTCTCTCTCGGCATTCTTCCCACAACCATCTACAAGCTGTTCATTCGAGTTATCCTGAACAGGATTGGAAAAACATTAGATGAAGGACAACCATACAAGCAAGCTGGCTTCCAAAAAGAATTCCAGCACAATCAACTATATCCACACTGTAACCAAGCTCATTGAGGTTTGTAGGGAGTTCAAAATGCAGCTCTGTCTAACTTTCTTTGATTTAGAGAAAGCCTTTGATTCTGTTGAGACTGAAGTGGTCATTGAAGCCCTAGCCAAACAGGGCGTTCAAACCCAATAGATCAAGTTCCTTCATGAGGTGTATTATAGATTCACCAAGAGGATCTCGCCATTCTACAAGGAAATGATCATTGATGTCAAAAGAGGATTTGGCAGGGTGATACCATTTTACCAAAACTCTTCAGCACCACCCCTGAGAGCGACATGAGACAATTAGAATGGGAAGGAATGGAAGTGAAGACAGATGGTCGGCAATTACACCACCTCTGCTTCACTGATAACTTGATCACTTGATCACTTGAATCATGTTATTCATCACTTTGCTCGAGCGGGCGCAGTAACATTTCCATTGGACCCTATCATGGGTCAATGTAGCCCAATGGCATCTGGTTGATTCAGGAATATGAAGAGCCTCAAACCATTCCTTCAGAGTCTTGCCAAGGAAGTCTGACCATCTTGTAGGTGGGCGCCCACGTGATCTTTTGACATCCTGTGGGATCCAGTCGGTAACAGCTATAGTCCAGCGGTCGTCTCCACATTGCATTACATGTCCAGCCCATCTGATTCTCGATGCCTTGCCAAACGAGACAGCATCCCCTGACTCTGGAATAGCGATGGAGTTCAGAACTCCGGATTACTTCTCTCACTTGAGTGAGGCGTGATATTCCAAGCATAGCTATTGCGATTCCTCTCTGGGAGACCCGAATAGCATTCTCATCCTGCTTTTGTAGGGCCCAGGTCTCTGAGTGGTATGTTAATGAAGGGAGTACAGTGGAGTCAAAGAGGAAAGAATCATGTTGAGTGAAATTAGTCAGAAGGAAAGAGAGACATAGAATGACTGCATTTATTTGCATGACATAAATATACCAGGTGATCTTACCAAAAGTGGAAATTACCACAAGCACGTGGAGTCAGAGGTTAGGTAAGATAGAGAAGGGAACATGTGTGAATAAATGTCTACAAGGTCTGATACCAACATAGAACTGAGCATTAAATACAGACAAAAAATGCAAATGATGGGTTCTAAGTTTCGGTAGTGTAACCCACAATGTGTGGGAGAAGGAGGGAGAGAGAGAGGGAGAGAGAGAGGAGATAAAGAACCTGCCATTTAGGCAGGACATGGGAGTGGGGAGGGAATTGGGGACATGGGTGGTGGTTGAGGGCACTGGTGGAGGGTGGGGTGCTGGAACACTGTGTGACCGAAACCCCCAAGAGTGAACAACATTGTAATTGTATATCTCACGGTGGTATAATAAAATGTTAAAAAAAAAGAGAGATGTGCCCAGAGCCAAGAGGCTCTTTGTCCTTTAGCTATTTCTTTGAAGGCATTCCAAGCCTCTCTCTCTCTCTGAGCAGCTCAGGTTTTAGGTCGTTCATCATGTTGATTTCTCGACCTAGGTACACATAACTGCCGCATTCAGAGATGTTTGTTCCATTGAGAGTGAATGGGGCCTCTGGAACTAGTTCGTTTTTCATAAACATGGTTTTCTGTAGATTCAGCTGTAGACCTACTCTTTCCACATTCTCGGTCATAGTCAGCCAGCATTTGTGCCACTTGGCTAATGCTTTGGTGTTATTAGAACGATGTCATCAGTGAAGCGGAGGTGGTGTAGTTGCCAACCATCTATCTACACTCCCCATTCCTGCCCATTTTAATTGTCGCATGATGATCTCGAGGGTGGTGCTGAAGAGTTTTGGTGAAATGGTACCACCCTGTCGAACCCCTCTTTTGACATCAATGACCACTTCTTTGGAGAATGGTGAGATCCTGGTGGTGAATCCGTATTACAGCTCACGAAGGATCTTGATGTATTGGGTTTAAGCACACTGTTTGACTAGGACTTCGATGACTGCTTCAGTCTCCACAGAATCAAAGGCTTTCTATAAATCAATGAAGCGTGAGACAGAGTGGCAACTTGTATCTCCTTACAAACCTCAATGAGCTTGGTTACTGTGTGGATATGGTCCATTGTGCTGAATCCTTTCCAGAAGCCAGCTTGCTCGCATGGTTGTCCTTCATCTAGTGTTCTCCTAATTTTGTTCAGGATGACTCGTGTAAACAGCTTGTAGATGACGGACAACAGGCAGATGGGGCGATAGTTGCCGATGTCGTGAATGTCTCCCTTCTTGAACAGTAGAACTGTCCTGCTCGTTTTCCATTGGTAGGGTACCTTGCATTTCGGACAGGTAGCACATGAAGAGCCAAACTAGTGTATTGATGAGTACCGGCGGCATATTTTCAGGTGTTCGGGTCTGACTTTGTCTGGGCCTGGTGCTGTTCCCTTCTTTATCGACGAGATGGCATGTCGGATTTGAGAAGGGAGAACGTTGGGAATGACATGTCCATCCTGTGGAATTTGGTGTGTGGGCAGGTGGATGTGGCTATCAAAGAGATTTGAGTAGAAGTCGTGGATAATCTTCTCCATTGCCTTTCTGGAAGATGTGATAGATCCATCAGGGCATCGGGAGGGCAGTCATCTTGGTCTTATAGTTGGTGAAGGACAGGCAGGTGGACCGAATGCTTTTCCCGGCTTCTGCTGCATCTTCCAGTATTTCTGCTCTTCTGTCTTCAAGGTCTTCTTTTATCGCTTCTCTGCACCCTTTAGCAAGCTTGGACATTAACATTTGGTCTCCTGAGGCTCTCGCCTTGCCACATTGGCGAATAAGTTCAAGAGCCTTCTGAACAGGCATCCTTTTGTGTCTTTCTCTCTCTCAGCATTCTTTGCACAATCATGGTGCGAACCAGTCGATTGTATTCTTCATTGATGTCCTCAATGGTGGTATCTTTCCATGTTGCTGCAATGGTGCCAAAGAGTTCCCAGTTGGTGGTCATTCTGGGAGTTCTCTTCTTAAACTTTGCAGCCTTTCCCCCCCGATGCAGGAAGTAGAATTTTGCATGAAGGAGACGGTGGTCCGATCCTGTTTGGAATTTGGGGTACGACAGCTACATCGGTCAGACAAAACCGTCGATTGAAGATGATGTGGTCAATTTCATTGTGGAACTGTCCTCTCAGGAGATTCCCATGTCCAACGTTTCGCTTCAGCCTTCTGGAACTGTGAGTTCCCATGAATGGTCTTGGTGGACATGATGAACTCAAATAGTCTCTCACCCTGTTCGTTCCATTCTAGACATGGGTCCCGATGTGGAGTTCTTCAGCCGATCTTCTCATTCCTATCTTGGCATTAAAATCACCGACTATGATCTTGTAGAAGGTGTGATCTTTTTTATAGAACTCCTCCAGTTCCATGTAGAATTTCTCAATTTCATCTCCTTTGTATGTGGATGTTGGTGCATAGACAATGGAGATAGAAATTGCTGGCAGTGGGCCACATCTCTTCAAGTGTAATCATCCTATCTAGTTTGTTAGGCATTCAAATGAATCAATGTTGACAGCCATGTTCATGTTTAAAAGGACACCAACGCCACTGATGCCTCTTTCGTTTGCATGTTCCAAGGAACAATTCTTCTCCGGTGTCAAATATAGCATGATGCAACTGGCGCCTCCCTCGTCTCAGTCAGACCAATGATGTCCAGTGCTTGATCTTTTGAGCTTGCACCATCAGATCCTCAATGTATGCTTCCGATGCCAGCGTAGGTGCATTGAAAGTACAGACAGTCATTTTAGTCCTCCTTCATTTTGGCAGTGTAGGATGGCCATGAAATTTTATCAGGCACTGCTTGTTCACCATTCTTACTGCTGACGTATTAAGGGCTCTTTCGGGGTCAGGAAAATAAACATTTTGTTACTGGTTTTGGCATATTGAACACGCATCAGACAGCTTGCCAGGCTCTGCCGTGCGGGCTCTATACTCTCATTACTTTGTGGGGCTCTCTCAGAGGGGTGGATAGAATATTCACAGCAATTTGGAGGTAAATCGCACTGCCGCACAGTGGCCGTGTGCAACGGTGGAAAGCTGGTTTCTGTTCTGCCGGGTATATCTGTCACTGATAACATCATTCTAATAACACCAAACACTAGCCAAGCATCACAAATTCTGGCTGACTTCCACCGTGAATGTGGAAAGATAGGTCAACAGCTGAATCTCAACAAAACAATGTTCGTGGAAAAAGAACTAGTTCCAGATGCTCCACTCACTCTCAATGGAACAAAAATCTCTGAATGCAGCAGTTATGTGTACCTAAGTCAAGAACCTAACATGATGAATGTCCTAGCACCTGACCTGCACAGGAGGAAGAGAGCAGCATTGAATTCCTTCAAGAGCATCGAAGAAATAGCTAAAAGGAAAAAGAATCTCCATCTTTGGTCTCTGGGCACAGCTCTTTGACTCCACCATTCTCCCTGCATTAGCATACGCCTCAGAGACCTGGGTCCTAGGAAAGCAGGATGAGAATGCTGTTCAGGTCTCCCAAAGAGCAACTTAAAGATCTTTGCTTGGAATATCATGCCTCACTCAAGTGAGAAAAGGGATCCAGAGTTCTGACCTCCATCAAAAATTAAGAATCAAGGATGCTGTCTCATTTGCCAAGGGTCTAAAATCTGATGGGTTGGATATATAATGCGATTTGGAGATGACCTCTGGACTAGAGCCATTTGTGTTGGATCCCACAGGACGTCTGAAGCAAGCAGATGCCATTCGTCTACACTGGCACGTGATAAGGGTCAAATGGACACATTACTGGCACCTGCTTGAGCAAATCGACGAATAACTGGATATCAAGTGATCACGTGAAGTGAACATTATTTGACCACTGTTGCTTTATAGTATAATTTGAAGTTAAGTAATTAGATACCTCCCAATTTCCTATCCCTCAGTATGGCTTTGGATCTGCAGTTGATTTTTTGCTGCAGATCTGCAGGATCTCCAGCAAAGATTTATACAACCTTTTGCTATTTACCATTTTAGGCATTGAAGAATACCATCTGAATTTGGATGGGAATTGTATTCAATATATTTAATAATTTATGTTGAATAGCCATTTTGACAATATTTATTTTTCCAATCCATAAGTATAGAATATCTTTCCATTTCCTAAGGAAATCTATTATCTCCTAATTAAATTAGATTTATAATTTTTTAAGGCATAGATCTCTCACAGTTATTCCTAAGATCATTTCTAGGTACTTGAAGTTTGGGACACTATCTTAAATAGAGTAGACTGTTCTACTTCCCGCAACAGGGAGAAAAGGCTGCAAAGTTGAAAAAGAGAACTCCCAGAACGACCACCAACTGGGAACTCTTTGGCACCATTGCAGCAACATGGGAAGATACCATCATTGATGACATCGATGAGGAATACAACCGACTAGTTCAGCACCTCCATGATTGTGTGAAGAATGCTGAAAGAGAGAAAGACACAAAAAGGACACTTGTCTTCAGAAACTCTTGAGCTCATTCGCCAATGTGGCAAGGCGCGAGCCTCAGGAGACCAAATGCTAACGTCCAAGCTTGCTAAATGGTGCAGAGAAGCGATAAAAGAAGACCTCAAAGACAGAAGAGCAGAAATACTGGAAGATGCAGCAGAAGCCGGGAAAATCATTCGCACTGCCCGCCTGTCCTTCGCCAACTATAAGACCAAGATGACTGCCCTCCGACGCCCTGATGGATCTATCACATCTTCCAGAAAGGCAATGGAGAAGACTATCCACGACTTCTACTCAAATCTCTTTGATAGCCACATCCACCTGCCCACATACCAAATTCCACAGGATGGATATGTCATTCCCAACGTTCTCCCTTCTGAAATCCGACATGCCATCTCATCGGAAAAGAAGGGAATAGCACCAGGCCCAGACAAAGTCAGACCCGAACACCTGAAGAATCTGCCGTCGGTACTCATTAATACATTAGCTCGGCTCTTCACATGCTACCTGTCCGAATGCAAGGTGCCCTCCCAATGGAAAACCAAGAGGACAGTTCTACTGTTCAAGAAGGGAGACATTCACGACATCGGCAACTATCGCCCCATCTGCCTGTTGTCCCTCATCTACAAGCTGTTTACACGAGTCATCCTGAACAGGATTAGCAGATCACTAGATGAAGGACAACCATGCAAGCAAGCAGGCTTCCGGAAAGGATTCAGAACAACCGAACATATCCACACAGTAACCAAGCTCATCGAGGTTTGTAGGGAGTACAAGATGCCGCTCTGTCTCACGTTCATTGATTTATAGAAAGCCTTTTGATTCTGTGGAGACTGAAGCAGTCATCGAAGCCCTAGCCAAACAGGGTGTTCAAACCCAATACATCAAGATCCTTCGTGAGCTGTATTACGGATTCACCACCATTCTACAAAGAAGTGATCATTAATTAATGTCAAAAGCGGGGTTCGACAGGCTGATACCATTTCACCAAAACTCTTCAGCGCCACCATCGAGAACATCATGCAACAATTAGAATGGGAAGGAATGGGAGTGAAGATAGATGGTCAGCAACTACACCACCTCCGCTTCGCTGATGACATCGTTCTAATAACACCAAACATTAGCCAAGTGGCACAAATGCTGGCTGACTTTGACCGAGAATGTGGAAAGATAGGTCTACAGCTGAATCTAAAGAAAACAATGTTTATGAAGAATGAACTATTTCCAGAGGCCCCATTCACTCTCAATGGAACAAACATCTCTGAATGCGGCAGTTATATGTACGTAGGTCGAGAAATCAACATGATGAACGACCTAAAACCTGAGCTGCTCAGGAGGAAGAGAGCTGCATGGAATGCCTTCAAAGGCATCGAAGAAATAGCTAAAAGAACAAAGAACCTCCGGCTTCGGGCACATCTTTTTGACTCCACTGTTCTCCCTGCATTAACATACGCCTCAGAGACCTGGGCCCTACAAAAGCATGATGAGAATGCTATTCGGGCCTCCAGAGAGGAATCGCAATAGCTATGCTTGAAATATCACGCCTCACTCAAGTGAGAGAAGGAATCCGGAGTTCTGACCTCTGTCACTATTCCAAAATCAGGGACGCTGTCTCATTTGCCAAGGCATCGAAAATCAGATGGGCTGGACATGTAATGCGATTTGGAGACAACCGCTGGACTAGAGCCATTACCGACTGGATCCCACGGGATGTCAAAAGATCATGTGGCCGCCCACCTACAAGATGGTCAGACTTCCTTTTAAAGACCCTGAAGGAACGGTTTGAGGCTCTTCATTTTCCTGAATCAACCAGATGCCATTGGGCTACATTGGCACGTGATAGGGTCCAATGGAAATGTTACTGGCGCCCGCTCGAGCAAATCGATGAATAACGGGATTCAAATGATCAAGTGATCAAGAAGACTGTTTGATATCTTTTCTCTTCTTGTTCATTATTTTTCATGTATAAGTGTGACAGATTTTTATCACAGTCCTAAATGCAAACAATGAACCGTTAGAGAAAGAGATAAAGATAGGTTCTGAACTGCTAGCCTTAGTGTCCAGCACTTTCCCACTACAAGTCCCCTAAGGGCAGGACCCAGAAATGGGCCCTGCCCATATGGTTACACCAAAACATCTGTGTTTATCCAAGCTAAATTGAGGCAGCATATGCCTGGTCTTCTGACCTCTGATCATAGGAATATGTAAATCCTTGATCACTACCTTGCAAATGCTACCTTGCAAATGCTAAATCTGTGATTGTCATTTGCTTGAAGATTGTTATCTGTTACAATGGCCTAGGAGCTTCCAAATGTCAGGTGATTTGTATCCCCTCCACCCAAATATTGTATAAAAGGCTTAAACTGTGTTCAGTAAATTGATTACTGCTGTCCAGAACTCCTCCCTGCATCGATGTCATTCTTTCTTCTTTTTCTTTCTCAGCAGCAGCAGCAGCAAAGCTGCTTTCTCCTAAGTCCATCCTCTCCTTTTTCTACACTGATAAAGTCTGGCAAGATATAGGTCTTTCTCATTTGTGCTGGGGGGCTGCTTCCAGGGCCCCTGACAATAAACAACAAAAATCCTATCAAAAAGTGTGAGAGGAAATGAACAGACTTTTCTCTTAAAAGACAATTAGTTAATATGTACATTAAAAATTCTTGTCACCTCTTATCTAGAAAATGTAATTGAAGATGACAATAAGATTTTATCTAGAATGAGTGAGAATTTTCCATATCAAAAATAACTGGGAACAATATGTGTTGGTGACTATAAACAATTTTTTTTTAGCTTTTGAGTTCATACCCAGTGATGCTGAGGGTTACTCCTGGATCTGTACTTAGGAATTACTCCTTGTGGTGCTCTGGGACCATATGGGATGCTGAGGATGGAACCCGAGTCAGCAGCATGGAAGGCAAACACCCTACTCACTGAGCTATTGCTCAGGCCCCAGACTATAAATGATTTTGTAAATCCTGATACCTCAATAAAAAATTTTAAAAATAAAATTAAATGAACTAGATATCCTTCTTTTTGCAGAAATACTTTGGTTAAGTTTAGAAGCAAGAAGTTCACAAGGCTAAAACTGGGATAGCCTATTGTTCTTGAAACTAGGAAAATCTTTAAGACTGGTGGGACTCAAAAGAACAGAGTATTTGACATAAAGAGGCATATTAACTTTGAAACACTGACTTGAAATTTATTTTTGTAATGTGTCATCACAATGAGAGAACAAATGCTTCATAATTCAATCTCAAAAATCACAGATTTTCATTTCCCTATTAAAAAGATAAAAATTGCTATAATGAAGAAACTTAAGGAAGTAAAAGAAAACTGAAAATGTCAGGTCAAAGTGATAACGAACACAGAAAACCTAATCAAAGTGAAAGAACAAAGCCAAGAAAAACAATGACCTCAGAAACAAAACACATGAGCAAAACCTTTAATAAGCTTTAACATAAGAAAAGAGTATGAAAAAATGCGATTAAATTCAAAGTGCTAGAGAAAGTTATGGAAATAAAATAAACCACCTGGAAGAATAAATTGCTGAGCTTAAATTGTAATGTCCATATAGCAATGTGCAAAAAATTCATGTATTAGAAGAATAAGAATGAGAATTAAAAATAAAGAAACAGTATGCATGCTATCTTATTCCAATAGGAAAAGCAATGTATGGTTAATGCGTAATCCAGGAAAGAGGGAGAAGTGAGCATATTGTTTATTTACATGATAATTGCTGGGATGACACTACAGAGCTTTGTAGTGTGCTCCTAGCCTGTGCCCAATTTGGTTTGATCCTGGTATGATGTGATCCCTTGAGCAGCAGCAAGTGCAGCCCTACAGGCCCACAGCCACCTGTGGGGCGAGTGGGAAAAAATGCTGAGCACAAGCAGCACCACAATCTTAGGCTCTTGCATTGAACTACAGGATTAGTTGAGCCAGAATCACCAGGATACCTGAGGTCTCTTATGACACCAGTCCCAACTTCTTCCACAACCCACCTATCACTTGATAAGTGAAAACTCTCCAAACCTAGAAAGGCACTAAACCTACAAGTCTATGAAACTTCCAGAGTATATGGCTACCTAAATTTAGTGACTTAGAGACATGACACATTGGAATAGAACTATCAAGTAATCAAGATAAAGAACACATTTAAAGTAGTAGGGAAACCTGCCATTTAGGTAGGCTAAGGGAGGGGGAGGGAATTGGGGACATTGGTAGTGGGAAATGGGCACTGGTGGAGGGCAGGGTGCTGGAACACTACATGACTAAAACCTCTAAACATGAACAACGTTGTAATTGTATATCTCACGATGGTATAAAAAAATATTTAATAAAAAAAATAAAAGATCCTCTGAAACAGAAAAAAAAAAGAAATAAAGAACCTGACATGGAAGCGGGCTGGGGGGGGTTAGGGGGGTGGGAATCAGGGAAATTGGTGGTGGGAGATGGGCACTGGTGGAGGAATGGGTGCTGGAACACTGTATGACCAAAATCCAAATATGAACATCTTTGTAATTGTAAGTTTCACGGTGGTATAATAAAATAATTATTAAAAAAAAAAATAAAGTAAAAGGGAAAAATCAACAACATGAATTAATCCATTAAGATTTTATTATATATAACAGTAAAATCTCTACATTTTAGAGAACAGTAAAATCTCTGCATTATTGAGATATTCAAAACACTCAGAAAAATAACATGTGAAAATAATGTTGAAAGTAACCTCCAATTTACATTTTAATAAAAGGAAAATCAAAACAATTTGAACAAGAAAACCACTTGAACACTTGATCACTTGACATCCCTTTATTCATCGATTTGCTCGGCGTGCGCCAGTAATATTTCCATTTGACACTATCACGTGCCAGTGAGGACCAATGGCATCTGGTTGCTTCAGCAATACAAAGAGCCTTAAACCGTTCCTTCACAGTCTTGACAAAGAAGTCTGATCATCTTGTAGGTGGGTGGCCATATGATCTTTTGACATCACATGGGACCCAGTCGGTAATGCCTCTAGTCCAGCGGTTGTCTCCAAATCGCATTACATGTCCAGCCCATCTGATTGTCGATGCCTTGGCAAATGAGAGAGCGTCCCTGACTCTGGAATAGCGAAGGAGGTCGAGCTGGAACAGCGACGGAGGTCGCAGCTTCTTTTGTGAATAAGAAAATATACACAAGAATTCAGAAAATAAAAGACAAATCATAAGAGCAAGGTCTCAAGTATATCACTTAATACAAATGGGATAAACTAACCAATAAGAAGGCACAGAGTAGCCAGGTATTCTAAAATAACAAAAGCTCCTACATGCTGTTTATAATAGATTCACTTAAATAGTAAAAACAAACATAAACTTAGAGAATTGGCTACTCCAAACCAGTGGAATCTGTTTTAAAAACAGGAACTATCTTGAGGAAAGAGCTTAAAGGACTGGGGCTAATGATTCACTTGCAATGTACCTTACTTTGATCCACAGTATTCATGATTCAAGAAATGCTGGATGTAGACCCATGGACCCACAGCACCCAGTGAGTTGTTTCACAAGGCCTGGTTATTGAACCGTCAAGCCCCTATATCTATACTATCATTGGGGGTGGCCAAAGGGATTTCTGTTTGGAAGCCCCTTCCCCAAACAGAAAAGTAGAAACCACCATATTTAGATAAAATAGGCTTGAAGCCAAAAGAAAATGTAGCAAGAGGTAAACATTAGTATAATATAATGGTAAGGGGATTAATACAGTAGGATTTAATGAAGTTTCAATACTGTGCATATATCTACCATGATAGTATAAAAACATATAAGATAAATATTAACAAACATAAAGGGAGATATGGCAACAATGGAATAAAAGAACAACTTTAAGAATAGAAGAGGGAGCTGAAGTGATAGTCCAGTAAGTAGAGCATTTGCCTTGTACATGGCCGACCTGGGTTTGATCCTCAGCATCCCATATGGTCCCCAGAGCACTTCGAGGAGTAATTCCTGAGTGAAGGGCCAGGAACAAACCCTGAGCATCGCCAGGTGTGATCCCAGAAGCAAAAAAAAAAAAAAAGAATAGAAGAAATACAGAAATCCAAATTGGAATAGAAGTGGTAAAGCTTTCTATTGCAAACAATGCATTATTATTTTTTAAAGATATTTCTTTTATTTATTTATGTATTTATTTATTTATTTATTTTGCTTTTTGGATCACACCCGCGACACTCAGGGGTTACTCCTGGCTCTGTACTCAGGAATCACTCCTGGCGGTGCTGGGGGACAATATGGTATGCCGGGGATCGAACCCCGCGCCACCCAGGCCAGCCGGCGTGCAAGGCAAATGCCCTACCTGCTGGGCTATCGCTCCGACCCAAACAATGCATTATTATAATAGAAGACCTCAAGGACTCCACTTTTAAAACCTGTTAGGATAATAAATCCGTGTAGGAAAATGGCAGACTTCAAAATCAACATATAGACAACCGTTTAATGTATGTTTTGTAATCCACAATCTGGGAGGGAAGAAAAAGAGAAAGAGATAGAGAGGAAGGGAAAGAAATAAAGAACCTGCCATGGAGGGGGCTGGGAAAGCGGGGAGGGAACCGGGGACGTTGGTGGTGGGAGATGGGCACTGGTGGAGGGATGGGTGCTGGAACACTGTATGACCAAAACCCAAATATGAACATCTTTGTAATTGTGTATCTCATGGTGGTATAATAAAATACTTTCAAAAAAGAAAATCAAATACCTAGAAATAAGCTTAACTAAGAGTATAAAGAACCCGTACAAAGAAAACTATAAAACTCTGCTTCAATAAATAAAAGAGGACATGAAGAAATGGAAACAAATTCCCTGCTCATGATCGGGAGAATCAACATTGTCAAAATGGTGATATTCCCTAGAGCTTTATACAGTTTCAATGCAGTCCCTATAAGAATAACCATGACATTCTTCAAATAAATTGACCAAACACTGCTGAAATTTGTATGGAATAATAAACCCCCATGGATCGCTAAAGCAATCCTTGGGAAAAAAGAAGATGGGAGGCATCATCTTTCCCAACTTCAAACTGTACTACAAAACAGTAAATTAAAACAGCATGGTATTGGAATAAAAACACACCTGTGGACCGATGGAATAGAGTTGAGTATCCTGACACCATCCTCAAATACACGATCATTTAATTTTTGATAAAGGAGCAAAAAAGTACGAAATGGGGGCCGGAGCTATAGCATAGCAGTAGGGCATTTGCCTTGCATATGGCCAAGCCGGGGCCAACCAGGGTTCAATATCCGGCATCCCATATGGTTCCCTGAGCACCACCAGGAGTAACTCATGAGCAAAGAGCCAGAAGTAACCCCTGAGCATTGCTGGGTTTGACCCAAAAAAAACAAAAAAAAAAAGTATGAAATGGAGCAAGGAAAGCCTCTTCAACAAGTGGTGCTGGGAAAACTTGGCAGCTACATGTAAAAAAAAAATTTGGACTTATGTAACACCATGCACAAAAAATCAGATCAATACAGATTAAAGTTCTCAATATCACACCTGAATTTATAAAGTACATACAAGAAAATATAGGAAAAACCTCTATGACATTGAAACTAAAGGCATCTTCAAAGATGAAACACCACTAACAAAGCAATTAGAAGCAAAGTTAAACATATGGGACCACATGAAACTAAAAAGCTTCTGCATCTCAAAAGAAACAGTGACCAAGGTACAAAGACAGTCCACAGAATGGGAAAGAATATTCACCCAATGCCCATCTGATAAGGGGTTAATATCCAGGATATATCAGGCACTGGTAGAACTTTACAAGAAGAAAACAACCAACCCCATCAAAAAATGGGGAGAAGAAATTAACAGAAACTTTGACAAGGAAGAAATTTGAATAGACAAAAGATATATGAAAAATGTTCATCATCACTAATCATCAGAGAGATACAAATCAAAACAACAATGAGATATCTCACACACAGAGACTGGCACATATCCAAAAGAGCAAGAAAAAGTGCTGGCATGGATGCGGGAAAAAGGGAACCCTCATCCATTGTCCGTGGGAATGTTGACTGTTACAGTCTTTTTGGAAACGATATGGACATTCCTCCAAAGATTAGAAATTGAGTTCCTATTTGACCCAGCCATACCACTCCTGGAAATATACACTGGAAAGCCAAAAACTCACAGCAGAAACACCATCTGCACTTTTATTTTCATAGCAGCACTATTCACAATAGCCAGAATCTGGAAACAACCAGAGTGCCCGAGAACTGATGACTGGATAAAGAAACTTTGGTATATCTACACAATGGAATACTATGCAGCTCTTAGGAAAACGAAGTTATGAAATTTGCCTATAAATGGATGGACATGGAGAGAATCATGTTGAGTGAAATCAGCCAGAGGGAAAAGGATAGAAATAGAATGACTGCATTCATGTGGGATACCAACAACAAAAAAAAAATACCATGATACCAATATCCAAAGCCAGACAAAACATGGATCAGGAGGTCTTGTCAGTTGGTATAACCTACTGCAAATGTGTGGGAGTCAGAGATTAGGCAATACAGAGAAAGGAACAATGTACTAATAATTATTGTAAATGATAATACCAGCATAGAACTGAGAATTGAAAGTAGGCAAAAGGATATACATGATAACCTCTAACTGTATGTATTGCAAGCCACGGTGTATGAAAGAGGCTCAGAGAGGGGAGGGAGAGAGAGAGAGAGAGAAAAAAGAGAGAGAGAGAGAGGGAGAGTAGAAGTGGAGAAGTGAAAATTGCCTGTTGGATGCAGGCTTGGGGAGAGGGAAATCAGGGGACATTGGTGTTGGGAAATGGGCACTGGTGGAGGGATGGGTGCTGGAACACTGTATGACTGAAACTCAAACATGAACACTTTTGTAACTGTGTATCTCATGGTGGTATAATAAAAAAAAATTTAAAAATAAATAAAAATTAAAAATTAACAACAAATAAAATGAACATATAAATGTTTATTGTATTTGACCAGGAGTTGGTGATGATATACACTGAACTAGAAGAGAAATAATTTAGTACCACTTAAAATTGCATTAAGAAGGAAATACCTATAACTAAACTAAACAAAGATGGAAATATTTCCTTAAAATATTTAGACATTATCTAAGGAAATAAAAGATACAAAGAAACATAAAGACATTCCTTGCCTCTGGATTAGAAGAATAAACTTTGCTAAGATAACCCATCTACCCAAAGAAACATGCAGAAATCATGCTAACTCTTTTAAATTCCATGATAATTCTTCAAGTTCATTGAAAATTATTTTCTAAAATATATGTGAACCATAAAAGATTCAAATAATCGAAGCAATCCTGAGGGTAAAAAGAGAGAATGGATGTATCACACTCTTCATCACTTGTCACTTGTATCACTTGTCTTCCCATTGTTCATCGATGCTAGAGTGGGCACCAGTAACATCTCCTTAAGTCCTTAAGTCCGCTAGTGTAGCCCAAGGGCATCTGCTCCCCCCAGGAACAAAAAGAGCCTCAAACCATTTCATCAGGTCATGGGAATGAGGTCTATAATTGTTACTGGTATTTGGCTTATCGAATACCACCGGGTAGCTTGCCAGGCTCTTCATAGTGAAACTCTAATACAAAATTACCATAATACAAATTGTATGGAATTGTAATAAAATAGATACATAAATATATGAAAACAGCATTGAGAGCTCAGAAATAAACCTACATTTTTATAGCCAGTTAATTTATAAAAATTAGCAAAGCCATAAGTGGGAAATATAAATATAAAATATAAATATAAAAATTTATATATAAATATAAAAATATTTATATTCTAAATATAAATATGTTTATATTTTAAAATGTAAACATAAATATAAAAATTAGCTAAGCCATAAAAAAAAAACATGCCTTCACAAACAATTTTTGAAAATTAGACTAGCCACTTGAAACTATGAAATGAGACCTGTGTTTCACCACCAAACAAAAATTAATTTAAATGAATTAAAGGCCAGCATATAATATATAAAATACATTGAAGTCAAATACATTTTATGACATTGTCCTTAATAATGTGCTATAAAACTCAGCTCCAACTGCAAGAAATATAAAAGCAAAAATTAATGAGACTGCATTACACTAAAAATATACTATACAGTTAGAAAGACTACTAAAAAATTGAAATCATCCTAATGAGTGGTAGAGAAATGTTTATACAGTGTATATCTAACAAGGAATTGATATCTCAGATATAAAAATTGCATAAAAACTAATAAAAATTGCAACTTTAAAAGAATAGGCAGAGAATTGAAGACAGTTCCTCAAAGATTACTAACAGTGGCAAACAAGCAAAGGAAAAACCTTATTGTAAATTACTAGGTAAATGAAAATCAAACCACTTTGAGCCATCACCTCAAATCAATATAATGAAGGCTATTATCCAAAAACAGGAAGCAAGTGTTGGTGAGGATGAGACCACTCTATAGTCTCTCCCAGGAAAGACTTTGTTTACTGTGATAGTATAAATTAATGTAGTCATTATTGAAAGAAATATAGAAAACTCTCAAAAATTAAAAATTGATTGCTGAGGAGATGACTCAATGAAAGGGAGCACATGTTTCCCATCTACCCTTAAGAAGGCTGCACTAGAAACTTTGTCAATAAATTACTGACCCCATAAATAGTGGTCAATATTATCACTTGTCACTTGTATCACTTGTCTTCCCGTTCATCATCGATTTGCTCGAGCGGTCAATATTATATTACTAACAATTATTTCCTATAGTTTATATAGTCATATGATCTTTGTGCGTACAAATTATTGAGTCATATAAAGTCAGAGCTTAATAGCCCAGCAGGTAGGGTGTTTGCCTTTGCACGTAGCCAGCCCTTGCTGGCCTGGGTTCGATTCCTGGCATTCCATATGGTCGCCCGAGCACCACCGGAGTAATTCCTGAGTGCAGTCAGGAGAAACCCTTGAGCATTGCTGGGTGCGACCCAAAAAAGCAAAAAAGAAAAAAAAAAAAGTCAGAACTGTGTCATATAGTATTTTATATTTATAAAAAAAAATAAATTTTACTTAGTAATTATTTCCTATAAAGGTATCACAAATCTGGAGCCAGAGCGGAGTGATAGCCCAGCAGGTAGGGCGTTTGCCTTACACGCGGCTGGCCTGTGCCTGCCCGGGTTCGATCCCCGGCACCCATATGGTCGCCCGAGCACCGCCAAGAGTAATTCCTGAGTGCAGAGCCAGGAGAAACCCCTGAGCATTGCCAGGTGTGACCCAAAAAAGAAAAAAACAAAGGTATAACAAATCTCAAATCATTGCTATGTCATCTGTTTTTTAAAATTTTCAATAAGGGCACTCCTCTATAGGAAAGAATGTCCAAGAATAAAGCAATATTCAAATGTACAGCTAACAAAGCATAGAGATTTAAAAAAAAGATAGATCAATTATGTGTGCATTCATGTTAATTGTTCTAAAGATGCATTCTGAATGTGTAAATTTTCTTGGAGCTCAAAAAATTCTAAGTTTCCCAGAATGAAAAAATAATAATTCCATTTCTTTTTTTTTCTTTTTTTGGGTCACACCCGGCAATGCTCAGGGGTTTCTCCTGGCTCTGCACTCAGGAATTACTCCTGGCGGTGCTCGGGGAACCGTATGGGATGCCGGGGATCGAACCGGGCTGGTACAGGCTGGCCGCGCAAGGCAAACGCCCTACCGCGTGCAAGGCAAACGCCCTACCCGCTGAGCTATCACTCCACCCCAATAATTCCATTTCTTAATCCAGCTTCTAAGATAGTATGTTTGACTTTCTGTTATTCCCTTTAATTTGGTCTTCACATATTTTTTTTCATTTCTCTAATTGGGTTGTTCAGAGTTTCATCATTGCATTTTTGATAGTTCCTTATTTCTCTAAATGCCACATTTAAGTCATTTTTTTCTTAAAAATGACTTAAATACACAGACAAGTGTGTATCACATGTCTTCCCATTGTTCATCGATTTGCTCAAGCGGCCGCCAGTAACATCTCCATTTATTGGGAATGAGGTCCATTATTGTTACTGTTTTTGGCGTATCGAATACACCACAGGTAGCTTGCCAGGCTCTGCCGTGGCTCTGTGTTCATCCTAGGGGGCCCAATCTTTTCTATGTCAGACCATCAACCATCTAGGGCCCACAGGGCAGAGCCTTGGATATAGACAAGCCTGTCTCCTGTCTGCAACCTACCAACACAGCTGGGCACCGCAGCCACATTTGCAACACCTCAAGGGGCAGGTGGCAGGTATGGCAGAGGACAAGTGGTGACATATATCCATTCGGCTTAATTATACTCTGAAATGGGTATGTGTGTGTATGTAGAATAGTTCTAACACGGCCAACTTTATTATGCATGACAGAAAGAATTATGTAATTAACAAATATATTACCATCTTTTAGCAAAAAATTTACAGAAACTGAAAATACCATTAATACACCATTGATCACTTGATCACTTGAATCCCTTATTCATCGATTTGCTCTAGGGGGAGCCAGTAACATTTCATTGGACCCTATCACGTGCTTGTGTAGCCCAATGGCATCTGGTTGATTCAGGAATATGAAAAGACTCAAACCGCTCCTTCAGGGTCTTGACAAGGAAGTCTGACCATCTTGTAGTTGGGCGGCCACGTGATCTTTTGACATCCCGTGGGATCCAGTCGGTAACGGCTCTAGTCCAGTGGTCATCTCCAAATCGCATTACATGTCCAGCCCATCTGATTTTCGATGCCTTGGCAAACGAGACGGCGTCCCTGATTCTGGAATAGCGACGGAGGTCAGAACTCTGGATTGCTTCTCTCACTTGAGTGAGGCGTGATATTCCAAGCATAGCTCTTTCGATTCCTCTCTGGGAGACCTGAATTGCATTCTCCTCCTGCTTTCGTAGGGCCTAGAGGTCTCTGAGTCGTATGTTAATGCAGGGAGAACAGTGGAGTCAAAGAGATGTGCCTGGAGCCGGAGGTTCTTTGTCCTAACTTTGAAGTGTATTAGATGTTTTAAGTAAGAGAACTGTATGTTGCTTTTGTTATTTTTTTTTCCAAGTTCTTTTAACGATTTATATAAAACCAGCCAAAGGTTTGACAGTTTCTCGGCAACTATATTTTACAGAAAGTTTAGAAGCACTGCTAAAATATTATTTAATATAAAAAATAGGGATGTTTTCTTTTTCATTGTTTAATAAAAATATTGAAGATAATTGAAGGAATTAAGTGGAAGTTTAATTGAACTCATCATTTAAAAATTCATCATCATTCTGGTTTGTAGGTCATAAAAAGGATGTTGAATTACATCAACTAGAGTCATGTAAAAGTTTTATATCTATTCTAAATCTGTAAAGAATTATGAGCTTATTGATGTAGCTGATTGATATCCTATGTTATTTAAAAAATATAAAATTTTTTTCTCAAATAAAAGATGATATGTGCATTTTCCACCCCGAAGGTTTTCCAGCAACTCAAATTAATTTGTATGCTCTGGAGTTCCCCTACCTGAAGAAACCTTTGTTCTCTTTGATACCTTCTCTCTCTTTTGTCTTTGTCTCTGTCTCTGTCTCTCTCTGTTTCTGCATCTCTTATCTCTCTTCCTTCTCACAGTTCTCTATTTAAATTTCACTCTAAAAATCATTTATTTCACTAAAAAAGTTAAAAAAGCAAAATGTAGATGAAAGTTTTTTCTTTAAATATGCATTTGAATTGCTGAAGTGATAGTAAAGTGGATAGGGCATTTGCATGGAATGTAGCTGACCTGAGTTCAATCCCCCACCATCCTATATGGTCGCCTGAGCACTACTAAGAGTATTTTCTAAGTACAGGTTCAAGAGTAACTGCTGAGGATCATCAGATGTGGCTGGGAGGGAAAAAAAAGGCAAATATGTATTTAGACACCAGACAGTTTAATGGTTATATAGCTTTATCTGTAAACATGATTATTGTAAATAATAAATTGGTATGAATATAAAGTTGTGAGAAAAATGTCTGTCTCTAAGAAATTTAGTATTTTGTAGAAAACAAAAGACATAAATAAACTTCATTTATTTTTATGAAGTTTTATTCATAAAAATAAAACTTATTCAAGAGAGTGCAGTTGCCAGGCAAAAAATAACAAATAATCTGGACTTGATGTTGCAAGATAACTATAAGTAGAATAACTATAGAGCTGTTCCTTGAAGTGTATGTCATAGCTGAACATGATAAAGTAAAGATTGGTTTCAACAAAACAAAAGATCAAGCAAACACTGTGCATGTTTGGAACCTCAAGCAAATGTAGTACCCAGGATGTTTTATTGCATGTAAAAGAATAGAGAAAATACAATTGGGGATTGGTTGTAAAGAGTATTAAATGCCAGATTGAGACTCTAAAATGCTTTTTCATTATTTTATTTTGGTCTCTAAATCACTACACACATAAATAAAAATATAAAGTCAATATATGCATAAATTAGATAATGATAAAACTTGTTCACCTAAAAAATATCATTCTTCACCACATTTTTCTTTTACCTGTGGAGTTTTAGCAAAAGAAAATTGATGTATATTTTAGAACAAGCGGTCTAAAATGATGTCAGTTATTTAGCAACCATAAGAATGAAAATAGAAATCTGAAAGAAAAAGTTAGCATGCGAAAATAATCAAAATATCCTTTGAGATATTTTCTCAGTACTACTTTTCAGTACGTGTTGAACATGTAGAGTTTTCCTGCTCAAAATCCTTTTATTTCTTTTCTTGGCCACATTTTCAATTTTAGGTAATTTGGCTGAACTGTCAATGAAAATGTCTTGATCTTCCATAACTTTCAGAGGAAAATATTACTCCAAGTGAATCAAAACCCTTAGCAGAATGCCACAAGCAATTAAACTCTGTGGCAAAACAGTCCATTTGTGGCAAGCTAACAAATTTGTTCATTAGCTTATTTTACTTAGCCTCCAGGAATTGTTTTACATTTTGTGCACTGGGACATCGGTTCTCCGAAATTTCTCATATGCCTTAAAGTAATTTTTTTTCTTTGCTATAGGGTTCTTATGGCTTATGACCAGAGAAATTGACGGATGCCAAGCAACTTGTAACAATGGTTAGGAGGCTTTTATTATGATGTGCTATTATTACGGTTTGTACTTAGGAACCACTAATGTTTTGTAGGGTGTTATAGTTTTGGATTTTGGTTTGTTTCTTCAACTGGTAAAATTGGACTAAAATGCATCAGTATTTGTACTTAAAAATCAAGTACTGGAGGGACAGAGTGATAGTACTGGAAGTAGGGTGTTTACTTGGCATATAGCCGACCTAAAGCATCAGTTTTATCTCCAGCACCCTGTATGATCTCTCAAATCTTGTCAAGAGTGACCCTTGAGCACAGGCCTAGGAGTAAGTCCTAGCATCACTAGGTGTGACTTTCCCCCACTCCCACCACCACCAAAAGAAGAAAATTTTAAAACAGCAAAATCTTCA
Source organism: Cryptotis parvus (assembly GCA_021461705.1). Taxonomy (NCBI): domain Eukaryota; kingdom Metazoa; phylum Chordata; class Mammalia; order Eulipotyphla; family Soricidae; genus Cryptotis; species Cryptotis parvus. The sequence continues at coordinate 145,583 of JAJIBD010022952.1, forward strand.
ATTTTGCTAAATTTTTTCAATTTAACACCCTGGACACAGGATGTTAAATAAGTACAGACTGCCCTAACTAAAATAAAAAGAAAGATGTCTTCACTACTCTATCTTTCACCAAACTCACAAAAAAAAGAACCAAAACTCACAAAAAAAGAAGCAAAAAAAGAACCTTAAGAAAATAGAAAGTAACTACACATGATGTCACAGAAATATAAGGACACATGAGTTGATCCATTCCCACATCAAAAGTTAAACTCTTACAGTTTCTTACACCAAGAGCGAGCTCACGGACTTTCCCAAATCCAACTAGGAAAAGAATACAGATGGAATGGAAGGTGGATGATTAAATTACATACCTTGATAAACAACAACAACAACAAGTATTCTATTTGAAGTAAATTGATTAATGAGGAGATATTTCTTTTACTTGTTGTGAGTAGTATGAGAAGAAAAAAGGTACAATGATCAAAGGCAGTTAGAGTCCTGGTGATTGAAGGAGCTTCCCACCTTGCACCCCTTTTAACCCCACTCAACTTCTCAACAATAGTCAACTTACTATAATAGTACTTCACCCCTGCGTGGCTTGTCAAATGTGTATCTATGAAAGTTTCGTTCTAATGTTTCCATATAAGCAATGGAGAGGTAAAATAATGGTAAGGATAGATGCAATGAAAAACAAATAGGATTATATAAAATTGAAAATCTTCTACACCTCAAAAGAAATGGTGACCAAAATACAAAGACAGTCCACAGAGTGGGAAAGAATATTCACCCAATACCCATCTGATAAGGGGTTAATATCCAGGGATATGCCAGGCACTGGTAGCACTCTACAAGAAGAAAACAGCCAACCCTATCAAAAATGGGGAGAAGAAATGAACAGAAGCTTCTAAAAAAGAAATTCAAACAGCCAAAAGTCATATAAAATCATATGAAAAAGTCTTCTTCATCATTAATCATTAGGGAGATGCAAACCAAAACAATGAGGTATCATCTCACATCATAGAGACCAGCACACATCTAAAAACAGCAAGAACAACCGGTGCTGGCATGGATGCGGGGGGAAAAAGGGACTCTCATTCACTGTTGGTGGGAGTGCTTACTGTTCCAGCATTTTTTGGTAAAAAATATGGACATTCCTCTGAAAACTACATTGAGATCCCATTTGAATCAGCAATACATTTCCCTGGATTATACCCTGGAAACCCACAAACACATAGTAGAAACACTATCTATACTTCTTTATTCATCACGGCTCTATTCACGATAGCAGAATCTGGAAACATCCTAAGTGCCCGAGAGCAGAGGACTGCCTAAAAAAAACTATGGTACATATACACAATGGAATACTATGCAGCTGTCAGAAAAGATGAAATCATGAAATTCACCTGCAAATGGATGGACATAGAAACTATTATGCTGAGTGCAATTAATCAGAAGGAAAGAGATAGATATAGAATGACCGCATTCATTAATGGGATATAAATATATACCAGTGTTCTGCTAAGTGGGGAAATGGTAATTCCAAACTAGAATTCACCATTGAATATACACAAAGAAACTGCATGATAAACCCCAAATGTCTGTAGGGCAAGTCACAAGGTGTAAAAGAAGAGAAAAATACAGAGACAGAGACAGAGAGAGGAAGAAAGAGAGGAAAATAAAAGTTGCCTGCTATAGAGGTAGGCTTGTGGTGGGTAGGAGGGAACTTGGGGACATTGGTGGATGCATGGCTGTTTCTGAACCCCCTCAAAAATCTATATAATGATAAAATCTTAACATGGATTCTTTTTTTTTTTTTTTTTTTGCTTTTTTGGGTCACAACTAGCAATGCTCAGGGGTTACTCCTGGCTCTGCACTCAGGATTTACTCCCTGGCGGTGCTGAGGGGACCATGTGGGATGCCAGGGATCAAACCCAGTCAGCCGCATGCCCTACCAGCTGTGCTACCACTCCGGCCCCATGGATTCTGAGCTAAGGATGATATCAAATGTTAAACGTGAATTTCTTTAGGGTAGCATGTTGGAGCTTTTAAACATATGTTTTTGTTTCCTGGAAACCATGTTCCCTACTTTGCATCGGGTTGACTCATCGTCTATATTTCAGCTTAAATATCACTTTTTTATTTAAGTCTCACTAACTTCCTATAAATCTAAATCACATATTCTTGTCACTTGTCATTTTTGTTCCTGTTGTTTATCGATTTGCTCAAGAGGGCGCCAGTAACGTCTCCCCCTCCTTGGGAATAAGGTCATTATTGTCACTGTTTTTGGCATATCGAATACACCTCGGTTAGCTTGCCAGGCTCTGCCATTGCTCTGAGTTCATCCCAGGGGGCCCAGTCTTTTTCTGTGTCAGACCATCACCCCTGGCAGAGCCCAGGGGTGTAGACAAGCTTGTCTCCTGTCTGCCACTGCCAATGCAGCCAGGCACCGCAACCCCACCTGCAACACACCTTTGACTTTCCTTCATCTGTTTTCACTCTAACTAGATATACAGCCAAATTAATGAAACCATTTTTTTGCATTAACTATTTTTCTCTTGGGTATTAACTATTTTTCTCTTGCTTTACTTGATTCTGTGTAAAGCATATAAATATGATAATACAGTTTTCCATCTAATTAAAATTGCTTAAAAATTTGTGTAGATACAATGGAATACTATGCAGCTATTAGGAAAAATGAAGTTATAACAATGGAATACTATGCAGCTGTTAGGAAAAAATGAAGTTATAACAATGGAATACTATGCAGCTGTTAGGAAAAAATGAAGTTATAAAATTTGCCTATAAATGGATGGACGTGGAGAAGATTATGTTGAGCGAAATTAGCCAGAAGGAGAGAGACAGATACAGAATGACTGCATTTATTTGCATGGCATAAATATATATGTACATATTATGATACCAATATCCAAGGTCAAGTGAAACATATATCAGGAGGTCTTGTCAAAGGTGGAGATTATCACAAACGTGTGGGAGTCAGAGGCTAGGTAAGACAGAAAATGGAACAGGGTGCTAATAATAGTCGAGGGTACTAATGCCAACCTAGAACTGAGCATTAAATAGAGGCAAAAGGATACACATGACAACCTTTTAATGTATGTTCTGTAATCCATAGTCTGGAAGGGAAGGAAAAGAGAAAGAGAGAGAAAGGCAAAAGAAATAAAGAACCTGCCATGGAGCAGGGCTGGGGAAGGGGAGGGAACCGGGGATGTTGGTGGTGGGAGATGGGCACTGGTGGAGGGACGGGTGCTGAAACACTGTATGACCAAAACCCAAACATGAACTTTTTAATTGTATATCTTTTTATATGTATATCTCACGGTGGTATAATAAAATACTTAAAAAAAAATAAAATAAAAAAAAAATTTACTTACTGATTCTTAAAAAAAATAAATAAATTATAATTATCCATTTAATAAATAATAAATGTATCATTTATTGCAATAATAAATAAACAAAATTATATTGCACTACTATAAAAAAAATTTGTGTAGATAATATGACTCCTAAGGGAACAGATCATACCTGGCATGAGTGAAATCCATTTGATCCCAGCACTACATGTTCACCCCTGATGATACCGTTGAGTGTATCCTGGGTGACTATTTTCCCTCTTTTAATATCTTTGGGGTACTCTAAAGGCCTTGAGTACTGCTTGACCAGTACTGAACTGCTTCACTGCTTGGAAGACACAAACAACCAGCTGTATCACTAGAATGTTCCCTACTAACACCCCAGAGGGTGACCCCTATGGAAAATAATATATAAAATTGCCAAGTTCTTTTTTTAAATTTATTTATTATTTATTTTTTGACAATTACAAAAACGTTCATGTTTGGGTTTAGCCATACAGTGTTCCAGCACCCATCCCTCCACCAGTGGCCACCTCCCACCATCAATGTCCCCCATACCCTCCCACCTCCGCTAGCCTGCCTCCGTGGCAGGTTCTCCATCTCTTTCTCTCTCTTTCTTTCTCTCTCTCTCTCTCTCTCTCTCTCTGTCTTCCCACTCTTACATGTTGTGGATTGTAATTGTCTTTCGACAATTATTGTCCTACTGTTCCTTTCTCGGTCTTACCTAACCTCTGCTCCCACATATTTGTGGTAGTTTTCAATTTTGGCAAGACCTCCTGATCCACATTTCTCCTGATCTTGGATATTGGTATCATAATGTATATATATATATATACACATAAATATATATACGTATATATTTGTGTATATATACATATATATATATTTATGTATATATACAGATATATATACATAAATATGTATATATACAGATATATAAATATCTGTATATATACATAAATATATATATTAATGTCATGCAAATAAATGCAGTCATTCTATATGTCTCTCTCCTTCTGACTAATTTCACTCAACAGGATTCTCTCAATGTCCATCCATTTATAGGCAAATTTCATAACTTCATTTTTCCTAACCGCTGCATAGTATTACATTGTGTACATGTATCAAAGTTTCTTTATCCAGTCATCACTTTTCAGGCATCTGGTTGTTTCCAGATTCTGGCTATTGTGAATAATGCTACTAAGAATATAAAATTAGGGATGGTGTTTCCACTGCGTGTTTTGGCTTCCCAGGGTATATTCCCAGGAGTCGTATGGCTGGGTTAAATGGGAGTTCAATTTTTAGTCTTTGGAGGAATGTCCATATTGTTTTCCAAAAATTCTGTACCAGTCAACATTCCCACCAACAATGGATGAGTGTCCCCTTTTCCCCACATCCATGCCAGCATTTGTTGTTCTTGCTCTTTTGGATATGTGCCAGTCTCTGTGGTGTAAAAATAATATCTCATTGTTGTTTTGATTTGCATCTCTCTGATGATTAATGATGATGAGCATTTCTTTATTTGTCTTTTGGCCATTAGAACTTCTTCCTTGCTGAAGTTTCTGTTGATTTCTTTTCCCCATTTTTTGATGGGGTTAGTTTTTTTCTTCTTGTAAAGTTCTACCAGTGCCTGATATATCCTGGATATTAACCTCTTATCAGATGGGTATTGGGTGAATATTCTTTCCCATTCTGTGGACTATCTTTGTATCTTGGTCACTGTTTCTTTTGAAGTGCAAAATGTAGCACTTTAGCTTCATGTAGTCCCATATGTTTATCTTTTCTTCTAGCTGTTTTGTCAGTGGTGTTTTTCTTTAAAGATGTCTTTAGCTTCAATGTCGTGGAAGGTTTTTTCTACATTTTTTGATGTATTTTATGGATTCAGGTCTGATATTGAGATCTTTAATCCATTTTGATCTGATTTTTGTGCATAGTGATAGAAAGAGGTCTAAACTCAGTACTATTTATGTTGATGTCTAACTTATCCACTTTAGTATCTGTACAGTACACAGCATTTAAATTTTCCTTCTATAGTAACAAAACCATGTCATATCAACGCCAAACTTCACGTATCTATAAGTGAAAGACAGGATGAACTTATGAATAATAAATGCTTGAATTCTGATTCTCCTCAAACATGGTGTGGGGAGGTGGGATTGTATTTGATAAACAAAGTCTCCTCCAGACTGTACTTTTCTCCTTCATGGGCTTCAGTGAAATGCTATTGGCAGTCTGCAAAAATATTTCTATCTCCAAATATTTGATTCCAGTTTTGGAGATCCATGTAAATCTTTTCAGACTGTTTTACATTTTGCTTTAAAATCTACAATATTCTATTAATATAAATTACCTTAATAGTAAAAAATAGTGTTTATGAAAACCCTTATTGATGTTGTAGAAAAATGAAGTACATTTCAAACTTTCATTTGTTAATTCAACGTATGTTTAGAGCTTTACTATAACTTTAAATTTGACTTAAAAGGGAAGATTATGTGAAAGAATAACAAATATCTTTTTTAAAGCATAACCTGAAGCAAAGACCATTCAACAAAAGTACATAAAGAGAAATTAGAACATCAATGCACAAATTACCTATCATGTCTTGGGTTCTTAATCTCTTAACACCATGCAAACAATAACACATATTCTTTTTCTTCTTTTTTTACTCTCATCACTGTAACCAGAATGAGAGTCTAAAATGTTGCTATGTAATAGAGATGGATGTAAGTCATTAAGTAGAGTACTATAAGGAAACTATTACGCAAAAAATTTGACTGCTGTGAAAATGGCAAGCGATAATTGTCAATAGGAAAAGAGAGGATGAAAAATAGTCAAAATTCATATGAAAATATTTCCGTAATTGGTATAATAAAAAAAAAAAAAAAATATTTCCGTAAAACACTAATCAACACATGACAATTTATTGTATTGAAAAGCATTATTTGTCATCATAGTGCTTTATTTTAAAAATAGCTATACGCTGATCACTTACAAACAGTGACCTTATCATTTTATCTGAGTCAACTATCTAGAAATAAACTTTCCTGTCTTTACTAATGACAAGCAATTGGTATCTATTAAAAGGAAATTTATTTAAAGTATGTGTTATATTACGTTTATTTATTACAATTGTTTGTCTCAGATAAATCCATTTATTTAGTTTAACAAGCTAAACAAATTACTCTTTCACTATGTGAATTGTAATCACACAGTCTGGAAAAACACTTAAGGAAAATGTTTTAATTGTAATTCATGATAAAACCAAATTAACTTTTTTAATACATCACAACAGTTTTCAATCTTCTTTTTAGTCTTCCTATTTTACTCATTTATTAGTTTAGATCAACTTGATTAATATTTTGCAACAAAATGCAACGTATTTGCTTATTGGTAAAGTGAAAATTCATGCCCTTATAAATTTATGATTACATTTAAATTTTGTATCTTTCCACACTCCATCAAGCCACCATTTTCCACATCCGGACTTCCTTCTCCTCAGAACTCCACCCAGCGACAGCCTATCACAGCCCGTCTCATCGAGTTTCACCCTGCAGCATTTTTTTTTTCAATCCTGCCCAGGTATGCTGAACCAGAGACTTACAGACATGGGGCAGAGCTGCTACTTGCTCTCCCTGTGCCCAGCCGCTCACGAGGCGCCCAGGAGGGATGGCGGGTTCTAGCCCTGGCCCGCCACCCCAGCAGAGCCACACAACAAACCAGATGACCCCCTACACACATTCCATCAGGCCACCATTTTCCACATCCGGTCTTCCCTCTCGTCAGAACTCCACCCAGCGACAGCCTATCATAGCCCATCTCTTGCGGCCACTTGCGTCCGCACGGTTCATCTATAAATGCTATATTTAGAGGTGACTACAAGGGTGTGCCACCTGCATGGCAGGCCTGGCAAGCTGCTCTGTTTTATTTGATATGCCAAATACTAGTAACAATTATATTAGTTCATTCTCATAACCTAATATAATGGTTTGAGGCTCTTTATGTTCCTGGAGCGAATAGATGCCCTTGGGCTCTACTAGCATGAGACAGGACATATGGAGATATTACTGGTGCCTGCTCTAGCAAATAGATGATCAACGGAAGGATAGTGATAGTGATAGGGATAGTGATTTTTCCACATATCTTTGTTTTGATAATGAAAATAGGTGACAATGATGACTGGCATTATTGAACCAGACTTTGTTTACAGTACACAATAATTTATTTAAATGTGCCAAAATTTATTTTAATACACATTAACTCATTTAGTCTTCAATGCCAGTCTATGGGAATAAATATTATTATTATATAATTAATAATTATTAATTATCTCATTTTATAGATGAAACTAAGTAACAGAAATTTTTAGTAATTGGCTCAAAATCTCAGGCCAATAAGTATGGAATCAGGATTTCCACATAGATATTCTACCACTTTACATATTGGCAGCTTTTGCCTTCAGCTACTTAGAAGTATATTCTGCTACCTGAAAATAAAAAAAAATTGCTAAGTCATCTACCTTTCCAATTTGCCATGCAATCATATAAGTTTATACTTGTTATTGATTATTCATTTATATTTCTTAATTTTATGAGATTTTAAAATTTACCTTGAGATGATAAGCTAAAAGGTCTGTTTTCTGAGCTTTTAGAACATTTAGAGCTTCATTAAAACATAGCTTCAATTTTATGTCACATCTAAGAAATGTATATAATGTTTTTTTCACATGCCAAAACTGATATTAATTTTCTACTTCAAATTTAATGTTATTGTTTTGTAATCACACTTCTCAGTTGTCACTTGTCTTCCCGTTAATCATTTGCTTGAGCAGGCACTAGTAACATCTCCATAAGCGTCCTGTCCAAAGCAAGTGTAGCCCAAGGGCATCTGCTTTCTCCAGGGACAGGAAGAGCCTCAAACGATTCCTTCAGGTCATGGGAATGTGGTCCATAATTTGTAATCACAATATTAGAATATATTCTGTGTATGGATGGACATGGAGAAGATTATGTTGAGCGAAATTAGCCAGAAGGAGAGAGACAGATACAGAATGACTGCATTTATCTGCATAACATAAATATATAGGTACATATTATGATACCAATATCCAAGGTCAAGTGAAACATATATCAGGAGGTCCTGTCAAAGGTGGAAATTATCACAAACGTGTGGGATTCAGAGGCTAGGTAAGACAGAAATGGAACAGTGTGCTAACAATTGTTGAGGGTACTAATGCCAACCTAGAACTGAGCATTAAATAGAGGCAAAAGATACACATGACAAACCTTTGATGTATGTTCTGTAACCCATAGTCTGGAGGGAAGGAAAAGAGAAAGAGAGAGAAATGGAAAAAAAATCAAGAACCTGCCATGGAGCAGGGCTGGGGAGGGGGAGGGAACCGGGGACGTTGGTGGTGGGAGATGGGCACTGGTGGCGGGATGGGTGCTGCAACACTGTTTGACCAAAACCCAAATATGAACTTTTTAATTGTATATCTTTGTAATTTTAAAAATAAAAAAATTTTTTAAAAAAGAATATATTCTGTGTAATTATTTAATATTTATTTAAAATACATATTTATCATGCATGTAACAAATATACTTTTATTCTTTGCAGAGCTTCCTGTTATGTAATAAAGGTGATGATGTTGAACTATTCAAATGATTACATTATATTGAGGTAGTTTCCTAGTATAAAGAAATATTGGATTGGTCTCACATGAGATGCAGGTATTTTCCCCCACCATTTAAGCAATATCAAATAAGTTATGATTTTATGAGATTTTATTTCTTTATTTAAAAATAGAAGCTACTTCCTGAAAGCTCGATCATGCTTTCTAAAAATAAGAAATGACATGTACTTAGTGAAATTTTCTAAACTGGAAAACATGTATTGGTGTATTCATTCTCATTCCTATGATTAGTGCTACCTCAAAGTAAAAGATCAGAAATATCTATCAGGAAATTAAAAAATGAGCATATTACAGCTATAAGAAGTAAATAGAGTAATGCAATAATTTTAAGTTACTATTTTAAATAGTATAATAAAATGGTTCAATATAACATTATTTAATGGAATGATATAATCAAAAATATAGGATTTTAAACTTCATATTTAAGTTCTGGTTAAAGTACTTGCATTTTTTGACCAAAATAAATACCAAGCAGTTACTCATAAGAAATATTTCTATCTTTGAAAGACTAAAGAAGGGTATATGTTTTGAAAAGAGGTCTGATTCATATTATGGAAGGGTTTTCATATGTGTTTAGTTTTCATTTTTTTGTATGTGTAAGAGAGTGGAAGTGATAAAAGGTGCACCCAGCTTTGCACAGGGGTTATTTCTGACTTTGCACTCAGAAATTACTCCTGGCCGTGATGTTGAGAATCAAACCTACATCAACCAAATGCAACATAAGCTCCTTACTGCTGTACTGTTGATCCAGTCCATACAACTCTTGTTCTGGATCTGAGAGGAAACTGAGCTCACAATGTTTACCAGTAGGGAAATAGTAAAAAGTTCTTTAAATTAAGAAAATTAAATATACAAAATGTTTGGATAATACTTTGGAAATAAACATTGTGGGAAAAAGAAATATAACTGATTGATTCATATATGTGAGTCTACATATAGTTTCAACATAAAACTCACAACAACATTAGTTTTGTTTAAACTTAAAATGAGGACTAAAAGAGACATAATGGAATTTAGGTGGTGGTGAAGGTGCAGAAAGTTTGTAATATGACTTCCTAGCTTCTATTTTTGTGCACTTAATAATTTAATTTTGTAAAAGCACTTAAATGAAATTCTGTAAGAAAATTGCAATATTTGACTATGTAATCAATGTTTATTATCAATATTCTATAAGTTTGATTAATCAGAAATTAATGCCAAAATTAAGACTAGTTCTTACTGTTTTCAGTATATTTTAGTATATTATATTCGGTATAACAAGATCTATAATATCAATAATGATTAAAGAATAAATTTATTTATATAAATAATCACTTAGCAGTTATGCTATGAATAATTTTGGGTTTTGGTACTAGAGTGACATTAAAAATGAATGAATCATAACAGCTGAGAATGGCTATGTGTATAAAAACAGAAGCAATGAGCCAAAATTTCCCTAGAAAATGCTTCTATAACAATATTAAAGAATTTTCACTTATATTGCGCAATGAATAAATGACAGGCTAGAGGCTAGCCAAGATAACTTGGATGTGGCACCAAAATATAATCAGTGTAATACTGAGACAATTACATGACCAAAACGACCATATGCGTAAGGTTTTGAAATAAATATACAGTGACCAAGAGCGTATAAATAATGCCTTTATCATGCTTTTAAGGTACAAAGAGAATGCATGGTGACTAACAGAGACCCATTTTAATAGGATGACTCCTCACTAGAAATCCATTTTGGTTTGTTTGTCTATTTATAAGCAATGGAACTGTATCCAAATTTACCTTAGTCATGAAGTAGAATCCCACTTATTAAATAATAAGTGACATCTATTGGCACGTTGAGGAATAACCTTGTTAATATGCTGAATCTTTATTTGTTATAAGATGACAGTTTATTTGGCATAATTTTAAAATGATGTATTTATATATCATGATGAGTTTAAGTAAATGTTTTTAAAATATAACCTTTTTTACTATTACCAGTGGTTTCTTAATGACATAAATTCAAGTATATTAAATTCATATAGTGCTAGGAATTGTCAGAAGTGATCTTAACTAGCAATAGGACATAATGAGGATGCTTATTTAAAGAAAAAGTCTCGGTCGTAACAGCTGTTAACTGCTGTGCTCAGCCGCTCCATGCTGCTGCTCTCATTTAAACATAGAAGTGACTGATGTCAGTAAAAATAGTTCTCACTGTTTAGCTGGCAGTAGATAAACTTTCCAGTTACCAGCCAAATATCGAGAACCCGCTAGATATTATTTCTGTTGCTCATTAGATGTGAAAGCTGATAGTTTCCAAAGTAAGAGTAAAATCAGTTCTTTAATTCTCAAGGTTGATTTAAAGAAAGAACTCAATCATTCGAAAGATGAGCCGACTATGCATAGTCATAAACAAGATTCTTCATAAAAAAGAGAAATTATCTAGAAACTTCTTGGTGCAATTTTCAGTGAATTCAAAAGAGAAATTAGAATAAATTTTACAACACTAAACAAATAAAATATTATTTTGTTCATAGATATATTACTTGATCACTTAACATCCCATTATTCATAGATTTTCTCAAGTGGGCGTCAGTAATATTTCCATTTGACCCTATCACATGCCAGTGTAGCCCAATGGCATCTGCTTGCTTCAGGAATATGAAGAGCCTCAAACCGTTCCTTCAGAGTCTTGACAAAGAAGTCTGACCATCTTATAGGTGGGCGGCCACGTGATCTTTTGACATCCTGTGGGATCCAGTCGGTAACAGCTATAGTCCAGCGGTCGTCTCCACATTACATTACATGTCCAGCCCATCTGATTTTTGATGCCTTGGCAAACGAGACAGCATCCCTGATTCTGGAACAGCTATGGAGGTCGAACTCTGGACTCCGTCTCTCACTTGAGTGAGATGTGATATTCCAAGCATAGCTCTTTCAATTCCTCGTTGGGAGACCGAATAGCATTCTCATCCTGCTTTCGTAGGGCCCAGATCTCTGAGGTGTATGTTAATGCAGGGAGAACAGTGGAATTGAAGAGATGTGCCTGGAACCAAAGGTTCTTTGTCTTTTTCGCTATTTCTTCGATGCTCTTGAAGGCATTCAATGCTGCTCTCTTCCTCCTGCGCAGATCAGGTTTTAGGTCGCTCATCATATTGATTTCTCGACCTAGGCACACATAACTGCTGTATTCAGAGAAGTTTGTTCCATTGAGAGTGAATGGGGCCTCTGGAACTAGTTCATTTTTCATGAACATAGTTTTGCTGAGATTCAGCTGTAGACCTATCTTTCCACATTCTCGGTCGAAGTCAGTCAGCGTTTGTGCCGCTTGGCTAATGTTTGGTGTTATTATAACGATGTCATCAGCGAAGCGGAGGTGGTGTAGTTGCCAACCATCTATCTTCACTCCCATTCTTTCCCATTCTAATTAAATATAGGCAAACCAAATCCAAACTAAACTAATTCATAGTTGTTTGTAATCTTGCTATATTTTTAGTTGCAGAATTCTTATTCTTTATCCACAAAACACACAAAAAAACATGTTGCAAAGGGTGAAATATATGTAGGTATGTTTTTCTTAAATGCTCATAGATTTAATTTATTCTCTCAATTGCCAGTGCAGGTAAATAAAGAAATAAATGGCTGTTATGGTCATGCCCAGAATCCCTTATGTGTTAACAACTTGCTTATCATGATTCTTTATTCTTAGTAATTATGATATCTTGTTAAGTGAGCACACTTATGAAATTCCGGTTTAGCTTGGTTCTTATTAAAATTTGCTGATAACAGTTGTTCATAGGAGACTATAGTGCCTCAGGTCTAAACCAGGCCCTTTTGCTCTCACTTGTTTGCCCGCTATCCTGTATTTACTCTACATTGCTTTCGAGAATGGTTCTATTAGCTCTCAGAGATTAATAAGAAACAGAGAACAGAGGGAACAAATGTATATAAAAAACTCTGTCGAATGAAAACTTATCTGACAATCAGATATCTAAACGCAATTGTACTACTATAACTAATGAAAGAAAGTTTCTTGCCATATCTGTTTTTGTTTCTTAGTGTACAAATGCAGGGGTTAGAAATTGTGCTCCCGGCCGGAGCGATAGCCCAGCGGTAGGGCATTTGCCTTGCACGCGGGGCTGTGCCGGCCGGGGGTTCGATTCCCGGCATCCCATATGGTTCCCGAGCACCGCCAGGAGTGATTCCTGAGTGCAGAGCCAGGACTAACCCCTGAGCATTGCCGGGTGTGACCCAAAAAGCAAAAAAAAAAAAAAAAGAAATTGTGCTCCCTCAATTTCTTTAAGTGCTATAATTTATTACTTTGAGTGTTTGAGAAAAAATGAAACAAACCATCATATATTACCTTTGTTATGGGAATAAACCAACACATTCCATGAAAAGTAGTAGCAGTTCAAGATATCACAATTCTACTTCTTACTTTTTAAAAAATTAAAATACAAACTACAAAATTTTGTGAAAAAGGTAGAGAGCTTTAGATATCCTAATACATACTACATGTACTTTCAGAAATTCATTTTATCAAATGTTTGCAAGTCACAGTTTGGTTTCTTATGTAATGGAACCAAACAAAAACCATCTGTTTAAGTTTTGAGAGTTTATCTTTTATACATTGTCATAGAGCTACATTTTATGCAATAAGGGACTCATTGTAGGGGAATATATTAATGTATAGAAGTCATTGTATTTATAATCTTTATATCACTAGAGTTTATGTATGTAGCAAGAACAGTGAAAGATTGGAAATTGGACCATACTTTTAAAACAAGTTGCCTGCACAGTTTAACAGTTGCTGACAGAAGACAAGTTACTCTAGAAAGAAAGACAAAGGACTTTATTCTTTACTGAATCAACAGATAATAAAGTATCAGCACTTAATCCTAAACCCTACTGTCGGGCGCTCCGCCGGGTCCCCGACAGTGCCGGGAAGCGAAGTTCCCTTCTACCTTCGGCCGGCGAGGAATGGATGGACACTCAGGAATCCGATGCGGTTTTAGAAGGCTTTACTTATCACAGGTTCAGGCATACAAATCAGCAAAAGGAAAAACCCGATGCTTAGGATTCCAGGCTAGAACCCCAGCCACGTGTAGGCCAAGATGGCGACCACCACGTGTGAAACTTCCAAGGGGAATAAACGCTCACAAGGCGAGATCCCACGGGAAGAAGAAGCCCGGGAGAGCGGGAACCGACTAGTTTATACCCCCAGGGCCTTTACTGTGCTAATGTTTTGAGCCGGAATGCCTTTGAAATGTAGAGAAGGGGTTTCTGAGATGGCATGTCACTGTACCAAAGATCAACACCAATGCCAGTTAAATATTTCTCCAAGCCTTCACAAGTCTCCTCTACTTCATTGTAGTTTTATATTTTATCAGGGAGCCATGCTTGTTTGTTTGGAAGCAAACAGCATTTCTCTCTGGTCTAATTACTTAGGTGTCCTTACGTGGCCAGGCTAATATGCTGGTAAGATCTAGCTAGTCCCACGATGATTGTGATAGCATGGGAGAATATTTATACCAGCTAGTACAGCATACATGGTCGGATAAACTGCCACATTTAGACTACCCCCTTATCTACGGAGTGATTTGCGGGGAGGCAATCCAGAGCAGATGCAGCGGCCCTTAGGATTCCTGCAACACCCTACTACCTGGGGATGCTTGAAAGGAGATAGATACTACCTACTATACATGCAGTAGGTTATATTGTTGGGGAAGTGTCCTATGCTTAGGGATCAAATTCTTTATAAGTTAGATTAATTATGATGGAAATTTGTTCAAAAACATTATATATGCATATATGTGTATATTATACATATATATGTAAATCTTCTTGTGTTCTAAAGGGAGATACTATTTCACCTCAATGTTTCTAACCTGTGCAAACATTCTTGAGGATATAGCATAGAACACTGTCAGTTCAACTATACCAAGATGTGCAGAACTTCTTTAATTATCACTTCACTTGTATCACTTGTCTTCCCATTTTTCATCGATTGACTCGAGCAGGCACCAAAAAGGTCTCCATTTGTGCCTGTCCTGTGCTAGTATAGCCCAAGGGCTTCTGCTCGCTCCAGGAACACAAAGAGCCTCAAACCATTCCTTCAGGACATAGGAATGAGGTCTATAATTGTTACTGTTTTGGATATCAAATATATCTAATATATCAAATACATTTTATATGTTTTTGATTATATAAATATAATTATACAATTATTTATGACTTGTCCATCATTAAAGGCTATTATCATGTTATTCAACCACCTCTATTTTGCCAAAGACACTGGTTAGTTTTACATTCGTCTCTCACATTACATTCCAAAAAATGTTCTCTCAGTACTGCAACACATCCTCCTGTTTTCCAAGATGACACAGCATCTATGTTTTCTCTTTACTTGTATCACTTGTCTTCCGTTAATCATCGATTTGCTCAAGCGGATGCCAGTAACATCTCCATTCGTCCCTGGCCCATGCTAGCATAGCCCAAGGTTATCTGCTCACTCCAGGAACACCAAGAGCCTCAAACCATTCGTTCATGTCATGAGGTCTATTATTGCTACTGTTTTTGGCATATTAAATACAACATACGTAGCTTGCCAGGTTCTTACGCGTGGGGTGTCTTGAATCAATTATGCCTGGTAATTAATACGTATTTGTTAATACGTATTTTATATAATTCCACTGCAGTCTTAATATGGTAGAGGATAAGAGGCCCAAGTGCCAGTACAGCTGGCAGGGTACTTGCCTTATACGCAGTTGACACAGGTTTTGTCCCCAGCACCCCATATAGTCCACGTGCCTCACCAGAAATAATCCTAAGCACAGATTCAGGTGTCAGAGCTGAGCACCGCTGGGAATTTTCTCAAAACAATATGCCACAGTATAGGATAAACATAACTTGTATGGTCAGAGCAATAGTATAGCAGGTAGGGGTTTGCCTTGAACGTGGCCAACCTGGGTTCGATCCCCAGGATCGCATATGTTCCCCCAAGCACTGCTAGGAGTAATTCCTGAGTGCAGAGTGTTTTTCTCTTACCTATAGGTAATACCCCTCAAGGCTACTTATTAAACTTTACTCATATCACAAAACTGAATAGTTTGTGTACATTTTGAATTTGTTTGTTTTATTTTGGAGGGTGGGACTACACCTATATGTGCTCAGAGCTTTTCTTTGTGCTCAGGAACCACTCCCGGAAATGCTTGCAGCACCATATGTCATTACAGAGACCAAACCGGGGTTGTTATGTGCAGAACAAGCAACTGAACCCTATTACTAGCTCTCCAGTCTATTAGATATAGTTTTAGTTGCCCATTACTCACTGCAACTTATTTTTTATCTCATCAAGATGAGTAGTGTCAGGCATGTTATAATTAGAAAAACTGTATCTCCATCTGAGAACCTTGTTCAGATGTGCAGATATACAATTCTATATACGTATTTTTACAAAAATGTAAATGCATGGAAAACACAACATATCTGCCTCCTACAATAAAAAAAAGAAAAAAGAACTCCTGAATCACCCCAGACCAACAAATGCATTTCCTCAAGGATTTCCTACCAACTCCTTTGATATTTCTGGGCCTGAGACCCATGCTCAGAATTCACGAGCATGAGTGCTCATGAATTCTGTTTCGCTTTCACTTCTATAACTTTAACAAACACTTCATTAGTAGATCATAGCAGTATGATCCAACATAAGTCCTGAAGCTGGCTCTCTACCATACTGAATTCCTTTCCCTTGTCTTAACTATTAGTATGAACTTGTCATTCTTTTAATCTATCCGCCATATTGTTTATTTCTTATATGTCAACCAGAATGATTGCTTAAATTTTTATAAGGCTTAAAAATGTCACAATGACTTTCAATATTTAATAGAAATCAACTTGCTCCTTTTATGATGTCCTGCAGTAGCGTCCATTAGTTCCTTACTTCTTGGTTCATTCCTCATATCACTCTAAGATATTCTCTCAATTTCAGTCCCATTGTCTTATGTTCCTCAAGCACTTTAGACTTCTCCATCTTAGATCCATTTTACCTGCTTATTACTTTGCCTTTGCCTGAAGTACACTGCCCTCACAGTTTTACAGCTGGGTTTACAATATGTCTCATATTTGTTCAATTTTATCTCCAACTTTTTGGACCTCCCTCTCCTTCCAACTCAGTTATAGCTAACACTTATTATAGCTAATTATAGCTAACACTTTAGTTGCTTAAAATACAGTTTCTTTGATATCAGAAATTAGGGTTTAAGCATATCATTTAGAAATGGGCTTCCTAACTTTTTATCCATTTAACTGCTTTTCGTCTGAGAAATATGGGCAGGCACAGCCAGGAACACCATGGCTCTATCTTCTTCTTCTTTTTTTTTTTTTTTGCTTTTTTTGGGTCACACCCAGCGATGCTCAGGGGTTTCTCCTGGCTCTGCACTCAGGAATTACTCCTGGCGGTGCTCGGGGAACCATATGGGTTGACCATGTCTCTATCTTCATGTTTGCTTTCAACTATTTTTTGTTGAATGTTCATCAGTATTTTAGAATTGCAAAATTGATCATAATTCCCACATCCAGTAATTACTCCTTAGGGAGGTGCAACAATGATTTAAGCAGCAAGGACATAGAAGAAAAGACCCAGAGAGGCCAAGCCCTTCCCAGCACGAAGTCATGACTTGTGGTTTTGTTTTAGATAATACTTTTGGTTATTTTCATAAGAACAGGATGATCTTAGACTATTTCCAGTTGATCAGGTTAGGCATTTACCTACCATACATGCAACTTTAGGGGAAAATTTGATTTGATAATACGTTGCAACTCCAGAATATTGTGTCTTTTGAAAAAGAATCACCTTATACTGGCCCAAGATATTTGACACCCAAATTTCTCTCAGCTATTTTAGAAGCTTAAGTGTACCCAAGGATAAAAGATTAGACAACATACTGAAAATGGCCAAGAATTTCTGTAAATGATGAGGTAATTGAGCTCTTAAATTAATCATTCTAGAACATTTCTATTATCTGACTTTGTGTTATGTGTGATTAATAAATGTCCTTACCAAAAATTTAGTGGAGTTTTTCTGTAATTTGAGGCAAAGAAATAGCTACATTGATTGTGTTAGCTATTCTTTTTGTCTATTTTTTCTTCCTAGTACTTACTTTGATGAAGCCAAGAACCTCATCCATCTTTTTGATCCCTAAATATATACTACCCAGGATAGTGTCTGTCCTGGTACAAGTATGGATACTTAAAAAAGAAAGTTGATAAAATCTTTATTGGTGAGGTTGGGTTTGGGAAGCCATATCCAGTGGTGTTATAAGCTTATTCATGGCTCTATGCTCATGAAGGGATCACTCCTGATAGCTATCAGGGCGCTGAATATCAAACCCAGATTAGCTGCATGCAAGGCAAAAACCTTACCTACGGTCCTATTGCTTCAGCCCTAATAGGTCTGTTTATAGTTTATATATATTATAAAATGCATGTATTATATATATACTGAAAATGAATGAAACAGAATCAATATCCAGTGGAGCAAGGGAAGAAGAATTCTAACACAACCTCATGTGTGATAGATATAACAATTATTTATAATTATACAAAAAACAACTTGAAATGTGTTTTTCCTTATCTTTATTATCTATATTTTCTTTGTTCAATTGAAGGTATGTGGATGTGGATTAGGATTGTAAAAATAATGAAAGAAATGACTTCAACTTTTATGGAAAAAACGTTGAATTTTGGAGATTTGTCTTGTTAAACAATTATCTAGATTTCAGACAATTTTGAAAAAAAGTAGAAGATTTGTAATTTTTTAAAACTTCCAAAAGTGTCTTGAGAGTTCAGTATTCTCAGCTGGAGAGTTCACATCTGCAGGCAGAAAAGAAAAAAATTGAGAATGTTTTGCCACTTGAGGAAGAAGGTGGATTGCAGAGGCTGCAGGGGGTAAGGAGCTGGTGGAGAAAAAGGAAAAAAGGAAAAAAGAGTTTACCTTTTTGCATGATGTTTTCCCTTTTTTCATGATAGTGTGTGAGTTGGAATAACATTTTACAAGAACCAAGACAGTGTCAAACAGATCATAGAAAAGGTTGAGAGATCATTGGATAAGTCTTCCAAAGCACTAACAAAGGAATTTCCAATCTAGGAAAATGAATCATTATGAAAGATAGAGACAAGAAAATCTTTCATAATGGAAATACAAGTATCTAGAATGAAGCACTTGAGAGAATGTCAACAAGACATTACAGAAGGTCAAAATCCCTCTTAGAGATGTGATGGCAACAAATCACAACACAGTAGAAATCAGTATGGACCCAGGTGACAGTGTATGAGCTGTGTTTATCTACTTCTTTGCCACATAGAGGTTATTTCTAGCCGAAACTTCACTTTTGAATTCTAAGAAGCTTACATATTGCCTACTTAAATTTCTACTTGGATACTTCCTGAAACTTAGGTGATAGCAAAGCCAAAATCCTTCCCCAATTCTGGTCCTTTCCCGAAATCTGTTCTTAATCTCGTCTTGTAAAAAACTTCCAAAATTGCTTGCTTTAATCAATAGTTCAGTTTTAAATGTTTAATATCAGACTCAACTCCATTATTAAACTAATACTCATTTAAAAATTATTAGCAGGCTTGAACATCTCAAATTCAAAATGCAGGGGCCGGAGCGATAGCCCAGCGGGTAGGGCGTTTGCTTTGCACGCGGCCGCCCATGCCAGCCCGGGTTCGATCCCCGGCATCCCATATGGTCCCCGAGCACCGCCAGGAGTAATTCCTGAGTGCAGAGCCAGGAGTAACCCCTGAGCATCGCCGGGTGTGACCCAAAAAAGCAAAAAAAAAAAAATTCAGAATGCAATCACAAATTTTGTTATTTTCCACTCATTTATTATCACCTCTTTAGTATGAACCAATACATTCTTTTGTTAGGATAACAGTTATAGTCACTAATTGGGTTGCCCTAATTCTTATCTTGCCCACTTCAAATCTGTTCTTCACATACAAATCCGACATAATACTTTTCAGATAAAAGTGGCAGCATGGAACCAGCAAGAGATGGTACAGGAGTCATGGTTTCGGATGTGATTGATGATTTAATCTCCAGCATCACATTTGGTAATGGTGCCCTGAGCAGCACCAGGAGTGATCACCAAGCATGAAGTAGAGAAAGTTCTGAGCATAGCTGGTGTGGCCCACAAACAAATAAAAAGTCATGACATGTGTCTCTGCTGCTTAAGCACTACAGTGTTTTACAATACACTAACAACTTGTGTCACTTGTCACTTGTAGCACTTGTCTTCCTGTTGTTCTTCTATTTGCTTGAGCAGGCACCAGTAACATCTCCATATGTCCTGTCACATGCTAGTGTAGCCCAAGGGCATCTGCTCACTCTGGAAACATGAAGAGCCTCAAACCATTCCTTCAGGTCATGGGAATGAGGTCTATAATTGTTACTGGTTTTTGGCACATCAAATACAACACGGGTAGCTTGCCAGGCTCTGCCATGCGGGTGGGATACTATTGTAGTAGCCTCTCATCTTGTATATTTATTGATGAGATGAGGAAAGATCCGCTTTTCTGCTGGGTGGAGCTCTGACAAGCTGTGGAATATGGATGCTGAAAATGGCGGCCCTCATGGTGTGGGAGTTCCTCTGGATTCTTGAGAAGCTCTGCTGGGATGGAGGGCCAGGGCTAGAACATGCCCTTCCCTCCTGGGTGCCTCATGATCAGCTGGGGACAGGGAGATCTGGTAGCAACTCTGCCCTGTGTATCTGAGTCTCTCTCTCTCTCTTTTTTTTTTTTTGCTTTTTTTGGGTCACACCGGCAATGCTCAGGGGTTTCTCCTTGCTCTGTACTCAGGAATCACTCCTGGCAGTGCTCAGGGGACCATATGGGATGCGGGGATCGAACCCGAGCCAGCATGGGCCTGCGCGTGCAAGGCAAACACCCTACCCGCTGGGCTATCGCTCAGGCCCCTGTATCTGAGTCTCTGGATCAGGCATACCTAGGCTTGAAATAGACTGTTGTGGCCCCCAAGCAAATAACAATATCATGGCATGTGTCTCTGCTGTTTGAGCACCACAGTGGTTTTACAGTACACTAACAACAGTAGAGAGAATTCTTATTGTGATCTAGGAGGGTCCATTTCATCTGATCCTTTAGATGAGTGCTTCTTCCACTTGGTTTCCTTCCTGTGTTGCACTCACCCCCATCCTACTGGTTGATCCTCTAATACTATTCAATCCACTCGCCCGCACCACTTATGCAATTTTCATCTGTCTCCCCATGGGATATCCTGAGAACCCCCAGCAGATCATCTAAGCAGAAACTGCCATAGATAACTCTCAGGCAACTCATGACTACTGCTGGGTCTCAATTTCTCACTGGCCTTAACAAGAAACAGCAGTACCAGGACCTAAAAATCTACTCCACAGAATCCCTTCCCCTCAATGTTCCTATGATTTGTCCTTCACTTAATTAAGGTCTTTGATCAAATGTCCTATGATAAATAAGCTTCTTTATCACCACTAAGAAGGGAAAACATATGCCTTTACTATCCTTATGTCCAATGTTTTTCTTTAGAATCCTTTATACTGTCAACTAGTCAGCAGAATGGTGCTTGTAAGTTTCAAATTCTGTTATGAAAAATAAGAGAAAAAAATTTTAAATGAAAGCCTGTTACTTTAAACATACCAATAAATCACAATGGAGCTCAAAATATATAAGTCAATTTAAATAGATTTAATAAAAAAAAACCTATTAAGTAGGTGGCATCTCAGATAGACAGTGAGAATTCACAAGCTTTATTAGGTTCCAGTCAGACTCTGAAAATAAATCAGATTCAAGCAATGGATTGGAACAATGAAGAAAAGTATCACAAAACCCTAACTTCTAGCAGGCGAATTCTGTAGTCAAAGGAAGGAATGATGCTGGAGTTGCAAAGATAAGAAAAACATCAGAGATGGGGCCGGAGCAATAGTACAGCAGGTATGGTGTTTGCCTTGAATGTGGCCCACCCCGGAGTTCTATCCCTTGCATCCCATATGGTCCCCCAAGCACAGCCAGGAGTAATTCCTGAGTTCAGAGACAGGAGTAGCCCCTGAGCATCATTGGGTGTGACCCAATAAGACAAAAAGATAATCAGTGACAAACGTAAATGGCTGAAAAATACCAGTTCAAAATACGGAGATTAATAGAAAACAAAGCAAGATTATGGGTAGTAACACACAAGAGTTCTGCAAAACTCTAATGTCTAGTATGTGATAGCATAATATATAAGAAAAGAATAAATTATAATTTCATTCATAGGATCATAAGTTTATGAAGTAAATATATAATGACATATATGTTTATATGTATGTGTAAGGGAAAGAGAGAAGATTTTGAGGATGATTTGAGACTAGCATGTGTAGGAACTTTTCCAGCATTAATCCTGCCAGGGACAGGGTGGTTTCTAGACACGAAGGTAAGGTGATCTGAACCTAAAGAGTAAATTTTGTTGGCTCACTCTGTGACATAAAATAATGTGTATCCTAACAAAACTCTTACATTGAAACTTGAATCCTCCTATCCCCATGCAAATGTATTAGAAATAGTCTTCAAGGTAATAATTAAGAATAATTAATTTATAAGTTGGGAACCAAATCTAGTAATTGGTGTCCCTGTAAGTATAAAACAATCCCAGATTCCTCTACTCCCTTCCCCTCCTATTCTCTATCATATATGGTCTGTTCAGGAAAGTGGCCATCTTCCTGAATTTCTCTATAATCCGGAAATAAATCTTTCCCCAGAATAGAAACTTGATGACAGAGAGATCTTTCCCGTCCAGTCTCAAGAACTCAGAAGTAAATTCTGTTAAAATCCCGAGTCTATGGTATTGAAAAAGGCAGCCTATGTTCATCAAGCTGAACAGAACACAATGTTCTAGTGCATTCCTTTAGTCTCTATTCTATTTCTTATAAGAATACCAGTCCTGCAATATCTTTTGGAGGGAAAGTGTAGAGGAGATTTGCTAGTGGCAGGACTGTACTGGAAAGTTGGTGATAGGTGCAATGGGTCCTGTACACATAAAAATAGATAAGGCAGACACCTGAAATTTATGGTGCTGTAACTTAATAAAATAGAGAGAGAAACAGAGAGAATAAAAACAAATGATATTAATGTAAATACCCCATCCTTTTCTAATCTTGAAAACTTTTTGATATATTGGTTTATAAGATTGCATTACTCTTTTCAGTGTGAAATTAAAATTTTATTTAGAAAAGCAGGTTTAATATTTATACTAAGAGATGGGGCTGAAATATGGCTTAGAGGTAAAGCACATTCCTTTGTATGTAGGTTCCTGAATTTAATGAGATAAGTTCCCACAAATTGGCGAGAAATTGAGATTTTGGCTGATTTCCAAATGCTGCTGTGGTTTGGTGGGAAGAATGCCTATAATGATTTGACCAGGTTTCTCTTTTGATTCATTTTTTTTGTCATTGCCATATCCTAATCTTTTAATCTAAAGGAACTGCATCAAGCTTCCCATGTTGTCATATTATCTCAAAGCTATAAGCTTTAAGTTTTCTACCATCCATTTTATAAATTCCTACTTATTCTCCACATCCTAACTAAGATCTTGATTTATTTCTAAACCCTGAATTATTCCATTTCCATACTCCTATTGCACTGTGCACAATTATTCACTCTATACAGTCAGTTTCTATATCTATTACAAGTAATCAAATAGATAGAACATCCTCATACCAGACTGACTTTGGACATTTAAAGTGTAATTTAATCTGGAAATCTGTCTCACTCTCTCCTTGTGCTTCTCTGTCATACATATATAATTCTAGTTCATTAATTAGTTATTTGCCTAATGCTTCTTGGAAAATCTTCCCAGTCTCTTTAAGACCTGCTTATTTCTCTGTAAGTACCACTTAAAATTCTCATCATCCTTCATTGCTTTCTACCTATTTATTTGATATTTTCCTTAATACTTTGGAAAAAATAAATGAATGTCACCTGTACACTGGAGTTGTGTTTCCTAATCAGCAGCCGCTAACCATAACTGATGAGTCTTGAAAGTGGTTAGTCCAATTTGATTGTAAAATATGACATAATATTTTAAAATAATAAAATACATAAAGCATCACAATATTTTGTACATTTTTGTCGATTGCATGATGAAATAATAATAACTGAAATATCAAGATAAATTATATATATATAACTTTATTTTTGAAAAATTTTACATTTTGTGGCAGGGATCCAACTCAGGCCTCATATATGTGAAATATAGACTTTACCACTCAGCTAAATCCCTAGTAAGTTTTTACATTTTTGTCATGACAAATAAAAATTTCAAATGCTTCACAGACTACATTTTATATTTAAGTTTACACTATGTTATATCATGGTCCTTAGAAGCAGAAACAACATATTTTATTGATTTTTTTATATACCGACCAGTATATTGCAATAAGATTTCAAAATTATGTATTAAATGAATTTATTAATCGCAGATGATCAGTAGAGTAGAAGACGCATAATTTAATTTGGAACAAGTCAATATGTTTAATTAAATTATATGGTATTAATCCTCTAATGCATTATACCTATATAAAAGTGCTTTAATTTGTATGCTTATAAAGTAGACAAAATTGTGGCTGGAGAAACTATTATAATGGTAAGGTTCTATTTCCTAACTTTACTTTTTTATATATATATATATACACATATATATATACTTATATACATATATATACACATGTATAGATATTCAAATTTTTTATACTTAAATCTGTGTTTTGGGGGCAATTGTGAATATGCCTATCATAGGCAGATGCTTCTGTTCTCTAAGACTAGAGACATAGGAATCAGTAGGTGGTGGTACAGATGGCAAAAGAGAGGGTGGGGTGACATTTCAAACTGTGGGTGGGACTAATGCAAATTTGGCAGTCCAAATGGAATTTTTGTGGGCCTGATAATGTTTGCAAGACTACTGCTTTTCCAAGCAGTCTTTGTCCACCACCATCCTCCATCATACAGATATAGATTCAAACTTTTTCCATTGGAAATTGCTTATGTTACAATTCTCAATGACAAAAAGTTCCTCATAATTTTGCTTAAGAGAACCTAAGAACAATTATTTCTAATAGAAATTCTCTAACTTGTAGAAAAATGTGTTTTCATTATGTACTTTCTGGAGGTATATATTCCCATCATTCAAAGAGAAAATATAAATAGTTCACCTGAATTTTTTAACAACTATTATTGGGCATCCATAGAATGTGAACTGCTTGGAAGCCAGTACTCCATGCCAAGATCTGAGAGCATGAGGCAACACCATTGTAAAAAACTCAAGGTGGGGAATGTAATATTACTGTATTTGATCCATCCTATCCTATACTTTCTAGAGAATGTCCTCTACTATGTCAACTCTTTCATATAAAGATATTTTTAACCTTCTTGATGGTTCACTTGATGGTTCAGTATGTTGTCTATTTGTGTGTGTGTGTGTGCTTGATAATGGAAGGGCCTACTGTGTCTAAAAAAACACTTGTAACTTTTTGTAAGATGCGATTTCTAATATTCTCATTTACCAAAGTCATAAAAATATCAAGTGTTTCAAAGATGAAACATTGTACTATATTTAAGTGATACATAATTTTATGTTTAGGCACATAACATTCTATAGACCTTTATTCTCTAAGTTACAAGTATATTTCATTTTATTATACATTGCAAACTGTTATTAATATTACTATTTTCCTTTGTTTTACTTTTTTTAAAATTATTTTATTTTATTATAACACTGTGATATATACAATTACAAACATGTTCATGATTGAATTTCAGTCATACAGTGTTCAAGCACCCTCCACCAGTGCACATTTTTCCCCACCAAAATCTCCAGATTCCCTCCTACCTCCTCCAGCCTGCCTCTATAGCAGGCACTTTTCCTCTTCTCTCTCTTGCTCTCTGTCTCTGTCTGTCTATCTGTGTTTCTCTCTCTCTCATTCTCTCTCTTCTTATACATTGTGGCTTGCCCTACATACATTTAGGGATTATCATGTAAATTCATTTGTGTACATTCAATGCTCAGTTCTAGTCTGGCATTACCATTTCCAACAATTACGCTGGTATATATTTATTTCCTTTCCTTTGTGTAATATCATATGTATGATACTAAACATCACATTTAAATAACTTAAAATATAAAGTTCTTAATGAATGAGAAAACAGAAGAAAGTTACATGAAAAAAATAAGGAGACAGCCTGGGAGAAAGTACAGGGTTAGTTTAAGTGCATGCATCTAGGGCTGGAGGCATAGTACACTGGGTAGGGCTTTTTGTCTTGCATGTGATTGACTTGGGTTCGATCCCTGGCATCCCACATTGTCCCTAAGCCAGGAGTGATTCCTGAAAGCAGAGCAAGGAATAACGCCTGAACATCGCCAGGTTTGATCCCTTCCCACAAAAAGAAGTGCATGCAGTTAACCCTGGCTTGATTCTGAATCTGGTCTCCTGAACATTGCTAGGAGTTAATTACTCAGCTAGGAGTAAGTTCTTAGCACTGCTAGATGAGACACTGTTCCCCCACCTGATCCCCTCAAATATGGGAGGAACATAAAAGACTTTTAAAAAATGAGTATAATTTTAAGCAGTCTATAAAGCAAAGCAGATATTCCAAAGGGAAACTTGCAAAAAACAGGAAAATCTTGATTATGATTATATAGAAACCATGTTATTATAATGATGATGGTGGTAATGATGATGCAAATCAAGTTTATGAAGTAGTTGTTTTCCAACCAGTGTTCTCAATTTACGTATATGAACTCACTTGATCATTATACTAGCTACAGAGGTAGATTCCACTATTTCCATCCTTCATATCACTAATCTGAAACAAATAAAATCTTTGTTACCTCGAAATGTCATACATTGGCAAGTAGAAAACTGGGAATATTAACCCCACTTTAGACTGGTTGCTTTCTCAAGACTATATAGTCTAAGACTCTACTCTCTAGAGACTATACTCTCTAGAATCAGTAATCGTGATAGTTTTTCCTTACCCGACTAGAAAAACCCTCATTCTTTTCTTCAATAGAATATAATTAGGTCATTTATGAGGATTTTTCGCCATCCCATGGAAACCAAGCAATATGTTTCTGAAATTAGATTAAAAGTATCCCTTGACTATTAAAGAAACTTTACAGTTTCTTCCTTTCTCAAGACTTTACATCATTTATAAAATATTGAGTTTAGAATATGTAGCTGACATAGGTAACTTTTGTTAAAAGCATTCTCATACATTATTGTAGCTTACCCTATTTTAGGTTCTTAAATTTTTTTCCCAGAGAATCAACAAATCTTAAATGATATATAGAATTTCCTTAGCATTACTTTCATTAAAAAAATAAGTAAATTTAGGACCAGAGAGAGATAATACAAAGGTAAAGGCATATGATACTCCCAGTTTGATCCCTTGTAAGACATGATTTCCCACAGCACATTGCCTAAATAGTCTTGCATTCTTGGACCATTGTTTGGCAGAAAATTGTCAGTACTGGGATCCAGGCCTTCCAACTATTGCTCAGGACCCAAGTTCTGCTGGAAGCACCCTCCCAATAAAAAAATAAAATAATATGAAATTTCACAATAATATCTTCATTTTTCTCCTTAGTCTTAATCTAAAATCTACTGATGGTAGATTTGAAATTCATTTGTGTTTTTTAATGTTTTGTTTTGCTTTTTTGAGCCATACCAAGTGGTGCTCCTGGCTCTGAAGTCAGGGATCACTCCTGATGGGACTCAGCGGGCCATTTGAGATGTTGGTGATCAAAATTAGGTCAGTCATGTGTAAAGAAATCATCTTCCCTGCTGTGCTGTATCACTCAGTTTAGAAACTTAGAAACACAAAGAATCACAAACTTTTAACAAGCAGGAAAAGCAATGACTCTATACCATCTTTCAAATGTCATTGTATATTGTAACTGTCCCTTGCCTCTTATTTCATTATTATGATGACTTTATTCTGCAGAATTTTGTAAGTTTATTAATATTTTATCATTCCAGTTAGTAGAATGCATCATTAAACTAAATTACATGAGTCACTAAGTGGGAAAAATTGTAAAAATTCCTTTATCACTCTGCCTTGTCCTCCAACCTAGAGCACTAATTACATTCTTCCTAGTTTCTATAGGACTTAAATGTCCCACGCCACCACAGTCCCAATTGAAAAATGTAAAAAGAAGATATAAAGAAAAATAAAAAAAAATGTTTTCCAGAACAATATATAATGGAAATATCTCATAGTTCAAAGTCAGTGACTTCAATTTCTCTTCAAAGCTACTATTTTGGCAATTACTTTCTTCTTTTAAAATTAATCCAGCTATTTGGTTTATTGGATTAAATTCATTTTTATTAATTGATCTTTATTTTCTCTCCTTTTCCCCTTCCTTTCATGGTTGTTGTAAGTGATATTCTTAGTTACAGGGAGAGAGATAAATACAAATTGATCTCTGTCATAGTGACATAAAAAGAAACAGTAGGGATACAACAATTGACCAAAGGCAATAGAAACAAGGAACGTAATAACTACTTTTCAGCAGTAAATTTGCCACCTGAGGTTGGATTGGATAAGGAGGTTAGAACAACTGAACACTAATACAGTGGTGGGGGGGTGACGAAAGGGGTGCTGGAAGGTGATAAACTGTTATATATGAAAACTGTCAGTCAGAGTATCTTTTAAAAAGTGCCAAAAGGGGAAAATGGTGCCAGGCATAGAGACAGGCTGGGGGAAGGGAGGGAAGCTAGGGACTTTGGTGGAGGGAAGTGGACACTGGGGGAGGGAATGGTGTTGGAATATTTTTTGCATGACTGATATTCTATCATGAATAATTACAAATCATGGCACCTCAATAAAAAAGAAAAGAAAATTTAAATACTGAAAAAATATTAGCATTAATTTTTTGTTTGTGGCAAAGTGCTTTCTTAATACAAGTTTTTTACTCTGTTTCACACTCAACACATTGTCTAAATTTAGCTCCCATTTTCTTGTATAAGGGATGAATAAGACCCCTTTCACATGTAATGGCAAATTAAAACTCTCCATTGAATATACACAAAGAGACTTAAGTGATAAACTCTAAATATCTGCAGGGCTAGCCACAATGTGTAAAATAAGAGGGAGAGAGATGCAGAGACAGAGAGAGAGACAGAGAGAGAAAGAGAGGAAACTGGGGTACCTGCTATTGAGGCAGCCTGGGGGTGGGCGGGAGGGGGTGGGGTACATTGGTGGTGGAAATGGGGCACTGGTGGAGGGATGGGTGCTGGTATATTGTATTACCAAGAACCAATTATGAACACCTTTGTAATTGTATGTTTCACTGTGGTATAATAAAAAATTTAAAAAAACAGAATTAAGATAGAGAAGGGATCAGTTTGCCAACAATAGTTGGAAATGGTAATACTAGAGTAGAACTGAGTATTGAACATAGGTAAAGGTATATACATGATAACCCCTCAGTGAATGTACTGCAAATCACAATGTGTCAAAGGAGAGAGAGAGAGAGAGAGAGAGAGAGAGAGAGAGAGAGAGAGAAGAAAAGTGTCACAGAGTCACGCAAGGGTTAGGGAAGGGAAACTGGGAACATTGATGGTGGGAAATGTGCACTGGTGAAGGGATGGGTGCTAGAACATTGTATGACTGAAACACAAACATGAACAGATTTGTAATTGTATATCTCATGTTGATATAATAAAAAACAGGTGTTCAAATAAAAAAAGACCCCTTTCACATAGTGATTGCGAAAATTCAATGAGATTCTATGCATAAAACATTACAGTAGTTGACACTAGTAAGTGCTTAAAAATTGATTCCCTATGTGGACAATGAAAAATGTTTTATTCCAAGAACATTTATAATTTCAGGCAACATATTAAGGAATGAACAAAACAAAAGGAGGATGGGTAGAAAATAATAAAGCATACTTGAGTATTATGTCTAGGAAATAACTAAGTCTGCTGGAACTCATTATCAAGGAAGATAATTACATCAAAATCCTCTTAAATTTGGCTAAAGGTATTGTTAGAAACAAAATATGAGCCTAACCATCACAAATTCTGAGCCTCCCCCCCACCACTATTAAAATGTGTAACAAGGGTTATGATCTCTTCTTCAAAAAGGAGCTTCTGATTATGTTGAGTCCATGTAAATAAATATGCATAACCTCTGCATCTTATTATTATATACAACTAATTCTACTGCCCCCTTTTTTCCCCTTTTCATCTAACATATTCCCAGTGTCTAATGATAACGTGTAACCCTGTTAGGGAGAATACTGGTCTACCAACCACAGTGGCTATATTTCCTATTTCCACTCAGAAGCATTCATGGATGATGATGGAAAAGAACAAAGCAGACAGAAGGGGCTAGAGAGATAGCACAGCGGGTAATGTGCCAAACTTGCATGTGGCCAACCAGAGTTCAATCCCGGCAGACCCAGGAGTAACCCCCCTGAGCATCACTGGATGTGGCCCAAAAAAAGAAAAAAATAAAACAAAAAGACAGGAAATCCATCCATCTCAGACAGAAATCAGAATTTCAGTGTGCAAGGTTGTCGAGTCACTGTCATTTTACCACACATACTTGTCAGCATCTATTCAGTAAGATACAGTTATTATTGAGGAACCATCATATTAGTCATGTGTTCATATGTATTTTTTTTTTTTTTTTTTAAATATTTTATTACACCGCCATGTGATATACAATTACAAAGATGTTCATGTTTGGGTTTCCGTCATACAGTGTTCCAGCACCCATCCCTCCACCAGTGCCCATTTCCCAACACCAATGTCCCCACTTCCCTCCCCCTCCCCAGCCCGCCTCTATGGCAAATTCTTTATCTCTTCTCTTACACATTGTGGATTGCAATACATACATTCAGAGATCATCATGTATATCTTTTTTTCCTATATTCAATGCTCAGTTCTAGACTGGTATTATCATTTTTGACAAATATTAGCACACTGTTCTCTTCTCTGTCCTACCCAACCACTGATTCCCACATGTTTGTGGAAGATTCCACCTTTTTTTTTTTTATTGAAAGATGC
The DNA here is from genome assembly GCA_021461705.1 of Cryptotis parvus. NCBI lineage: Eukaryota > Metazoa > Chordata > Mammalia > Eulipotyphla > Soricidae > Cryptotis > Cryptotis parvus. Next base: position 176,701 of record JAJIBD010022952.1, read on the forward strand.
TAGGTAGAGCTTTGGTTCTACAGTGTTCCAACACGCACCCTCCGCCCAAACCCATCTCCCATCACCAATGACCCCACCTCCCTCCCCCGCCTCCCGCACCTCAACCACTTGGCGAAGTTCTGTATGTCATTTCTTTCCTCTTTATATCTCCTTCCCAACAAACTTTCCTGCTCTTCGTTGACTGCAATGCATTAAAAGACATTACTGTTTCACTATTTTAGTGGACCTCGCGGCCGCTAGCGGCCGCGCGACCTGGGCTCGAACTGGCTTTGCTCTGTTGATCTGGTCTGAGGCCGCTTTCGCAGCGTCCGGACAGCAAACATGGTGGCTAGTGTGGTGGGCGAGTCACATCTGGCTGCTTCCGGGACCCCTCAGAGGCGACGGGCCCACTCCCAAAACCCATCTGCCCTCCTCGGGGTTCCATGGTCAGCTAGGCCCGGCGCAGGCCGAGCGCCAGCCTCCCCCAGCCTTCCGTGAGGCCCTGTGCTGGCCCGTGGGCAGCTCGCCGGGCAGGGCCACCAGGTCCGACAAGATGGAGGGGGAAGGGACGACCACGCCTCCACTGACGACTTCCCGGTGATTCCCGCCTCTTGGAGCCGCCTACCTGGGCTCGAACTGGCTTTGCTCTGTTGATCTGGTCTGAGGCCGTTTCGCAGCGTCCCGGACAGCAAACATGGTGGCTAGTGTGGTGGGCGAGTCACATCTGGCTGCTTCCGGGACCCCTCAGAGGCGACGGGCCCACTCCCAAAACCCATCTGCCCTCCTCGGGGTTCCATGGTCAGCTAGGCCCGGCGCAGGCCGAGCGCCAGCCTCCCCAGCCTTCCGTGAGGCCCTGTGCTGGCCCGTGGGCAGCTCGCCGGCAGGGGCCACCAGGTCCGACAAGATGGAGGGGGAAGGGACGACCACGCCTCCACTGACGACTTCCCGGTGATTCCCGCCTCTTGGAGCCGCCTACCTGGGCTCGAACTGGCTTTGCTCTGTTGATCTGGTCTGAGGCCGCTTTCGCAGCGTCCGGACAGCAAACATGGTGGCTAGTGTGGTGGGCGAGTCACATCTGGCTGCTTCCGGGACCCCTCAGAGGCGACGGGCCCACTCCCAAAACCCATCTGCCCTCCTCGGGGTTCCATGGTCAGCTAGGCCCGGCGCAGGCCGAGCGCCAGCCTCCCCAGCCTTCCGTGAGGCCCTGTGCTGGCCCGTGGGCAGCCTCGCCGGCAGGGGCCACCAGGTCCGACAAGATGGAGGGGGGGAAGGGACGACCACGCCTCCACTGACGACTTCCCGGTGATTCCCGCCTCTTGGAGCCGCCTACCTGGGCTCGAACTGGCTTTGCTCTGTTGATCTGGTCTGAGGCCGCTTTCGCAGCGTCCGGACAGCAAACATGGTGGCTAGTGTGGTGGGCGAGTCACATCTGGCTGCTTCCGGGACCCCTCAGAGGCGACGGGCCCACTCCCCAAAACCCATCTGCCCTCCTCGGGGTTCCATGGTCAGCTAGGCCCGGCGCAGGCCGAGCGCCAGCCTCCCCCAGCCTTCCGTGAGGCCCCTGTGCTGGCCCGTGGGCAGCCTCGCCGGCAGGGGCCACCAGGTCCGACAAGATGGAGGGGGAAGGGACGACCACGCCTCCACTGGACGACTTCCCGGTGATTCCCGCCTCTTGGAGCCGCCTACCTGGGCTCGAACTGGCTTTGCTCTGTTGATCTGGTCTGAGGCCGTTTCGCAGCGTCCGGACAGCAAACATGGTGGCTAGTGTGGTGGGCGGAGTCACATCTGGCTGCTTCCGGGACCCCTCAGAGGCGACGGGCCCACTCCCAAAACCCATCTGCCCTCCCCCGGGGTTCCATGGTCAGCTAGGCCCGGGCGCAGGCCGAAGCGCCAGCCTCCCCAGCCTTCCGTGGAGGCCCCTGTGCTGGCTCGTGGGCAGCTCGCCGGGCAGGGCCACCAGGTCCGACAAGATGGAGGGGGAAGGGACGACCACGCCTCCACTGACGACTTCCCGGTGATTCCCGCCTCTTGGAGCCGCCTACCTGGGCTCGAACTGTCTTTGCTCTGTTGATCTGGTCTGAGGCCGTTTCGCAGCGTCCGGACAGCAAACATGGTGGCTAGTGTGGTGGGCGAGTCACATCTGGCTGCTTCCGGGACCCCTCAGAGGCGACGGGCCCACTCCCCAAAACCCATCTGCCCTCCCTCGGGGTTCCATGGTCAGCTAGGCCCGGCGCAGGCCGAGCGCCAGCCTCCCCAGCCTTCCGTGGGAGGCCCCTGTGCTGGCCCGTGGGCAGCTCCGCCGGCAGGGGCCACCAGGTCCGACCAAGATGGAGGGGGGGAAGGGACGACCACGCCTCCACTGACGACTTCTCCCGGTGATTCCCGCCTCTTGGAGCCGCCTACCTGGGCTCGAACTGTCTTTTGCTCTGTTGATCTGGTCTGAGGCCGTTTCGCAGCGGTCCGGACAGCAAACATGGTGGCTAGTGTTGTGGGCGAGTCACATCTGGCTGCTTCCGGGACCCCTCAGAGGCGACGGGCCCACCCCAAAACCCATCTGCCCTCCTCGGGTTCCATGGTCAGCTAGGGCCCGGCGCAGGCCGAGCGCCAGCCTCCCCAGCCTTCCGTGGAGGCCCTGTGCTGGCCCGTGGGCGCCGCCTACGGCCGAGGGCCACCATTTTCAACATCTGGACTCCACAGCTCACCAGAGCTCCACCCAGCAGAAAAACCAGTATTTCCTCATCCCATGCTGCCACTTTGTGGTCGCACGGTTCATCAATAAATGCACAGGATTAGAGGCTACTAGAAGAGTTTCCCACCTACAAATATACACTGGGAATCCAAAACACACAGCAGAAACACCATACCCACTTTTATGTTCATAGCAGCACTATTCACAATAGCCAGAATCTGTAAGCAACCAGAGTGCCCGAGAATTGTTGACTGGATAAAGAAATTTTGGTACATCTACACAATGTAATACTATGCAGCTGTTAAAAGATGAAGCTATGAAATTTTCCTATAAATTTGCATCCTTGAGTGAAATTAGCCAGAAGGAGAGAGAAAGATATAGAATGATTGCATTTATTTGCATGATATATATACATATAAATATTTACATATATATACATACATACATACATATTATGATACCAACATCCAAGGTTAAGTGAAATGTGGATCAGGAGGTTTGTCAAAGATGGAAATTACCACAAACGTGTGGGCCAGAGGTTAGGTAAGACAAATAAGGTAACAATGTGCCAATAATCGTTGAAAGTGCTATTACCACATAGAACTTAGCATTAAATATAGGCAAAAAGATACACATGATAACCTCTAAGTATATGTATTACAATCCACAATATGTAAGAGAAAGAGAGAGAGAGAGAGAGAGAGAGAGAGAGAGATAAACAACCTGCCATAGAGGCAGGCTAGGGAGGGGGAGGGAATCGGGGGCATTGATGGGGGGAAATGGGCACTGGTGGAGTGTTGGGTGCTGGAACACTGTATGGCTGAAACCCAAACATGAACATTTTTGTAATTGTTAACCTCATGGTAGTATAATAACATATATTAAAATAAATAAATAAATAAATGCATACATACATACATATATACATACATACATATATACATACATACATATATACATAAGTGACCTCCATCCAAAACTCACTGGCCAAGACATAATTACAATTTCAAAAGAACGAAGAAGATCCTTCACACATAAATAAAGAGAAGTGAAACATTCAAACTTTGGGCTAGAGCAATAGTACAGAGCGTAGGATGTTTGCACACTGCCATTGGGGTTCGATCCCCAGCATCCCATATGGTTTCTGAGCACCCCAGGTTAAACCAACCTGTTGACAATTTCAAGGAACTCAAGAAGATGCTTCACATATAAATACAGAAAAGTTCAAACATTGAAAAGTTATATGCCACAGACCCGAACACTCTGAAGGCTAGAATATGTAAAACAATTTCCAAATAACAGCCAAGGATTGACTGAGAAGGTTAGCACAAAAAATTACTGTGACATAATAACTGCTGCATTCAGAGATGTTTGTTCCATTGAGAGTGAATGGAGCCTCTGGAACTAGTTCATTTTTCATGAACATAGTTTTTTTGAGATTCAGCTGTAGGCCTATCTTTTCACATTCTCGGTCAAAGTCAGCCAGCATTTGTGCGGCTTGGCTAAAGTTTGGTGTTATTAGAACGATGTTATCAGCGAAACGGAGGTGAGGTAGTTGCCAACCATCAATCTTCACTCCCATTCCTACCCATTCTAATTGCCGCATGATGTGAAATTGGCCAGAAGGAAAAAAAGACAGATACAGAATGACTGCATTTATTTGCATGACATAGTATATTTATGTATATGTATGTATATATGTATACATATATATTTATATAAATATATATAAGTATATATGTATATATGTATATATGTTTATATGTATATATGTATATATATGTATGTTATATATATACCAGCATCAATAGATCACTAGATCACTAGACATCCCGATGTTCATCAATATCCTCAAGTGGGTGACAATAACATTTCCATTTGACCCTATCACGTGCCAGTGTAGCCCAATGGCATCTGCTTGCTTCAGGAATACAAAGAGCCTCAAGATGTTCGCTCAAGGTCTTGACAAAGAAGTCTGACCATCTTGTAGGTGGAAGGCCACGTGATCTTTTGACATCCCGTGGGATCCAGTTGGTAATGGCTCTAGTCCAGCAGTCATCTCCAAATCACATTACATGTCCAGCCCATCTTATTTTCTATGCCTTGGCAAATGAGACAGCATACCTGACTCTGGAACAGTGACTAAGGTCGGAGCTCCGGATTCCTTCTCTCACTTGAGTGAGCGTATTCCAAGCATAGCTCTTTTGATTCCTCTTTGGGAAACCCAAATAGCTTTCTCATCCTGCTTTCCTATGGCCCAGGTCTCTGAGGCATATGTTAATGCATGGAGTATAGTGGAGTCAAAAAGATATGCCAGAAGCAAGAGTTTCTTTGTCCTTTTAGCAATTTCTTTGATGTTTTTGAAGGCATTCCAAGTTGCTCTTTTCCTCCTGCGCAACTCAGGTTTTAGGTTGTTCATCATGTTGACTTCTCGAGCTAGGTACACATAACTCCTGCATTCAGAGATGTTTGCTCCATTGATAGTGAATGGGGCCTCTGGAACTAGTTCATTTTTCATGAACATAGTTTTGTTGAGATTCAGCTATAGACCTATCTTTCCACATTCTCAGTCAAAGTCAGCCAGCATTTGTGGTTGCTGGCTAATGTTTGTTATTATTAGAACGATGTCATCATTGAAGTGGAGGTGGTGTAGTCACCGATCATCTATATTTACTCCCATTCCTTCCCATTCTAATTCTCGCATGATGTTGTCGAGTATGGCCTGAAGAGTTTCCATGAAATAGTATCACCCTGCCAAACCTCTCTTTTGACATCAATGATCACTTCCTTGTAGAATGGTGAGATCCTGGTGATGAATCCATAATAGAGCTCAAGAAGGATCTTGATGTATTGTATGTAGCCCTGTTTGGCTAGGGGCTTCAATAACCGCTTTGGTCTCAAAAGAATCAAAGGCTTTCTTTAAATCAATTAACGTAAGGAAGAGCGACATCTTGAACTCCCCTACAAGCTTCAATGAGCTTGGTTACGTGTGGATATGGTCAGTTGTGCTGAATCCTTTTCGTAAGCCAGCTTGTTCACATATATATAATATATATATATATATATATATATATATATATATGTGTGTGTGTGTGTGTGTATGTGTGTGTGTGTATGCATATATATGTATGTATGTATGTATGCTGATCAAGCGACTCACATACATGTGGGCAGAGATGCTACGAGGTCTCCAGTGTTCACGAGGTGTCAGGGAACGATGGTGGGTTCTAGCCTGGCCTGCCACCCTAGCAGAGCCTGCAAGAAGCCAGAGGACCACCACACTATGAGGGCCGCCATTTTCCACATCTGGACACCCTTCTCTTCAGAGCTCCACCCAGCAGAAGAGCCAATCACCGCCCGGCTCCCCAAGACCTCCCCTGAAGCATTCTTTTTCAAGCCAAGCCCAGGTATGCTGATCCAGAGACTCACAAACATAGGATAGAGCTATTGCCAGCTCTCCCTGTGCCCAGTTGTTCATGAGGCACCCAGGAGGGATGGTGGGTTCTAGCCAACAGCAGCCAGCTACCCCAACAGAGTTTTGCAGGGAGCCAAAAAAAAAAAAACCCACAGCATGAGTGCCGCCATTTTGCACATCCGGAGTCCCCTCTCATTAGAGTTTTACCCAGCGCAAGAGCTGATCACAGTCTGGCTCATGCATCCACTTTGTGACCGCATGGTAGATCAATAATGCTTGAGATTATAGGTGACCACAAGAGTATCCCAACCTCATGGCAAGGCCTGGCAAGCAATCTGGGTCATATCTGATATATCAAGTACCAGTAACAATTATAGACCTCATTCCCATGACCTGATGGAATGGTTTGAGGCTCTTTATGTTCCTGGAGTGGCAGATGCTCTTGGGGTACACTAGCATGTGACAGGACATATGGAGATTTTACTGGTGCCTGCTCAAGTAAATTGATGATCAACAGGAAGACAAGTGATACAAGTCATATATGTATTATGATACCAATATCCAAGTTCAGGCAAAACATGGATCATGAGGTCTTTTTAAAAGTTTAATCTACCACAAGTGTCTGGGAGTCAGAGTTTGGGTGGGACAGAGAAGGAACAGCCCCCCACATAGTGCTAACAATTGTTACTAATTGGAAAAATACACACCAGCCTTAGGCCGGAGGATAACCCCCCCCCCCAAGCCCTGAGTGGTGGGCGTTTGGCTTGCTGTGAGGTTCGCCGGGTGGTGGGCCAGGCTGGAACCCACCATGCCCCGCGCCTCATACGGCTGGGCCCAGGGCGAGCACCGCCCCCATGTCTGAGAGTCTGACCAGATACCTGGGCCAGAGCGAGGAGAAACCCCATGAGTATCGTGTCCGGGCTGAGAACCAAAAACAAAAAAAAAAAAAAAGAAAATGCCAGCCTAAAAGTCCAAATGGAGTAAGGAAAGCCTCTTCAACAAGTGGTGTTGGGAAAACTGGGCAGCGACATGTAAAAAATGAATTTGGACCTGTGTCTAACACCACGCAAAAAAAATCAGATCAAAATGGATTAAAGATCTCAATATCAGACTTGAATCCATAAAGTGCATTGAAGAAAATATAGGAAAAACCCTCCACGACATTGAAGCTAAAGGCATCTTCAAAGGTGAAACATCACTAACAAAGCAACTAGAATAAAAGATAAATATATGGGACCCGTGAAACTAAAAAAGATTCTGCACCTCAAAAGAAACAGTGACTAAGATACAAAGGCAGTCCACAGAATGGGAAAGAATATTCACCCAATACCCATTCGATAAGGGGCTAGTATCCAGGATATATCAGGCACTGGTAGAACTTTACAAGAAGAAAACAGCCAACCCCATCAAAAAAATGGGACGAAGAAATGAACAGAAACTTTGAAAAGGAATAAATTTGAATGGCCAAAAGACATATGAAAAAATGCTCATCATCACTAGTCATCAGAGAGATGCAAATCAAAACAACAATGAGATATCATTTTACACCACAGAGACTGGCACATATTCAAAAGAGTAAAAACAAAAAGTGCTTGTATGGATGTGGGAAAAGGGGACACTCATCCATTGTTGGTGGGAATGCCGGCTGGTACAGCCTTTCTGGAAAACAATATGGACATTCCTCCAAAGACTAGAAATTGAACTCCCCATTGGACCCAGCCATACCACTCCTGGGAATATACTCTGGGAAGCCAAAAATACGCAGCGGAAACACCATCCCTACTTTTATGTTCATAGCAGCATTATTCACAATAGTCAGAATCTGGAAACAACCAGAGTGCCCTAGAATCGATGACTGGATAAAGAAGCTTTGGTACAGCTACACAATGGAGTACTATGCAGCTATTAGGAAAAATGAAGTTATAAAATTTGCCTACAAATGGATGGACATAGAGAAGATTATGTTGAGCGAAATTAGCCAGAAGGAGAGAGACAGATACAGAATGACTGCATTTATTTGCATGACATAAATACATATGTACATATTATGATACCAATATCCAAGGTCAAGTGAAACATGGCCTTGTAATAGGAGGTCTTGTCAAAGGTGGAAATTATCACAAATGTGTGGGAGTCAGAGGCTAGGTAAAACAGAAAATGGAACAGTGTGCTAACAATTGTCGAGGGTACTAATACCAACCTAGAACAGAGCATTAAATACAGACAAAAAGATACACATGACAACCTTTTATTGTATGTTCTATTATCCATAGTCTGGAAGGGAAAGAAGAGAGAAAGAGAGAGAAAGGGAAAGAAATAAAGAACCTGCCATGGAGGCAGGCTGGGGAGGGGGAGGGAACCGGGTAGTTGGTGGTGGGAGATGGGCACTGATGGAGGGATGGGTGCTGGAACACTGTATAACCAAAACCCAAAATCAAATTTTTAATTGTATATCTTTGTAATTGTATATCTCACAGTGGTATTATAAAATACTTTAAAAAATAATAAAAAATAAAAAGAATAAGGGAAAAAGAAATATGATAACCTTAAATGTATGTATCACAAACCACAGTGTGTAAGATAAGGAAGAAAGAATGAGAGAGAGAGAGAAAGAGAAAGAGTAAAGAGATAAAACAAAAACCTGCCATAGAGGCAGGCTAGGCACAGGGGAGTTAATCGGGGACAATTGGTGGTGGGAAATGGGCACTGGTTAGGGGATGGGTGCTTAAACAATGTATGACTGAAACCCAACATGAACATATTTGTAATTGTATATCTCAAGGTGGAATAATAAAATATTTTTTAAAAAAAAGAGTATCCCACCCACACAGCAGAGCCTGGAAAGCTAACCGTATTGTATTCAAAAATCAATAACAATTATAGAACTCATGACCTGAAGAATGGTTTGAGGCTGTTCACGTTAATGAAGCGAGCAGTTGCCCTTGGGCTATACTAGCATTTGACAGGACATATGAAGATGTTACTGGTGGCCACTCCAGCAAATCCATGAACAAATGAAAGACAAGAGATACATGTGAAGTTAAGTATGAGAAAAATATTCAAAGCCAGGCAAAACATAGAGGACTTTCAATGGTTGGGATCTACCAAAAGTGTGTGGGAGTTAGACGTTAGGTAAAATAGAGAAGGGACAATTGTGTTAATGATTGTTGGAAATGGTAATTCCAGACTAGAACAGAGCATTGAGCATAAGCAAAGGAATATACACGATAACATCTAATGTATATATTGCAAGTAAAATTATGTAAAAGATGAGAGAGAGACAAGAACAAAGAGAGACAGAGAAAAGTTTGTGGGAGAGAGAAAAGGAAAAGAAGAGAGAGGAAGAAAAAGCAAGAAGAAGAATTAGGAAGAGAAGGAGGAAGAGGAGGAGGAAGTAGAAGAAGAAGAAGAAGAAGAAGAGAAGAAGAAGTGGGTGAGGAAGAGGAGGAACAGGAGGAGGAAGTGGAGGAGGAGGAGAAGAAGAAGAGGAAGATGAAGAGGAAGAAGAGATGAAGAGGAAGAAGAAGAAGAAGAAGAAGAAGAAGCAGAAAAGAAGAAGAAGAGAAAAAGAAGAAGAGACAAAGACGAAGACAAAGACAATGAGGGAGAGGAAGAGGAAGAAGGAAGAAGAAGAAGTAGAAGAAAAAGAAGAAGAAGAAGAAGAAGAAGAGAGAAGAAAGAAGAACAAGAACAAGACAAAAGAAGAAGTTGAAGAAGTTGAAGAAGAAGTAGAAGAAGAAGAGAAAGAGGAGGAGGAGGAGAAGAGGAAGAAGAGAAGAAGACAAAGACAAAGATGAAGATGAAGAAGAACAAGAACAAGAGGAAAGAAGAAGTTGAAGAAGTTGAAGAACAAGAAGAAGTAGAAGAGAAAGAGGAAGAGGAGGAGGAGAAGATGAAGAAGAAGGAGGAGGAGGAGGAGGAGGAGAAGAAGAAGGAGGAGGAGGAGGAGAAGAAGAAAAAGAAGAAGGAGGAGGAGGAGGAGTAAGAGGAGAAGGAAGAGGAGGAGGAGAAGGAGAAGGAGAAGGAGGAGGAGGAGGAGAAGGAGAAGGAGAAGGAGGAGGAGGAGGAGGAAGAAGAAGAAGAAGAAGAAGAAGAAGAAGAAGAAGAAGAAGAAGAAGAAGAAGAAGAAGAAGAAGAAGAAGAAGAAGAAGAAGAAGAAGAAGAAGAAGAAGAAGAAGAAGAAGAAGAAGAAGAAGAAGAAGAAGAAGAAGAAGAAGAAGAAGAAGAAGAAGAAGAAGAAGAAGAAGAAGAAGAAGAAGAATGCTTGCTGGGGTGGCAGTAGGTAGAAGGGAAACTGTGGACATTGGCGGTGGGAAATGTGCTCTGGTGGAGGGATGGGTGCTGGAACACTGTATGAGTGAAACTGAATAATGATCAGCTTTGTAATTGTATATCTTGGTGGTATAATGATTTTAAAAAACTATGTGTATTGGTAGGGAGAAAGCCCTCTCCCTTGGAATCACTAATAAAAATATTTTTACCTAAAAAAAAGATTTTCCAAATATACAAATTATAAAAAGTAGTAAAAGCAAATAAGCTTTTGTTATGATTTTTCAATGATATATATTGTTTCTATATTGTAACAGTAAAATAAAACTAATTTTACTTTATCAATAGGTTAAAAGTATGGTGACATGCCACTTTTAAATTTCCTGTAATAGTTCTTTTGTTGCCTTATAGGCCTTCCTCTTCTGCTCCTTCATCTGTCCCCAAGGATAAGGTCTCTAAAGAATCAAAAGTTAGCATAATTTTTTACCCCTACTATTGCTGCTCTGAAGATTCATTAATGATTCTTTAATGGGTCACCAGGGATCATTTGTTTATTCACTTAAATGTATTTTATTTGAATGAAGAGAACGTAAAGCCTGATATAGTGAGTCTGTTCACGAACCTAAAACATGACAACAGAAGAGTTTTCTGAAACTATAGAATATTCCTGACATTCCACAGCCAACATATAATTTTTTGCTTTTAATGGAGTATTATAATTGTATAGTAAGTATTTTATGCTATTGATGGAAGATGGATATTTCAGAGACTTAGATGGCTCATAGAACTGATTTTAAGTAACACTGGGATTATTATATAAAGACCTTCTGGTTCATATAAACACTTTCTCCCAATTGCCATTTACACATTTTAAGATTTAATGTGTTTCATAAACCATAAATAACTACGATTGCCTGTCAATGGTAAGTGATATATAACATGTCATTTTAATTATTTTAAAATATTTATACTATATTTGTAAGTAAGTATATTACTGTTGGGTGATTTCATTTTCTTATGATCTGAAAATAGTATTTTATACTTTTTCATTGAAATTCGGAGTAGCACATTTCTGTATTTACCAGTGTACAATTTTTATAGAATGCACAAATTGTTCTCGGATAGTTTTTACAAGTGAATTTGTTGATATTCAAATGGATTAATACTGAGATATATCCAGAAATGCACTTTTCTATATCATACTCTCAAAAAGGCATATATTCATATACCTATATCTACCCCAATTTCATAAGAATGACACGTTGATGAAATAGGCATTCTCATTAGAGATCCTTGTCTCCATTTTAAAAAATTACTTTTTGAAGTAGAAAAAAATGGAAAATGACCTCTGTTTACTCAGTCATTTTGTTTAAAATTCTTGTTGTCTTTCACCTATGACACAGTAAAAGAAAAGCAAGTATGATTTAAGAACATGATCCAGTAATATTGCTGAGTATATTTATTCAGTAATACAATGTGTATGTTGATGAAAGATTAGAATGAGGGTTTTAGGAAGTCGGGAGAACAAAAGCACCCCCAAAACTGCAGTTGTTACTGAGAGACCATGAAGCAGCACTAGCGTGGCCCTGGATACCCCTGAGCACTGGCTGAAAAAGAGTCACCATGGACCCCCCACCTCTGAGCACTGGTGGGGAGCAGCCCAAACAAAAAGGCAAAGTCAAAATATCAACAACTTGGGTGAGTTGAAGACTGAATACAGGTGTTTTATGGAAAGTGTTTACTACAATGCCTGACACATGGGATGTGCTCAAACAAATATAAACTGCTTTTGTATTAAAAGAAAATTATTAAAATATGAGACCAGCAGAAGCACACGGATTTTATGTGAGCAGGTAAAGTTTTGGGTCCTTTTAAAATAATCAGATTGGGTCAAAGTTGACCCAATCTGATTCATAAAATCGTGTGCTTCTGCTGGTCTCATATTTTAATAATTTAAAATGATTAAGCAGTACAGCAGGAATGATGCTTGAATTGCCCAGGCTCAATACTCCTTCTACGCCCAGCACACCACGTAGTCCCCCAAGGCTTACCTGGAGTTATCTCTGAGTACACAGCCAGGAGTAAGTCCTATTCACCAATGGCAGTAGCCCCCAAAACAATGATCATCTGAAAGATGGTATTTCATGACAGGGATTGTGATACTACAGAGCAAAGATTAGTATGATGAAAAATGAAGAAATAAAGAGAATGCTAACACAGAGATAGAGATCCATATCTGTAATATCTTTCAGTATGTTGACCAAGGTACTTTAAGAAACCAGATTTGGACACTATGAATAAGAATATTGTTAGAGTTCCATATTAATCCATAATCCTGGATCATAAGAGTTGTGTTTATTAGAAAGGAACAGGGAAGATACATATTTATATACATTAATTATGTAATGATATGAAAAAATAGATAATGAAATTTTAGCTCTAAACAACGCAAGATAACAATATGTTTATTTTTAGTGATACGCAACTGAAATATATAACAGAAGAATGCAATGTTATTTCAACAAAAAAGTAACAAAATTTCTCCATACCTAATATAGGTCTTTCTCTAATTTGTGTTGATCTAGTTGTTGACAATGACACAGCTTTTAACAATCACCAAAACTATTGGGTTTTTTTTTTTTTTTGGTTTGGTTTTTGTCCACACGCAGCAATGCTCAGAATTTACTCCAGGCTCTGCATTCAGAAATACTCCTAGCAGTGCTCAGAGACTCTATGACATTCTGGGGATTGAACTAGAGTCAGCTGTGTGCAAATAATTGCCCTGTGCACCATACTATAGCTCCAGCTCTACCATCACTATTTTTATTCTCCAAGAGCATAGCTTCGATTGAGTGTCATATCTCTAACTGGAAAGCAAAGGTTTTTAATGACTTCTGCTTTAGCAGCCATTAATCACCGTGAATTTAATTTCCAGGTAATTATTCAAAGTGGCTTTTCTTGGCAACATTCATAATAATTTTGTATGCTTTGGAGCCAGGTTAAATCAATTAATAAAAAATTAAACAAGTACATGAGGAAATTATGTTGTCAGAGACACAATTACATAAAATGTTAAAGTCTTCTGGCAGCATGAAATGTTATGATATAATTACAGTTAATGACCACTGTGAAACCAGATTTTGGATAACCATCACACATGCAGTTCATGGAACAAAACAAGATTACATAGCTTAGGCATGACCCTACAAAATTCTATGGACTCAAGGCCCCCAAAAAGATCAAAACCAGCACACTCAGTAAAGTTAAATGACATAATGAATATACAGACATCGGTTGTTATGATACATTGAAAAATTACTTTCCAGTACAGATAGAAAATAGTTTTCTAGTCATATGTGAAGAGTGAAGGATTAGAACATCCTTTGTTTCAATTTTTTCTTTTTATAATTTTAATTTATTATCGTATAGGAAGTTGCAATCACACAGAATAAGACAAAATAAGCTTTACAACCCAACTCAACTAGGATCATAATAAAACTCCTTGTAATCAGTTGGATTGTTATTTTTAGCTAGTAATTTGACATTACTTCTTATATACAACTGTAATATGTGCAAAATAGATACATTTATAAAATTCACCCAAATAGGTTCACTTTAATTTCACGTGTGACTACATAGCTATGTGGAATGAAAGAGAATGATGTGTTAATATCTTGAAAAAGAGAAACATTTGCTGTATTACATAGTTTACTAACATTTAGTTATCAAGTTTTCTCTGCCATTAATTCTTTCTAGAGAGAATTTTTCAATTCATTATTAAAATATAAAAGAATTATGGAGTTAGCGAGATGGCTCAAAGGGCCAGAGGGCATACAGGGAGGCCAAGAGTTGACTCCAGCACAATGTGCTCCCTGAACATTCCCTGGAGCATTCCTGCAGCACTGAACCGCGAGTAGTTCCTGAGCAACACCAGGTATAACCGAAACTCTCCTCTCTCTCACTCACACTCTCTCTAAATATATACAGACATATATCTATATATGTATGTATATGTATATATATATGTGTACATATATACATATATATGTATATACATATACATATGTATAAATGTATATATATCAAGTATGTGACTCAGCAGTAGACTATAAACATCGCGTATGTAATGTCAATTAGCCACCCATTGTATTACTACCACTAATATTAATAATAAATATAATATTATTCCATGAAATTTTTTTGCTTATCTGTGATTTAGTTGCTTTTTTTTGTCCCTTAGGAACTATGTTAATAGCAAACTCCATATGAAAGCTGTTCACTGACCCAAAATCTGTCTAAGAAATTATTCAGAAGAGAGGAAGAGGAGGAGAAGAAGCAGAAGGGACAGCAACAGAAAGGCCTTACCAACACAGAGCAATTTTCTTAACTCTGTTTAAAAAGCTGCTATTTACAGCTTAAAATATATGTGCAAAAAGTTTGTCATGTTTTATTAGTTTAAAAAATGATTTGTTACTCTTAATAGTGTCTATGTTATAAATTTGTTTTATACATGCTATTAATTATAACAAATGCAATCTTAAAAGCAAAGCTTATGTAAATATCTTAATTTTATAGAAAATGATGCCTTTATACCAGATTAAACAAGATGATTTATGAAATTTCCTTTAAGTCTAAGAGACTGTAATCATGTTCCATGACTGATAGATGCCATACGTAACTTTTTATGTCACCATCTGGACATATTTATGTGCATCTCATTATTGTCATTTATAAAGGAATAATATACACTGTTGCAGGCTTATATAGTCTGTTTCCTGTGCCCTGTTGAACTAGAATGGTTGCCATTGTCACACAGAGTTCTAGTAATTTAAACGAATTTATGAACATCCTTAAATAAACCTGTGTAGTCAAGTCTGTCCTTGAAAGAATTAGTTTGCAATACTAGAAAGAGGAATGGTACAGGAGACAGAGAGATAGTAGTGGATAGCTTTGCATACAGCACAACAGTTCAAAAGGTGTTACCAAAAATATTGTTCCCGGAGGACACTGGAATGATCCCTAAGCACCACTGGTTGTGGTCAAAACTTTTTTTCAAAAGAGAGAGAATAATTATACAATCTTAAAAACAGTTTTCAATTTTTAGCTGAATTTCCAACCCAATACTTTAAAACATGCCTACAATTTGTAAACCTAATAAAATTTTAAATGTCTAGGAATCATACAGGTATTCAAATGTATTGACCAGATTATTCCGAAGCATTTATCTTTGTTAAAACTAGTAATATATGTTAGAATAACTCTATTAACTCTATAGCATCAAATCAATAGCAACAGCTTCCTGATCTAAAAAGGTGGATAAATTAATACTCTATTTGGGTTGGATTAGATAATACAGATTTTAATTGTATAAATCAACAAACACATTGCCTAATTGGGTACAGCACCACAGTTCAAAAGGTCACACCACAAATATGGTTCCTGGAGGACACAGGAATGATCCCTAAGCACCACTGGTTGTGGCCAAAGTATCTTTCAAAAGAGAGATAGAGAGTAATTATACAGTATTTAAAAGAGTTTTCAATTTCTAGCTCAATTTCCAACCTGATACTTTAAAACATGGCTACAATTTGTAAAACTAATAAAATTTTAAATGTCTAGGAATCATACAGGTATTCAAATGTATTGACCAGATTGTATCCGATGCATTTGACTTTGCTAAAACTAGTAATATATCTTAGAATAACTCTATCTCATCAAATCAATAGCATCAGCTTCCTGCTCTAAAAGGTGGATAAATTAATACTCTGCTTGGGTTGGATTGGATAATACACAATTTAATTGTATAAATCTACAAACACATTGACTAATTGTTAGTGATCAATGTTTACGTACTAGCTTCTCTCCTAGTCATTACTTATTCCCCCCCAAATTTATTTTTTAACTATCTTTAATTAAATTCACATGGTGAAATGAAAAACTCTTCAATAATCACAGAATTTATACTTTTAGGTTTGACAGATGACCCTCATTTGCAGATTGTAATTTTCCTCTTTCTATTATTTACCTACATGTTGAGTGTGACTGGAAACTTAACCATCATCGTTCTCACTCTCCTGGATTCCCACCTTAAGACCCCAATGTATTTCTTCCTACGAAACTTTTCCTGCTTGGAAATCTCATATACAAGTGTATGCATTCCACAGTTCTTGATGAGACTTGTGACAAAGGATAGAACTATTTCCTACATGAGTTGTGCGACTCAGTTATTTTTCTTTTTCCTTTTAGGAGTAACTGAATTTTATCTCCTGGCAGCTATGTCCTATGATCGCTATGTGGCTATCTGTAAACCTCTACATTACACCACCATCATGAGCAACAGAGTTTGCCATCAACTCGTGATCAGCTCTTGGGCAACTGCATTCCTAATTATTTTTCCTCCGATAATTTTGGGACTCCAAGTGGAATTCTGTGATTCCAATGTCATCGATCATTTCATTTGTGATTCTTCTCCACTCCTGCAGATCTCTTGCTCAGATACACATATCATAGAGCTGATGTCTTTTGTCGTGGCGCTGGTGACATTAATGGTCACATTGTTGCTGGTCATTCTCTCCTATGGCTATATCATCAAGACCATTCTTAAATTCCCCTCTGCTCAGCAAAGGAAAAAAGCTTTCTCTACCTGCTCTTCCCACATGATAGTGGTTTCCATTTCCTATGGGAGCTGCATTTTCATGTACATAAAGCCATCAGCCACTGACAGGGTGACCTTAAGCAAAGGAGTAGCTGTGCTTAATACCTCAGTTGCCCCCTTACTGAATCCATTCATCTATACCCTAAGGAACCAGCAAGTGAAACAGGCCTTTAAGAACATAGTCCACAAAGTTTTTGTGGCTTCAAGCAAATGATGTCACCAAAAATGTATGAAGGAAAATAAAACTACAATGTTGCCCTTTCATCCAGCTTTCCTTTTTACTCTTCACCTATTATCAGGTTATATTAGCAATTTTAACCAAGGTGGAGTTTCTATATTGTTATTATTTCTGTCTAGAAACTTTGTTGGTCAAGCCATTTTTTTTTCGTTCTATCTTTGAAGAAATGAATATTATTTAAGGTCTTTAAAATAAATTTTAATTTTAAAATTAAAAAAAATTAAAATATTAATTGAATGATGTTATATATAAGCTTGTATTTCCTTCCCAGAATGACAAATATATGCAATGGATTTATTTATGCAATGGCGTTATTATTATATTTTTAAGACCAAAAGAGAGAGCTATTTAAAGTAAATCATAAAATCACTTATGTGGTCAAGAGAAATAAGTCAATGATAGTAAATCCCTAGTACATTACATTCTCCTAAAATATAATGGTTCGTGTGTGACCATGTATAAACAGATCACACAGATTATTAAGAAAATCAAAGTAAACTTTAATTTATAAATATTTTGCAAAATTCATTCCCATAAACCAACAAAGTATACATTTTGATTCTGATATGTACAAAGGTAGGTGTCGGGGAACGCCGCCGGGGTCCCCGACAGTGTCCCGGACAGAGGTTGTCTTCTACCTCCGAGGACGCCGGGAGAAAGATGAAAACTCACGAGTCCAGTGCAGTTCCAAAAATGGCTTTTAATAGTACAAAAGCTCTTCCACAGCAATCCAATATAATGAACAAACTCTAGCTCTGGTCCGAACTTAGACCATACAAAAGAGCCTAAGTCTCCCACCAAAGAGAGAGGGATCTCACCCGAGCTGAGTCCTACCCAGAAGAAGGAGCAAGGGGCCAAAGAGCAAAAGGCCAAAAGCCGCTAGGAGCCAAAAAGCTGAAGGCTGAGGAACCAAAAGGCAAAGGCAAAAGGTGAAGGGGCCTCAAGTCAGCCCCTTATATACACCAAAGTAATCCAATTGGGAGGTTGTCATGCCAACAAAGAACCCCAACAGAGTGTAGTACCACACCCTATTGCAGGTATAAACAAAGGTTACACCAAGGACTAATCCCGAGATTATCTCTTATGTAAAACACTGGAGAGAGAGGGGCTGATATAAAGTAATACATCTTAACTTCCATGAGCTTCATGTAATCTAGATGGTACCCACAAGGTCCTTATTATCTGCACCAGGGTGATTCTGAGTATCTTGTTCTCATGTACTGAAAGGGTCATACTCGCCTGCTTATGATCCTTCCTATAGTCTACCTTTAGTCTCAGCGTAGCCAGGGTGGTAGTCTCCTGGTAAATTCTAACTGTCCCACGTTGGGTGCAGTGTGTATAAAGAGGAGCTGTGCCCAATCTAGAAAACATAGAAGTCTTAGTAGATGTATAAGTCAGAAGTTATTCAATCAAGGTGACTTCTGTAACTGCCACACCCTCTAGAAGTGTTTACATAGAAGAGAGATCTCATTAGAATGAACATTGGCTTAAATAAGATTAAGCTGGGAGTGAGCAAAACAACAAAACTCCCAGATTAGCTAAACATGTCCTCCAACAACTCTCCCTTTTTTGTTTACAAAAATATAAAAATACAAGTATTCTAAATAATACATACAGAGGGAGAGAAACAGAAAAGGAACAATTCCAATTACAAGGTAATATCATATGTTGTCCCAATGTCCAAATTAATCTTGAACCGAGTAAAGTTCATAGTAAAATGTCTCTGGCTGTTTGGTCATAACAGACTACAGCCTGTATTGTCCTAAATTAGTGAGTGTCAATTTCCCATGAAGTCACATCTCTGGAACAAGGTCCGAAGAACTGAAGAACTGATTCTGGAACAGCAGCATTGGTGAAGACAGGAATGAGTCTCGGGAGAGCAATCATCAGGGACTCGATGTATTATCAGGAACACTGGATCAGGTTTCATGAGCACTGGAACAAGTATCTCGAATTCTGGAACTGGAGTCTTGAGTGCTGGAACAGGTGTCCGGAACATCCGTGTGGGCGTCTTGCAGGGCTTCTTCAGCAAGGGAACATTGGCACGGTAACTGTACCTGTAGCTTAGGCGAGACAAAAACACTTTTCGAGGTTAATCACAAGTAGAGATTTTAAGGCTTTGTAGGGATCCAAGTCTGGGATGGAGAGAAGAACATAAAGAAGCTCCAACATGGGTGGAGCAGGGAAATAAGTATGAGAATTGATGATTTTAAAATTGATAAATCTAGTGGATCAGCAGTGGAGCTGATGAATGTAATAGAGGTTTGTAGTGGTCAGAAATTGAGAAGGTAGTAGTTGAGACATAACATAGACACAACATTAATCCACAAACATACTGGCCACCCACATGCGCGCACACACATCTTGTGAAAGAAAACATAAGGAAAAACTTTTTTGTAAATTATTAAATTTTTTGTAGTGAGCACTGTTTTAGGAATCTCGGAGTATTGAGCGTTGTAGCACAAATTTACTGCATTCACCATCTTAGCCTGTGAACAGAATCATTAGAAAAACTTTTTTTTTCATTCATTTGGAAAACTCTTTTGTGTGATCAGATGTTCAAAGCCTCGAACATCATAGAAGGAAGTTGCAGCAGCCAAGTTCTTTTCCTGTAAATCTCTGAACAAAAGCATTAAAAACTTTTTATTAGTTGTTAGCAGATTGATATTGATCACTATACTTGGAGTTTAACCCTTTTTTTCTCCTTTTTTATTTTTTATTTATTTTTTTTACCTGTAAACAGAACATTAGAAAACTCATTACGTTTTAAAACCTTGATACTGAATATCATACACGGGAATCCGTTTCATTTCTCTTGAAACATCAGAACACTTCATTAGTCATTTCTATACATAAAAACCTTTAGGAAATTCTTACAAAATATCTTCTCCTTGAGAGTTATTCACGTTCTTTCACCTTTAAAAACTTCAAAGCAGCAAGGAAATCTTAAGACACTTACACACTCAACACTTAGAAAATATATATATATTTTTTTATGGTACCTTCTTTTGGAGGGTTATTTAGGTGCTTTTACCTTTAAACTCACTCCAAGGCAGTTTTTTTTTTTTTTTTTTTTTTTTTTTTTAGAGAGAAAGGGGTTTTCTCCAGCTAAAGTATCAACAGGCTGCAATGGAAGCTTATTTTTATTAAAGATGAACCAAGATCAACAGGCTGCAAAGCAAAATTATTGTTTATTAAAGATGGACCATGTTCAACAGGCTGCAAAGCAAGATTATCATTAACCAATCCGGGAGGTTTGAACAGCAGCTTGCAATTTAAAATTAAGGCTTTATAGTGAAAAAAAATTAGGTGTTTTTAGACCGGTATTGAAAGAAATGAGGTTTTTAGACCTTCTATCCATTTATAATCAATTTTTACTTAGGTGAGTTGATTGGTTTTTTGAGTTTGTCAGTGTTATCCAGTGGCTCTCCCTTAAGACAAATTTAAGGTGAAAATGGTAAAGATATCTGTCTTTTGTTGTTTCAACAACCGATTCTGAAAGTTTTTTGAGCATGTTTAACAATTCGTCATTAGCCATAACATTTACCATAAATCATTCGCCAAAACTATTAATTTGCCAGAAGTCATTTGCCATAAATATCCAATCACGTAACTTAATTGTCTGCTAACTCCAGCCACGTGGGACGGAGCACAGACAAACAAAAAGTGGACAATTTAGTCCGGTTTGTCTCTATGGAAAGCTACGGTGCACATGAAAGTGGCAGGCAAGTGTAGACAGAGCCTAAAGCTCTTTTCCAGCTGAATTAAATAAAGATGCCACCAAGAAATCTGACCTTTCATTTTCTTAAACCAAAGGTCCGGGAAAGCCTCTACTTTAAACTTAACAACTTGCTCACCAAAAACTTGCACTCAGCTCCCGTTGGGAGAGGTGCAGTTTTATCACAAAAAATAATAAGAGTTAGCACCAGAAAAGACCAAAATAAAGAGTAGTCATGAGGAATGTTGCGAAGCTTCCAGAGCTTTGCTCTTTGACTATTAAATTGAGGACAGGAAGAACTACAAGGCTTTTGAGACCTGAACAGGCTCGGGGAATTCTGTTCCTCCCTTGGTCCTCATCAGAGCTTGTAAGAGCTCTGGGAAACCCTCAAACTGAGCATCCCTTTCCATCAGAGGGGCGTCTTCGCCCTTCGGGAGGTATTAACTCCGAAAGATTTTCAGTTGGAGAGTCTGCCTCCTCTGGATGCTTCTTTTCTTTCTCTAGGTTATCGTCAAGCCTTAAAATCTGTTTGCTAGATATAATTTCATGACTCTCTGAAAGACAAGCAGGAATTACAAAAGTCGCGACTACTGCTATCACCTGAAAAAAAGGTGAAGCCAGAACAAAGAAAAACTTCCGAGAAGAGACCCATTTTAACTCACGGTTCAAGTTCTCCTCCCAGCTTCAGGAAAAAATTCATCAGCAACTTGGTGGGAACTCCAGATGCCCACCCAGGGACGCCAAATGTCGGGAACGCCGCCGGGGTCCCCGACAGTGTCCGGACAGAGGTTGTCTTCTACCTCCGAGGACGCCGGGTGAGAAAGATGAAAACTCACGAAGTCCAGTGCAGTTCAAAAATGGCTTTTTAATAGTACAAAAGCTCTTCCACAGCAATCCAATATAATGAACAAACTCTAGCTCTGGTCCGAACTTAGACCATACAAAAGAGCCTAAGTCTCCCACCAAAAGAGAGAGGATCTCACCCGAGCTGAGTCCTACCCAGAAGAAGGAGCAAGGGCCAAAGAGCAAAAGGCCAAAAGCCGCAGGAGCCAAAAAGCTGAAGGCTGAGGAACCAAAAGGCAAAAGGCAAAGGTGAAGGGGCCTCAAGTCAGCCCCTTATATACACCAAAGTAATCCAATTGGGAGGTTGTCATGCCAACAAAGAACCCCCAACAGAGTGTAGTACCACACCCTATTGCAGGTATAAACAAAGGTTACACCAAGGACTAATCCGAGATTATCTCTTATGTAAAACACTGGAGAGAGAGGGGGCTGATATAAAGTAATACATCTTAACTTCATGAGCTTCATGTAATCTAGATGGTACCCACAAGGTCCTTATTATCTGCACCAGGGTGATTCTGAGTATCTTGTTCTCATGTACTGAAAGGGTCATACTTCGCTTACTTATGATCCTTCCTATAGTCTACCTTTAGTCTCAGCGCAGCCAGGGTGGTAGTCTCCTGGTAAATTCTAACTGTCCCACGTTGGGTGCAGTGTGTGTATAAAGAGGAGCTGTGCCCAATCTAGAAAACATAGAAGTCTTAGTAGATGTATAAGTCAGAAGTTATTCAATCAAGGTGACTTCTGTAACTGCCACACCCTCTAGAAGTGTTTACATAGAAGAGAGATCTCATTAGAATGAACATTGGCTTAAATAAGATTAAGCTGGGAGTGAGCAAAACAACAAAACTCCCAGATTAGCTAAACATGTCCTCCAACAGGTAGAGAAAATGATGATCAAAGTGGATATGACCTATGATG